>CM076582.1:329879569-330213400 GCA_034641835.2 Pinus albicaulis
TTGGGAGCGGGAGAAAAATGAGAAATGTGATGGGGTAAAAACTGTGAAATGTGAAATGCGATAAGATAAAGACTGTGGAATGCAATTTTCAATTTGCGATGTGGCGGAGTACGAAGCGATATCTCAATCGGCATTTGAAGCGATAAGTTTTAAAGGGAAAAGGGAAAAGGTTGCGAAATGCAAAATGTGATGGGTGACGTGGCGGTGGGACTGGTGGAAGATTACGAAAGTGATATTGCAATCGGAGTTGGGAGCGGTAGGTGTTAACGGGAACGAAATAAAAACTGTGATTTGCGATTTGGGATGTCGCAGAGTACAGAGAATATCGCAATCGGCGTCGGGAGCAGTAAGTATTGTTATAGGTCAATTTGGGCACCATTCCTAATTACCTGGTTAACAGGACATCATCTTTAGAACCAATGAATAGGGTCTATCATCCCCTATCATTTCAGTTGTTACATGCCCTAAGACAAAGAACAAGACAAATCATCCATGGCTTTCATTGCAAAGGTTTCCAATATTTGAAGTTTATATTATATCATATGAGAGTTCACCAACACTGCCTCTCAAGGGACTAAGTGCATTGCATATGCAGGTAACCCCACTCAAGGGTGCTTTTCAAAGCACTTCCTAACATTCATAGGTGTGTTGGTCACATTGGGAGCGAAATTCTCATTGTTCCGGAATCTCCACTTGGCCAGTGCCTTCTAGAAGAGTTCACATGTGTCCAAATTCGAATCCATGTGTCCATTTGACATCTCTAATATTGGGAACATGTCTTGCCTTTTATTAGAAAGTCATTGATTGTAAAACTACCTTCAACTCATCTATAAATTGAGCACAAATCCTAATGTTTGAGGAGGAATAATTTGAGTAGAGAAATGCTGGTGGAATTTCAATTGAGAAATTGATTTGAGTGACATGCTGATAGAGAGATGTGCATTGTGATGAGGCTGGGATGCTACTGGAGATGGTGACACTAAATCAATCACTGGGTTGTAACATCCTCTTCTATCCATTAATAAAGGTTGTTGCTTACTTTCCCACATATGTATCTGTATAAGCTTTTGTATTTCATATTATGAATTCTTATCTGATGTATATGGTTTATGTTTTATTGATTTACCTAAATAACTTGAATAGACATTTGTATTATTGCTATGTTTTTCTGTTTAGTGTTCATATTTATAGGAAATATTTTGGCGATCTAGCTCAGATTTGAAGCTACAACAAAAGCGACAGAAGGAGAATAGGAAGTGCATGGATTCCAAGTAAGTTCTTTGATCTGTTCTGTGTGTCTATTTACAGTTAGAAAAGTAGTTGCAAAGTATTTAATCTATTGTGCTTGATGAGCACTACATCTAGGGAAGAATGTTTTATCTGTAATCCATAATTCCGCATAAAAAATTGGCGTCTTCGCTGGGGAATTTACCCTTCATCCTTAGTGTATTTGCCTCTAATTTTCTCTGTTTATTCACCTAATATCATTTACTCAGAAAGATTAGGATTTTTGAAATCAAAATTTGCATTAGAAGTGTATTAAACAGTTGATTTTTCATTCTCTAACTGCGCTCAACGCATGTTGAACAGGACACAGTGCTTTGCATAGCACTGTCTCCCTTCCAGGGGTGCGTTGCAACGCACTGTCTCCCCTTATAGACTATTTTTCCCCCTAGAATCAGCCAAATTCCATTGAGTTTGTCATTGCATTTTCTTTCAATTTGATTGTTTGTTGTGATTTAAAGAGCCTGATACCTCAGATTGGCCAGTGACCTTACCTACTCCTTCCTCCTTTGAAAGAAAAGTTTGTTCAATGTTTATTTAAAGTGTTTTTCTTTATCATTGACGAATTAATTTCAAAGTATTTTCATTGATGCATTAGATCCATTTTCTTTTGAAAAATGAAATTTTCGTTAAATTCTTCGTTTCTTGATAGGAGAAATTGTTGTTAAATTCCTCATTTTTCCTTCAAAAGAGAAATTGTTGTTTAAATTATTCATTTCTCAAAAGTAAAAGGCATTTGTTTTTATTGATTTGGTGTACTTATTTTCCTTTTCTGCATTTATAACATTAAAGGAACTGAAAAGAAAAACTTGCATTTGCATGTAATGGATTGTGTGTTTTGCAAAAGGAACAATTAGGAAAGTTGCATTTTAGTTTGTGCTCTTTGATTGTTTGCTCTCAAATTGATTGCTCTTTCCCTCTAGTAGCTAGGATTTTCATTGAAAAACTAAAAGTGAAAGAGTTCTTATCATTTTAGTTTGCATTTTAGGAATTTCCAATACATCATCACGGTGAACCTTGAAAGGAAAATTGATAAACAAAATCAACTTAAAATTTATCTCAATTTACCTAACAAAGCATTGGAACCATAAATATGACATTTAGAAGGTCTAGGCTAGAGACGTGTTCCGGCGTCGTAAAACATATCAGTTTTCGTTAATTGTCTTCGATACATTCTGAGTGTGATACCTCACTCCATGTACATAAGTATAACGTAGATCTTCCACGTACTTTCAGGTATATCAGGCAGTGTTACAGTACGAAAAGTATAAAGGGGTGCTCTCACTGTGCGGTTTCGCATCAGACAACGCTAATACAAACTTGGGCCTCAACGTACCTTTGGGTATATTTTGGAGGAAAAATTTAGGTTGCTATCCATCCATAGTGAACCGAGTCGGTCGCCTTGTAAATTGTCATACACCAAACACAACATTCAGGGAGATTGCCTGCCTGTACTTCTTGGTTCGCCAGGAGGTATTCTGCAGTTCACAGTTTCTTTGTAAACCTTTTGCCTAGCAATACCCTTTTATTTTGTTTATTTTTTTTGGTTAAAATAAATTAGTCATCGTGGAAGAACAAAATCCTTTCCCTTGTCGCCGCGTAGATTAGCATTGAAACCACCTTTACCACCAGAAGTTACTCCTGGTCGGCGATGGTGACATCACTCGACCGAAACCAGTACTATTAGTACCTCTGGTGAAGCATAATCTTCCCATATACCAGAGTTGGCACAAGTTTTTTCTACACATCCTCGTTCATCTAATGTTGTCGAGACAGAGTCCTCACAATTACCCATGGTCACGATCCATCCAATCTGTGAGACCATACCTCCCGAACCCAACGTTGTTCAACTGGAAGTTGATCTAGATCCCATTGTGCTTTAGGGGGCAGCTTTTATTGGTCAAACTGGACATCATCCCCAATACCAATGAAATAGGGTCTATCATCCCCTTATATTTCAGTTACTATATTCCCTAAGTGGATAAAATCTTGATCCCGAAGTCAAACAACCAGAAGTTGTTCCTGTATTGGTCACTCCAAAATCTATTGTAGCCATTGAGTCTCCCATATTGCGCAATCAACCACCTGAAATATAATTCTATCCAGATGACGAAGTTCTTCCACCTGGTTTGATTTTGATTGAAGAAATATCACAAGAGGAGACACCTTTAACTCCAACTCATTTTCAGTAGGAGCTTTACATGTACGAGTATTTCCCTCAATCACCTTCCTCTGCTTTTGTTGATCCTATTTCACTTCGAGTTCCCATAGATTCTATAGGGTATACACTGGGTCATTTTACCATGGCTGAGATAACATCCCAGACTGAACCTTTTATTTCAGCTGTGACAACATCTATTGTTGCTTCATCTTCAATGTTTTGTCCATTGACTTCATCTTCATCATCTGGAATCCTATCTGGTTCCTCCCTTATGAGTACTGAACGACTTGATCCTTTATTCACATCTTCAATGCAATATCAAGCTAATCCCATCAGTTATTCTCCTTGGTGGCCGGTGATACCACAGAAATTACACTCAGAAATTCCAAAATTCAATGGAAACCCTGGATAAGACCCGTCAATGCATGTTATAACTTATCATTTATGGTGGTCATCAAACTCCTTAAATGATGACTCTGTTAGACTATGTCTTTTCCAGAGCACACTCATTAGTCCAACTGCACCATGAGGATGGTTCTTTTATTGTGTCAACCTCGTTAAAAAATGAAACAAGGAATGAGGATGGTTCTTTTACTGTGTCAACCTCGTTAAAAAATGAAACATGGATTGAGGATGGTTCTTTTACTGTGTTAACCTCATTTAAAAATGAAACAGGGATTGAGGATAGTTCTTTTTTCTTTTTTCAAGCTCGTTAAAAAAATGAAACAAGTGCCTATGAGCATAGTTCATTTTCTTGTGTCAATCTCATTAAAAAATGAAACAAGGTTCCATGAGCATAGTTCATTTCCCATGTTAAGCTCGTTAGAAAATGAAACAAATCCTCTCCTAATTACGACAAGTATTCCATATGATCTTGTAAATGAACCTTCATTCCATCCAGCTATTAGTAACCAATAGTTTACTTAAGTGAATGAAATGAAGCTTAGGGGGCATCTTCTCTTGCAGGGGGCATTCGACATGTGCTCTTACAGGGGACATTCAAAACATTCTTACCAACGATCGCAATCAGCACCTAAATTTCCGAGGCAAAATCAGGTTCAAAGCTCCAAAATTCAAATGGAAACTACGGAATAGTAAAAATGAATAGTAAAACTCTTTTTAATAGTCATTTAATTGTTTGAAAATCATAGTTATTGCTATGAATCTGGTTTTATTATATTTTTTATCATGAAACATGTATTTTTAATCCATTTGATGTTCTCTGAACAGGTTTACAATTGATGAAAAGATTAGTCGTGCAAATTTATTTCAAGAATGATTTGACCAAAAATCATACTTTTTATCCTTATTTTTCGAGCTTTGTTAAAAATGAAAAATGATTTGAAGCGTACTTTTATCTCTTTTTTGAGCTTCAATAACAATGAAAAAAGAACCCCTTGAGTCTTCTTTTAGCTCTTTTCAGACTCCGATAATGTGAAAATATTGTCAAGCACTTGTCTTTTCGAGCTCGTAAAAGTAAATGAATTGATATCTATTCAGTATAAATTTAACCCTTTTCCGGGCTGAGATAGATTATTTACAAAAAATGAATACCTTGGTCGAACATGACTAAAGAGGTTCTCTCAGATATTATTTTACACTTTTTCGGATCTGAGTGACAACTTTATGAAAAATTACTTATGGATTTTTCTTTCGTCTTCTTTTTCAAACTCTCTAAATATGAAAAAGGACTGAGTTCTCACTGTCGTTAGGCTCGTTAAAACATAAAATAGCGACGGACTTGTCGATTATGACAAGAATCGAGTTTCATTCATCGCTAGACTCGTTAAATTATTAAATAGCGATACATTGTTCGCCCGAAGGGTTGAATTATAGATCAAGCATATGTTATCCTCCTTAAGCTAGTTAAAAAAAAATAGAGAGGTACTGGTCGAAAAATGACCGGGGAAAATTTGGGAAAGTGAACAGAAATTTTTACGGTAGCAGGTCGCTCTTGAACATGACACTTCACTCCATCACCATGACTAATTGGGTTGGGTAATCTTCTTGATGGTTCATTCATACCTATGGTTCATCATACCTTCACTTCGGTTTTGGGTCAATGCTACCAACTCATCTCAGTGTCATCGATATGTTCAAGAGAAGTCATCCAGTGAGTACTCATCCTTCTGCAATACCCATAAACCTTCATTTTCATGACAGTCATCCCTGAACATTGCTATATCAAGTCATACCTTTTTCTCTAAAATTAGTAACTCTCATTTCACAATAAGGTGGCTTCCTGTCGACGACAAATCATTATCTAGGAAGTTCACTTAGTAACATCATATTCCCGTACCATGAAGTTTGTTACAACATCGAAAAATATCATCGCTTCCGGACTTTTGACCAAAAGATTTTGTTTAGCGTTCAACATCAAATCATCTATTCATGCCTTACGAAATGTACTGCAGTACCTTGAGGACCATTGACATCAATGGTGGTTCTCTCACGTTTGTTAACAACTTACATCGTTGGCTGTAATCAAACTATGTCTTCCCATGTTTGACTACAAATCATATATTCGCATGGCTAAACTTGTACCTGAATGATCGAGTGAATGAGATAAGAAGACCCTGGATCTAGTTTCAGCCATCCGAGCTGCGATTTCAGGATTGTTGTACACATCATCTATATGGTGACCTTAGATATAGATTGTCATCCAAACATGGGCCTGTATCTATAGGCATTTCTGTATTTGGCAACATTCCAATGTAGACGACTTTCTGAATTATGTACATGTTATTAGATTTTTTATGTGCTGAGCATGGGAATGCC
The DNA here is from genome assembly GCA_034641835.2 of Pinus albicaulis. Lineage (NCBI taxonomy): Eukaryota > Viridiplantae > Streptophyta > Pinopsida > Pinales > Pinaceae > Pinus > Pinus albicaulis. The sequence continues at coordinate 329,885,793 of CM076582.1, forward strand.
TTCCCTCAGCAATTCGTGATCAAGAGGATATATCATGATGTAATGTATTGTAAGATTGATGCAAGTCGACACTCCGCTTCATCTCAGCCCATCACAATGTAAAGCATTTCAATCAAAATATTGTTATTATTATTATGATTTCATGCTTTAGGGGGAAATTTTTATAGGTCAATTTTGGCACCATTCCCAATGACCTGGTTAACTGGACATCATCTCCATAACCAATAAATAGGGTCTATCATCCCTTATCATTTCAGTTGTTACATGCCCTAAGACAAAGAACAATACAAATCATCCATGACTTTCATTGCAAAGGTTTCCAAGATTTTAAGTTTATATTATATCATATGAGAGCTCACCAACACTGCCTCTCAAGGGACTAAGTGTGTTTCATATGCAAGTAACCCCACTCAAGGGTGCTTTGCAAAGCACTTCCCGACATTCATAGGTGCGTTGGTCACATTGGGAGCGAAATTCTCATTGTTCCAGAATCTCCACTTGGCCAGTGTCTTCTAGAAGAGTTCACATGTGTCAAACTTCAAATCCATGTGTCCATTTGACATCTCTAAGATTGGGAACATGTCTTACCTATTATTAGAAATTCATTGATTGTAAAACTACCTTCAACTCATCTATAGATTAAGCACAGATCCTAGTGCTTGAGGAGGAATAATTTGAGTAGCGAAATTCTGGTGGAATTTCAATTAAGGAATTGATTTTAGTGACATGTTGCTGGAGAGATGTGCATTGTGATGAGGCTGGGATGCTGCTAGAAATGGTGACACTAAATCAATCACTGGGTTGTAACCTCCCCTTCTATCCATTAAAATTGATTTTTGTTTACTTTCCCACATATGTATATGTATAAGCTTCTGTCTTTCATATTATGAATTCTTATCTGATGTATATGCTTTATGTTTTCTTGATTTAACTAAATAACTTGAATAGACATCTGTATTATTGCTATCTTTTGATTTTTAGTGTTCATTTTTGCAGGAAATATTTTGGCGATCTAGCTCACATTTGAAGCTACAGCAAAAGCGACAAAAGGAGAATAGGAAGCGTTTGGATTCCAAGTAAGTTCTTTGATCTGTTTTGTGTGTCTATTTACATTAAGGAAAAGTAGTTTCAAAGTCTTTAATCTGTTGTTCTAGATGAGCACTACATCTAGAGAAGAATGTTTTATCCGTAATTCATAATTCCGCATAACAAGTATTAACGAGAACCAAATAAAATGTGTGATTTGTGATTTGCAATGAGTTGGATGACGTGGCAAAGTACGAAAAGGATATTGTAATCGGAAAACATGAGTGGTAAGTCTTAAAGGAAAAAGGGAAAAGGTTGTGAAATGCGATTGCGAAAAGGGATTGTGGTAAGTTCAAAGGAAAGGGTAAAGGTTGGGTTCCAATGTTTAAAACGTTTTCGAGCATTAACAGTAAGGTGGAAAGGTAAAGTGAAAATCGCAACGAAGAATGGAAAAATAAAGGACAGAAGGATTCTTTGATGGTCGAAATGCAATAAGCGATAAAGTCAAGGAGAAAAAGGGCGGAGGCAGCCTTTTGATGGTTTTCAAGCATTTTGTGAAAAAAAGGGCGACATCTGCAATAAAAGGAGGGAAATGGAGGCGCAACAACAGTGTTCAGGCATGAAAACAGAGATGGAAAATGAAGTGGGATGACTTGATGAACTCTTTGGGGCTTTTGATGCTTATTTCTGCAAACAAACCTGCGGATTCGTGCACGGAAAAAAAAATAGACAAAATGCGAGATAAAAACAGTGAACATAAAGCATTTTTTTGGCCTGTAGGAAGGTCAACCCTGCTTGAACTCTATTGACAGGGATGGGAGGGGAAGAATTGACAACAACTTTTGGATTTTTCCTCTACTCAATTACTCTCGTAAGCAAATGAAGAACTACAACATCATACTGAAAACAAAAAACTAAACAACAATGAAACTATCATAAGTAGATCTAACGAAATGGAAGAAGAAAAAATAGCTAAATGACAGAAAGGAAATAATGAAAACAATAGAGAAGCTAAGGCACATGGGTTGGGCCCTAACCCATGAACCCAACTCTCTGGAACTAAATCAGTAAAATGGAGTCTGTCTGCGCATTTTAGGAAGAGAATAGCCTCATTACATTTCTGAAAGTTTTATCACTAAGTACAATCATAAAAATCTTAATATATTGCAACAAAATTTCTGAATGGAATCAAATGGAAGTCGACCAGAATCCCTCGAAATCAACCCTAATTAGCTATTGATCAGCTTTATTTATCCTCAAGGGCAGCTACCAACAGCTCCCAAAATAATAGGTAATGAGTCCACTTGACTCCAAGTGAAGTATGTTGAGATTGCAACAAGATGATGAGCTTAGTGGAAAGGAGTCGCCTTCACTAAGTGGGCCCGCAGGCTATTTTTGGCGCAAAGTCTATTTTTAGACATATGGATCATGTTCTATGAGTTGCAGGATGCTATTTGTGGATGGTTGGTCAAGTCGGAGAAAATAGATGGACTTCTATTTTTAGACATACTGGGCGGAATCTATTTTTAGATTGCCAGTCTAAAAATAGATATGTCGAATATTATTAGCTCTTAATAATATTTGGACTCTAAACATTATCTTATTCTCTTGGAGCACTTCAGTTAAGTGCACAAATGTTGCACAGGAGCTAACAAAAGGAATTACACTATTCATGAGGGTTATGTGGAGTTATTGCATGAAGACTTCAGTTAGAACTCATGTGACAGAGTTTGGTGGAGTTGATTGAGGAAGTTAGTGGAGTTGTATTCAGTTTAACTAATCTAAACATAGTTGAGCTATTTGTATTCAGTTTAACTAATTAATACAATTAGTGAGAGTGGTGTGAATTAATTATTAATTAATTCACTAATTTTAAACTCATTAATCAACTAAAAAATGCATCAGTTAACTTCAGTGCATGGACAGTTTCAGTGGAGACCAGTGCAGAAATAGGTGAAAGAGCAGGTTAACTATTAGTTGTGACTATACAGTTGCTATTTGCAACACACAGATAGGTGGAGAAGCCCATGAGGATTGCGCAGTACAAGCCAGGTGGTTTATCTATTTAATGAAGCCATCCCATAGCATTTATTACGCAATAGAGGCTGGCTATCAAGTGGAAAAATATTGGAGCATGTGTTTTGCTAGATCTAGCTTGATAGTGTGTAGCAATTGAGGGTGTGCATGAGAGCTTGTGAGGAGCTTTTTTACTATGATTGTTACATGATCTCCATGACATATAATATACAGATAGTTGGGGTTTTCAGCTTTAAGCTTTCCCATTAAATACTGTGTTCATATGTGTGATTGTTTGTGGTTTTAATGTATGCATGCAATTGATTTTATTTCCGTATGTGATGATCAATGGTAGAAGAGATTATGTATTATGCATGAAGCTAAAATAGTGTGATCAGGAGAATCTCGGTGAATAATATATCAGTTATTCAAATTTCTACATGGTATCAAAGCAATATTGATCATTGGAGCAATTGCAAAACATTGAAGTGGTTGAGTTTTGTGCTGGTGGAATTCGAATTTACAGCAGTGTTTTCTTGGTGTCGAAGTTGAGATGTCTTTCAACAGATTGAGATTGGAGTATGCCATTAAGGGCAGCTGAAATTATATTGCATGGAAGGACAGGATGGAGGCGGTGCTGGATGACAATGGGTTGAAGGAGTTCATAGATGCAGAAATTCCAAAGCCTACTTCTAGTGATGCTGCCATACTTGACGCATGGCAAAAGAAGACAGCAAAGTGTCGAAGGATTCTGTTGGAGGGCGTGAAGGATCACATAGTATCCAGACTTCATGGAAAGGATTCTCCATTCTTGATGTGGAAAGTTTTGACAGATTTATTCCAAAGCAAGAGCGACCAGAGGAAGTTGGCGCTCAAGGACAAACTCAGGAACATTAAGATGGAGAAAGGCGACAGTATGCCCAAGTACCTCACGAAGTTCATCCAATGCAGGGATGAGCTAGGAAGTGTGGGGGTGACTGTTGATGATGAGGAATTGGTGAGCTTGGCTCTCCTTGGGCTTTCGAAGAGTTGGCACTCCTATCAGGACTCTGTCAATGGTCGGGAGAAATTGCCAGGATGGGAGCGACTTTGGTCGGATCTTGTGCAAGAGGAGATAAGGCGGAGTACTAGGGACGGATCTTCATCAAAGAACTCTGATGAAGAGAATTGTGCTTTGGCTGCCAAAGCAAAGAAGGGGAAGAGCAAGAAAGCTTCTCAATCTGGTGCGAAAGGCAAGAAGCAGGACATGTCCAAGGTGAAGTGCTTTCACTGTCACCAACACGAACATTACGCCACTAATTGTCCACAGAAGAAGAAAAATAAGCAGGCTGCTGGATCTGCAGCTGGAGAGGCCTTAGCCTCGCAGTTTGAGCTGGATTTTTCACTGATTGCATGCTTGGTCTCAAGTGTGATGGGTTCAGTGTGGTTTCTTGACAATGGTGCGTCTTTTCACATGACAGGAGATCGAGATTTGTTTACTGATCTAGATGAGAAAGATCTTGGAGTGCACATCGAGATGGGCGATGATGGTAGATACAGTGTGACCGGTGTCGGTACCATTTCCTTTGAGAGGGAGTCTGGTAAACCCTTCGTATTGAAGGAAGTGATGCATGTTCCAGGATTGAAGAAGAATCTTATCTCTGTGGCGATGTTAGAATACAAGGGATATGATGTTGTCTTTAGCGAGGGAAAGGCTTTCCTGCGTAGTAAGGCAACTGGTGAGACCTGGAGGATAGGGGTTCGAGTTAAGAACCTTTATCAATTGCAGGTAGATGGTCGTGCAACAATGGCAGGCAAGGCAGAAGGAGTGGTGAGCCGGGATGATGGCGAGTTGTGGCACCGGAGATTGGGCCACCTTCACCATGGAGCTTTGAAGATACTGCAGTAGATTTCTACTGGGCTTCCTAAGGGTACTCTTGCGCAGTCAGATCAGTGCAAGGGGTGTACCTTGGGAAAATTTTTGAAAGCCACCTTTCACGAGAAGGATAGTCCCGCCATGACGATCCTTGAGAAAATTCACACAGACGTTTGTGGACCTTTCTCAGTAGCTTCGACAGCAAAGCACAGGTATTATGTGATATTTGTTGATGATTTTTCTCGTAAGTGCTGGATCTTCTTCATGCAGAAGAAGAGCGAGACATACTCAAAGTTATGTGAGTTCAAGGCACTGGTTGAGAAAGAATCGGGGAAGCAGGTGAAGGCTCTTAGGAGCGAAAATGGTGGTGAATTCATCTCTGGCGAATTCAAGGACTTTTGCAGCGCAGAAGGAATTCGAAGAGAGCTCATAACACCTCATAACCCACAGCAGAACGGGGTTGCTGAGCGGAAGAACAGAACGATCGTGGGTGCTGCACGGGCGATGTTGCATGATCAGGGCCTACCCATTCACTTGTGGGCGGAGGCATGAAATACTGCAGTATATGTGCAGAACCGTTGTCCTCACGGGATACTTGGCATGAGTACACCCGAGGAGGCGTTTTTTGGTAAGAGGCCTGATATTTCCCATTTGAGGATTTTTGGTTCACCTGTTTACATTCATGTGACTAAGGATGCCAGGAAGAAGCTGGAGCCGACCGCAGAGGTTGGGGTATTTGTGGGGTACACTGGTACGCCCCACAACTATCGTGTGTATTTTCCATATAGTCGCAAGACTTTTGTGCGACGAGATATCAAATTTCATGAGGAGAAAGCCATGAAGTGTTCACTTGAGAAGGAGCAACACTTGCATGCAGATGAGGAGCTATTAGTTCCTAAGGATGAGTCTTAGGATGTGGATCAGCCACAAGATGAGGTTCATGGGGTGGAAGAGACCACTCAAGCAACACCAACCATCAAAGGGCGGAAGCGCACTACAGAAGCCGAGCGACTGGCTCAAGATGCTGAGAAGGTTGTAGGAGCACCTACATCACAGCGCAGACAGAGACAGTCACCTGAATGGTATACTGGATACATGGTTCTTATGAGAAAGTGTATCGTGACAGAGCCATCCTCTTTCGAGGAAGCTGTGGAGGACCCTGCATGGGTAGATGCCATGGTGGAAGAGTATGATTCGATTGTCAAAAACAGTGCATGGGAGATTGTCCTGCGACCGGAAGGGAAATCAGTGGTGGATTCGAGATGTATCTACAAAGTGAAGCAGACGGCTGACGGGAGTGTGGAGAAGTACAAGGAAAGATTTGTTGCCCGAGGCTTCTCACAGATAGAGGGGATCGATTATGAGGAGACACACCTATAACAGGTGTTACTTATCTAGACGATTCTTGGTCTCTCGGCGCAGCTCTCAGCGCAGATGGGGTGGCACATTCATCAGATGGATGTGAAGATTGCGTTTTTCAATGGAGTTATTGAGGAGGAGGTGTACATAGAGTAGCCTGAAGGTTTCGAGATCTTAAACAGTGAGTCGCATGTGTGCCGACTCAAGAGAGCACTGTACGGGCTGAAGCAAGCACCTCGTGCTTGGTACACTCGGATAGACAGCTACTTCACCGGGCTTGGATTCTCCAAGAGTGAGGTGGATCCAAACCTGTACGAGATTGTGGTGGAGGGGAAGCTGTGGATCATCGTACTTTATGTAGATGATTTGATTTTTTTAGGTGATGATACATTTGATACACTCATGCAAGGTTGATCTTGCAAAGGAGTTTGAGATGAAGGACTTGGGCCTCCTTCATTATTTCATGGGATTGGAAATTTGGCGGCGCAGTGATGGACTGTTTGTGTCTCAAGGCAAGTATGCTCGGGAGATACTGGAGAAGTTCAACATGCATGGATGCAAGCCTATAGACACTCCTATTCTTTGTGGTTGGAGGAAAGAGGATGCTACATCGGCAAAGGTGGTGGATGCCACTGTTTATCGACAGTTGGTGGGGTCGCTTATGTATCTGGTCAATACATGACCCGACATATGCTATGCTGTTAACCAGCTTTCACAAGCTATAGTTAAGCCTACCAAGCTCTTTTGGAAGGCAGGAAAGCATGTATTGAGATATCTGAGAGGCACATCGGGATATGGATTATGGTACAGATAGTCGGATGAGGTGAGGCTATGCGGCTTCACGGATGCAGATTGGGTGGGCAAGGATCCCAACGGACGAGAAGAGCACACATATAGAGGATTTTCGATGCTCCGTTAATGACGATTTCTTGAAGTACGACGAGGAAGAAGGATCGTGGCACTCAGTTCAGCAGAGGCCGAGTATATGGCAGTGAGTTTGGCTGCATGCGAGGCTATATGGATGAGGAAGATCCTGGTTGGGTTGTTCAGTTCACACTTAGATCCTACTGTGATATATTGTGATAATCAAAGTTGCATCAAACTCTCAGTTAATCCAGTGTTTCATGATAGATCTAAACACATTGACATCCGGTATCATCATATTAGAGATTGTGTGCAGCGGAAGATCATGTTACTTTCATACATTCCCATAGAGGATCAGGATGTTGATATCTTGACGAAGGCGCTCACCGGGAGAAAATTCGAATACCACAAGGGCAGGATAGGGGTGGCAGATAATCCTTATCTTGTTGAGAGGGAGTGTTGATATTGCAACAAGATGATGAGCTTAGTGGAAAGAAGTCACCTTCACTAAGTGGGCCCGCAGGCTATTTTTGGCGCAAAGTCTATTTTTAGACTATGTCTATTTTTAGACATGTCAATCATATTCTATGAGTTGCGGGATGTTATTTGTGGTTGGTTGGTCAAGTTGGAAAAATAGATGGACTTCTATTTTTAGACATATTGGGTGGAGTCTATTTTTAGATTGCTAGTCTAAAAATAGATATGTCGAATATTATTAGCTCTTAATAATATTTGGACTCTAAACATTATCTTATTCTCTTGGAGCACTTCAGTTAAGTGCACAGATGTTGCACAGGAGCTGACAGAAGAAATTACGCTATTCCTGAGGGTTATGTGGAGCTATTACATGAAGACTTCAGTTAGAACTCATGTCACTAGTACATTTGGGGGAAATTCCGACACTTGGTTCCGACGCTTTTGACCAAATGTCGGAAATTTCTCCAAATTTTTTCAATCCCGCCCGAAACCGTCGCTATACCGACGTTTATAGAAAATTTTCGCAATACCGACACTTAGACAACGTGTCACAATTGCGACGTTTGGAGGAATATGTCGCAATTGCGACACTATGCCCCAAAGTGTCGCTATTGCGACAGCTGCCTCCAAACGTCGCAAGTGCGACACAATGTCTAAGTGTCGCAATTGCAACGTTTGGAGGCATCCGTCACAATAGCGACGCCTTTTCCGCCGTCGGTATAACGACACTTATATGCGCGCTACATAAAAATACGAAACTTATATGCGCGCTACATAAAAATGATTTTATTAAAAATACGAAACTTATATCTGTCGCAATAGCTACATTAACATCTGATATCACGCGCGCATTCGCCCTCCGCTCTTGCAGAACAGCATTCGCCCTCAACTATTGCAGAATAGTATTTTCCCTTAGCATTCGCCCTCATCTCTTGCAAAACAGCGTTCGCCCTCAGCATTTGCCCTCATCTCTTGCATAACAACATTCGCCCTCAGCTCTTGCAGAACAACATTCACCCTTAGCATTCGCCCTCAGCTCTTGCAAAACAGCATTCGCCCTCAGCATTCGCCCTGAGCTCTTGCAGAAAAGCATTCACCCTCAGCTCTTGCAGAACAACATTCGCCCTCTTGCAAAATGGTAAGTTCTTACTGCAGGCCCTTCCTCCTATAGTAGGGTTGACTCTATTTGGGTTTTTTTGGTCAATTCCATTGGATTGTGTTAGGCTATAGGGTTCTCTATAGATGTCAAGAACCAAGATTCAATACCATCTATTATCTTCATCACCAAATACAAGATTTAAATTTTTCCCAAAGAAACGCTTATTAATTTGGTAGCCATTATTTCTCCCTGCTTTAAAAATCCTACATTTAAATGAAAACAAGCATTGAATTTCAACTAAAAAAATCTATTAGTGTTCAAATGTACATGTGTGCATCACTTGTGTAGGATATTCCTTCTCCACTTTCACATTATCCAAGAATGTGTGCAGTATAGTTCATATTTTTTGTGATTTAGATTATCTTGAAAAAGGAAAGGTAAATTATTTCCCATGGAAAAAGAAGGTTTTCCCTTTTTACTATTGGAAATGGTACAACAAAGTTCCATTTCTACCGAAACTCCTATGAAACAGGAACCAAATAAAGGCCATGTCCTCAATGGACATCATTTGGCTTTGAAAATGGCCATTGCACCGTGTTGTTTCTTATATTACATCACGATAGTTTCTTAGGTCATTTCTTGTTTCTTGAGATGAAAAACAACCAAATAAATCATGAAGATCCTTTCAAGAAATAAATGACCATTTCTCAATCATATCTCAACTATTTTTTATTTTATTCAGTGGTTGCTTACTTTGAGAGAAATTTGACACTTTTATAAGGAATATAACATAAAAACACAAAATGGGAAGGAATTGATGAGGTAGATGTCCTTTAGTTGTTGTCAATTAAGAATTGATAATACACGATGCATGTTATGTACTACAAACTAGATTCCTTCCTAGAGTTAGGACACAGAGTATTGAATCAAAGTTGCAGTTTCTAACTTCTTGTATTGGTTCATCAATCTTGAAATTCAGACATTGCATTTCTTCATTGCTTCATGTTTGAATAATTTGCATCATATCGTACAATAGGAAATTAGGAATTATGATTATTATTACTTTATGGATCTATTAAGTTACTTTTAAGTTTACATGGTTTAGTGTGAAATTATTCTAGTGTGCCCCTAGGCCCAGGTGAAGGAATGCCAAGGACTGAGAACCCTAGTTTTTAAATGGTATTGTTTCTAACTATTTTTAAAACATACAAATTACAATTAAATTTTAAAACTTAAGAGTTAAAACTTAAATGATTCAAATGAATTGGTATGCTATTTGGATGAATTGGTCTGGCATATTTAGAAAGATCAAACCTCAGAAATAAACATGTCTATTTTTTAATGGTAAAGAATTCTTAGACATTAAAGTTACAGCTCTGTTATAGTAGATGTATAAAATGCTTCCTACAAGTTTATTGGCATGGGGTTGATCGAATACAATCTGGACATACACAGCCTAATTTCCAAGAGGGATTATTTGTTCACACCAAAGGTGTTGTAGCTACTATGACTATGATGCAAAACTGGACAAATAGAATATCTATCATACTAGGCATGGCTTAGACAGATTAGTTACTGGTGAAGAAATTTCTGCTGGCTTTGACTTTAAATGTAACAAAAATTTAATCTCTTAACCAGAGGTTTCCTGGATCTTAATTCTGTGAATTTTCTGCCTTGGGACTACTATGAAATATTATACAAAACAACAGTGGAAGTGAATAGTATTCCAATTGTAATGTTCTCTTATAATTAAATTGCCGCCTATCCAACCCCATAGGCTATAGTCAATTAAAAAAAAAAAAAAAAAAAAACCTTAACACATACCTACCTATCCATGAATCATAAGTTCATAACTTACCCAGCGAAAGCGTAGACTTACCACAAACATCCATCCTCAAATTGCTATGGATGAGCCAGAGCCTCAAGATGAGAGTGATTCCTACTTGGAGAACATGCTAAGTGAAGATCTAAGTGTTGTTGATGACATGGATGCTGATGATATGGCTTGAGGAAGCCATTGCTCACTATTAGGCTTTAGCTATTTTTATTTTAGTATATCAAAATTTCCTAGTTCATGTTTACAGTTTTCCATTTGGAGATGCCTTGAGGCAAATTTTGAATTTAGTATGACAATGGACATATATTTTGAAATTTTGAATCATGATTCTAATTTCTTATAAGTTATTAATATGTAAACTGAGCTCCAATTTGCACTTTATATCATATATGAATCATGATATTATCAAACTAGAAATTTTGAAATTTCAATGACAAATGTCACATGTGAATGTTGAATGTTGTGCATGTTTAAATCTTTAAAGTTTAAAGCTTATAAATTATTAGTAATTTACAAATTACCATATTAGTGTCATTAAATTTATAATTTATAAAATATAGTATTATATATGATATATAAATTATAATATATATTAATATAAAAATACCCAGACGAACCCACACACCCGGTTTCAAAAAATGTCGTCTCCGTCCCCGAACCCACGTTTCCTAGCAACATAGTTTCAAACATTAAATATCAACAAAATCATTTAAAGGATATTGAAAGGAAAAAGGTGATGGAAGATAGAAAGTGCCTTACTTAAATGCTCTAAGGATTTTTCAATAGTTGCTCCAAAAGCTTCACTTCAAGGCCCTTCAAGATCGTCTCCAACAATGTTATACCATCAGCTTCAACAATGTTGCTCCAAAATTGTCCTCAAGGTCTTCACAACAAGTTTACTAGAAGTTGCTCCAACAATATATTCAGTAAGGTCTTCATTGTCAACTCGTCTCTTGTTTGGGTGCCTTAATGTGCAATGACATGTTTCCCGGACTGAATTCAATGCAAGGCATATTTGAAACTCTAACTATGTCTTTCGGTGTCTTATTAGAAATTATTTCAGTTTTCATTTTGTGTTTTCAAGTTAGATATTGTTTTCAAGTTTTTACATTTATAATTTTATTGCAATGTAGCAGACTGATCAGAGCAGTGCAGGAACAACCCCGAGACAGGATGATCGCGGAAAGAGGCCAGCGGAAGAACATGTAAAGTGCCAGCATTGCTCTATCTTCAAGTATTTTAGTTATTTACATAATTGAAATAATATTAATTTTGTTCAAATATGCAGACACCTAGCCATGGTACGCCTGATGATTCCCTCTTTGAGGAAGAGCTTTCTTCATCCCTATCTCCAGTGTTCTTGTTGCGAAAAAAGGCACAAGATTCAAGGTCATAATTTAATACTTTGATAGATGCGCCTCAAACACCTGAAACAGAAGAGAGGATAAAAAAACTTATGAGCCAGCTAGAAACATATCAGGTAATAATAAAAATTCAAAATGATATTTTTTTTTGTTCTGCATGAGATGAATTGTGATAGTTTGATTTTTAATTTTTACATTGACTAAACTAACAAAAATTTCTTTTGTATGTAGTGTTTTCTGGCACTTGCTGAATCCGGTGTTGGTGGTAGTGGGACACAAGGGCAAGAGATTGCCCAAAAACCCTCTCGTACACCTTCTACTCCTTTAGGTGCCAGCCAAGAAACACACCCTGCCCAAGCAGACACCCAACCAACCGTTGAACGTGTTGGCAATGATGAGGCTGATATGGCCAACTACATTATTGTGTTTCCTAGAGCTACACGTGTCAGCTCCACAGGGACCATTAATGGCACGTTGTTGGTGAACGATGAAGGTGTCCCTATAAAGCACGTACAACTCCCGGGTAAATTTTAATATTTTAACTATTTCATGTACTTTATCTAAAACATATTTATCATGATTTTTATTTTTAAATTAATGATAATATCTTCTTCTTCTTTTGGTTTTATTCTGTGTAGGAAACAATGAGTTCTACAGGATTCTGGAGAGCCATGCGTTGGTAATTTTTGGCCCAACCATACGTACAGGGTGGAATTCCTAGAATTCCAACTTGAAAAAAGAACTTCTAGATTATCTAGAAGCCCTTTTTGGGGTCGGCACATTTGACAGAACAGCGGTGGCTCGGGTAGCCGGCAAATATTTGAAATATACCAGGGACACCTATAGGACGCAATTGCAATTTAACCCTAGATACGAGCATCCTCTCACAGTTCCAGAGAGTGAGTGGAGAGCACTCATCCATGACAGAAAAGAGAAAAGGGCAAAGAAAGAAGGAAAAATGCCAACTAGACCCGCAAGGTAAATTACAACTTTAATTCAATAGCTTTAATTTTCTCTATGTCTAAAATAAAAGTGTGCTACGTTATATCTGACTTCAATCTTTTGATGCTAGGTTGCCTGACACCTCAAAAGAAACCAAAGCTAGGATTGAAAAAAAGGGTCATCACAAGCTAGGCCAGGGTGGCTACTTGAAATTAGCCGCAATAATTGTAATTAAGTAGCTAAACATCTTATAATTAATTGTATCGCCTTCCAACGTTTTTGTAATCCTATCAAATATGATTAAAAATACACAAATCATATGTAATTTAGGGTGATGACTTTGGCCGTAAACTACAAGTAGGAAGATACAAAAATATCGCTCTCCATTTTGCCATTTAAGTCAGTAGCTGAATCGTCGCGTGCTTTCAAAGGTGTCCCAAGATCTAGAATGCTCATAGTCAAACATTAACCTTTCAATATGTTTGTTTTCATTCATAACTTAATGTCTAACAACTTTGTTTAAATCGTGGTATGCCTACCACTGCATTTATGAAAACAACCCGCTAGAGCTTTGTGTATATGTAAGATGATCCTAAAATGGCAACCCGATTATTGTAGTGGGGACCAAAGCCGACAATGCTACCACGTTGAGGGCCGTGACGGTAATTAATTTCCACTTATAATTTTTTCTAATTATACCTTGATGGTTGTCCTTATAACATTTTTTGTTGAATGAGCCGCAGAATGTTTCTTGAGGATCTTAAACACTTCACCGTGAGAGAGGAAGACAAAGTAACAACCTAATGGCGAACCTGTGCAATTGTAAATAATCTCATTGCAATTTTTTTTATTAATATTACCGAACTAGTTCAATGATATTCAAAACCGACAATTAAAATTCTATTATCTCGTTTTTGGTAGGCAATGCCCCCGTCATCGGATGAGACCCGTACATCGTGACTACGCAACTAGGTCAATGTGGCGAAATCGGTGCACCAAAGTAAATAATCTCATTGCAATTTTTTTTTTATTAATATTACCGAAATACTCAATGACAAAAAACCGACAATTAAAATTTAATATTATCTCGTTTTTGTAGGCGATGCCCCACACCAGATGAGACCGTACATCGTGACTATGCAACTAAAGTCATTGCCAATAAACTGGTGCACCGTAAATAATCTCATTGCAATTTTTTTTATTAATATTACCGAACTACTTCAATGATATTTAAAAAACTCGACAATTAAAATTTAATATTATCTGCTTTTGTGGCGATGCCCGTCACTGGATGAGACCGTACATCATGACTACGCAACCAAAGCTCAGCCGCGGGTCGAAAGGCACGAAATGTGGTTAGTAGCACGATGATATTGATGATGTAATTAGGAGCTTTAGAAATAGGAAGAAGAAAAAGAAAATTTGATAAATGTAAAATATTGTATTATTATAAGACAAACGTTACCATACTTGGAACGTTTTTTGCGTTATATAAAAAACTCACTATCATACTATTTTTATGTCAAACATTAATTGCAATGTTTCCTTGCGTACGTTTTGTTGAATTTTTTTTTTTATTAGTTATTGAATATTTTTTTTATGCTCATGAAAGTAAAAAAAAATGAACAGGATTGGGTATTGGAGATTTGAGAGTGATGAAGGGGGGGGGAGGGGCCATAAGAGCTTCCACCTTCTCACATTGTCATTCGTTTAGTAGAGTATCAATTTATTGGAGCGATTTAATCTGGAGCAAACCCTCAATTCAGCGAGGCAACAAAAAGTCACCGTTGACTTAGTTGCTACTCTTTCGTATCATGGGAGGCTTGTTCCAAGTTCATGCGACCCAATAAATTGTTCTTGAAACGTAAGAGGAGCTTATTCGGTATGTTTTGAGCATTTTCAACATATGTTATAACATTATCATAAGAATGCATCTTAGAGTAAAAACTACTACATCAATTACTTGTATTTACTGTATAGATAATGATGGATTTTGATTGATTCATAAAAGCAGTAGGTACAAATCCTCTTGCATCATGAGCAATACAAACTGTCAACCTGTGGTCATGTCCAGCAGATATTTTTGCTTGTGCGCTTGACCGTGTTCATAATGTCACATTTTGTAAGTTCCTTTACAATTCATAATTCACGTGTTGCTTGTTCATGATTCTTATCTTTAGGTTTTTTGTATGTGTTTTTTCATCTATTTGATTGTAAGAAACTCCGCATGTTTTCTCGTTGTTCACTATGATTTCTCCCATTACCACTCCCAGGATGAATCCAACTTTATTGTTACATAGGTTACTTTATTGTTACTATGTGATTTCTCCATTTACGATTTACAGGTTACATCATGTAAAGTTGTCAATCTTAGGTTGGTGATGAGCTTTCTTAGTTCTCCCATTTGTAGCTTTTTTTATATTTTCTCCTCATGTCATTCTTGCATCACCTTCGTTGTTTGAGCATGCCAATTGTTCACCACTTCTGTACCAATTGGCACATGTCAACTGAGAGTGGTGCCACATTTCACCTATTTTCATGATGCTTAGGGTTTTCTAACATAGTTTCCTCGTAAATCCGATTTAGTGCCTCATTAAATATCGTCACAATACTCATGGTTTGGATTGATGAGCATGTTCCGAATGGTTGGTTGATTCATAAGAACCACCCGTATATTCATCTTGGAGGCTTCTGAAGTTTTCTCGGGTTTCCTCTTTTTTCCGTTTCAAATGGGTGATGGTGGGGTGATCCATCAATACCGATGCTCTTGTAGTAGGGAATTTGTTTTTGGGGATATAAAGGAACATTTGATGTAGATATCCCATTGGATGCATTCATAGATGGCACGAGAGGTCAAGAATTTAAATTAAAAATATGCAAACTCTTAATAAGGCAACTCGAAGGCCGCAAGAGACACCGGTTAAAGATTGTTTTATGCCGGCCTTAATATAGTCGTGATTTCTTTCTATTATCTTAATGCAAATATATAGTATGTCTCATTAAATGAGGATTGTGGTTACTTTCTTTATTATTTCTCTCTTAATGCTCTAGAAGTTGCCAGTTGCGATAGTTGTTTAGTTTGCTCGTTACAACTTAAAAGTGGTTTTTAGCAATGGGAGTCAGTTTTTAAGGTTCATACTAATATGAAGATCTTGTAATTCTATATACAGATAAGAGAAATGGCCCCCCCGCTTTGGGCAAGATAGACAACACGACATCTAATTTTTAAATAAATGAAGGGGAAGTTGGGTGAATGTTTTATAATTATGGCAGCATAACGCCTGGGCTTTTTTCACCTACTTTAATCGCCCAAGAAGAAGAGGGACACCGAGATTACGCGATGGAGAGAAGGTAGTTAATACAAGATTCATGGAAAAGGAGTTTTACCAACAAGGATGGCGATGGACAAAAAATTGTGCTTCTAGGGCAAAATATGTTTAAAATAGTTGTCACCGCACGCAACTTCGATCAAGTGTGATCTTTCCTTGTCTACTTATATTCGATTTTGGCCGGTGTTATTTTAATTTTTTTTTGGAGGGTTGTTTTGGCATATGGTCCGGCATTCAATTGCACACTTACTAAAATAATTGTCAATTTGTCCTTCCAGTGCTGTGTGAACAAACCGTCGATTCAAGTGAGCCACCTCTGGGGCGAAGGGGAAATGTTGTCTTGGAGAGCGTTGTTTTGCCTCCGAAATAGTTAATGATGGTGTGATGAAGAGTTGAAGGAGGTAATTTGTAGATGTGTGCTCGGTTTTCTTTTAATGCTAGACAGTCTCCTCTTAAATGCCTTAGATTTGCAGGCATAATTTTGAAAACTCAAAGGTGAAAGGAAACATATTTGTTACCGAGTGGTCTACTTGGCCTAGGACGCAGCCACATTAGAGTAATGCATAAAGCTTTTCACAACAATAAAAGGAAAGGGTTATACGATTCAAATTTATTGTTATTGGGAGAAGGTAATGAAATGTATCTCAATGCTATGGTTTTGGCCTTTTATTGGTTGAATTAGAGACCTAGTTGAAAATATTGGGCCAAGTTATGGCAAGTCATGGGCAAAGAAAAATTATTTAGTCAGATGGAACCACAACATATGTTGTTCTTGCACATGTTGGAATATTGAAAAATTCCAATGAATGGAGAACAACTTCCTCTCCAACACAAACAGAAAATAAAAATTTCTTTCGACAGAGACAAATAGTTTCAATACTTTGAAAACAAACTTCATTCCCTTCAATAACTCAAAAAAAAAAATATTACACTTCTTCCTCACCGAGAGGGATTATAAAATTATGACCGGCTACAAAACGCAAGGTATAGTTCAACTCACCGTTCCGTTCAAAACAAACATACTCTATCTCTAGCCGTCTCTTGTTGTGTTTTTCACTTTCGTATTGTTGTGCATACACTTAAAAAGTTACACCCGCCTCACTTTTTACACACCGTTGTGTAATAATAAAATTTGCATACCGTTCATAAAAAAACTACCAAGCTTTTTTGTCCTTTTTTATTTTTATATGCCGTAACATATAAAACATATTATAATAAACCCCCGTTTAAAAAATAAAAATAAAACTAAATTTTATGGTCACCTTTCTGCTCGCATATGATATATATATATATATATATATATATATATATATATATATATATATATATAACATATAAGTTTAAAACATATGTATATATTAAATCATATACATAAAATTAAACAATCAAAACATTAAAGAACCCTTTCCGTCGGGCTTCAAAAGTCTCGACAGATTGAATTTCAAACCAAATCTGCCCAAAAATGGGATGTCGATGTCCATTTAATTTGTAACGCGAATTCTCAATCCAATGTGCCTTATAAAAATCTGTGTCCGGTTTTTGTGTTTTCGTATCTCCTTCAATTTCATGCATCCAATATTAATGCTCCACGTGTCCTCCTTTTGAATTTACAAAACCGGGGGGTAAATTTTTGTTTGTTTAATTTCCGGTTGGTAATCGTGCTAATGTCAAGTTGTTGTGTTTAAATACAATCCCCCCGTATTAACATGGTCGTTAAAATGACCAAAAAAAAAACTTGCAGAATTTTAAATGTCAATTAAATTTTCCTGATGGCGTGCAAGCAACCTCCAAAAAATGTCGTCGTCGCATCCGTCTTCACAGGCATAGCTTGAAGTTAAAATTCAACAGCATTGGTGGTTTAATAAGTGAGGGTGTAAAGGTATCTTTGTCGATAGCACTGATTAAGATCATCTGTTCTTTGTAGGGTCTTATGGTGTTTGGTTTTTTAGTTTTGGGTTGGGCTTATTGAGTCTAAGATAGTTTTTGAGTGAAAAATTGCTATCGGGTATTAAAAATTTTGGTTCTTTGTCAAAATTTATGAGCTTGTTAGGAAATACAACCGACAATGTTGTATCTTAAATTTGTGGAAAATAATTTGAAATGAAACCTTTTTGTTTAGGTTGTTGCAAGAGGTGCAAACCCGTTCAAATTACTAGGGGCACTGACAAGACAATAAAGGCCCTTGTTTCGAACTCAAAATTTTGTCAGTTGAGGTAAACGCTTGCCTTTGAGTAGGTCAAGCTTTCCTTTTTGCCGATGGTTTGGTGTATCTAATTGAATTAGTTGCCTAAGGTATTTTTGGCTGCAAAAATCCTTTTCATTTTTCATTCAGTATTGGCTTCCTAGTGGAATACATTTGATTGTGTGGTCTTGTTAGTGATCTACAACATTTGTAGTTGTTTAGTCTTATGGCCGAGGCACTTTATTATGGAAACAAGCTGATGCAACATTACGAATCCTTACCGTAGGGTAGCATGTTGAGAACTTCTGTGAAACATTTGGTATTCAAAATGACACTTGATCCTATACAACATCATGCACTTGACTTCAAAATTCATATTCAAAGTGTGCCAAAGATAAATTTTGTGAAATTTTAAATATTTATGTTGTTTTAAACCATTATCTTTTTTCATGTATTGGATGCCGAAATGGAAAAGACTTTGGTATGAAACCAATCAAAAGAATAATTTTAAAGAAACAACCACTTCCAAGACATGATTTAAAAGTAGAACATATGTACTTATGTAGCCAGAAAGATATCCTTGACAGCATTGTCAATGTTTGGCTAGGGTTATTTTTGGAGAAAATAACTCCTTATTCCTAGAATAGTGATCTTCAATACAAGTAAATGCCAGAGAAGAGAGATCATCGTGACATAAACCTACTAACAAAAGTGAACAGGAATGATTATTAATTATATACGAAGTTGTCGTTGATTTTGACTATTTGTCTTTAACATGTAAAAATGTTAAATTCCAAACTTACATCATCATGGTTTGGCATCATGAGCTACACTAATTGTCCACCATGCTCAGTTTCATTGTTGTCTTCATCTATAAACAACGTTTTCCAAATAATAATAAAAAAGTTATATAAGAAAAATCCGTACCTCCATGTCAGCTCCTTGTGAGACAAAGTCAAATTGCATTACATTAACTGACACATAAGAATCTCCTATATCCCGTGGTATGTATCCAAATTCTTATAATAGTGTCTTTAAGACTTATGTTGACATATATTTAAGCAATGAAAGATGGAGCCTTCTTCATTATTGTTGTATATGTAACAATTTTTATTAAATATAAAGATTGATGGTTTTGTCTTTCGAAAATGAAATGTAAAAATAATTTATTGTGTCAATTGAAATTTTTTTTTTTAAAAGTTTTCTTTTCATTATGGAAGGGCGACATAGATATATGCCTTTCTAATTGAAATTTCTGACCTGCCCTTCAAATTTGATCACCGTGTGGGACCTTAAACAAACAATAAAACTATTCCGCCGCGTTATATAAAACATAATAAAACCTTTGTCAAAACTTCAAACGAACCCTTTAGCGGTGGGTATTTCATCACTTAATTGATCATTTTGCCATGTACCTTCTTCTAGAGGAATACCTTCCACTTGATTAGGTACTTCATAATGGTTATATGTCGCAGAGATACATAATGTTTATCTATAACTTTTTGTGGTTCAAGAATCCAACTTTCATTCTTCATCTAATTTTGGAAGTTCTATTTGTTGGCATATTTTTTCCAAATTTTTTTTTAGGCAAGATACATGAAAAACCTTATGAATGCAAGAAGAAGGAAATATAACTTGTATACCACTAGTAAATCCCAAAGAATAATTATTTAGGAACATAACATTTTTTGAGCTAATTTCTTTATTCTTCTTTTTCTTGAATGAAGATTTCCTTATAATGCTATAATCTAAAAAATACCCAATTACCCTCCTCAAATTATCTTTCACTTCAATGTTGTTCCCCTTGTTGTTTATCATGTTTCATGTCATTTGAAGGTTTTCCATAATAATTTTCAAAGTTTCTTTAGTATTTTCCATATGTGACTCTGTTTCCTATACTTTGGACTTATCTTGCAAAAAGTATGAGATACTAGGAGTTGGATATCCATAAAAGGGCCTTAAATGGGGAAATTTTAGTAGATGTGTGATAGGTAGCATCATATTACCATTCTTCCTTGACGAACCCACTTCATCCATTAAGATTTCTTTTCTAAAGAGTAACATTGTAGATAACCTTAAAACATTTGTTAAATATTTTTGTTTGACCATTTGATTATGTTTGATATGTAGAACTCATGGCAGCTAGTGTTTCTCCACTCATATTAAATAATTATTTCCAAAAGTTTCTTGTTACTATTACTTTAGGAAAACCATGAAGACTATGAATTTCTTTCACGAACACTTCTGCCAAATGGCTTGTTGTTTATGTACTTTGAGCTCTACAAAAAAAATCTACAAAATTTGTCTATATAAATGACCACAAAAATGTAATACTTACCTTTATATTTTAGTAACCCAGTAATAAAGTCTATTGATATATCTTCTAGTCTTTGAATATGTATGTGGAATGGTTGAAGTAACCCTAGAGATTTTACTATCTCTCTTTTATTTATTATGCAAACCTGACCTTCTCTTACAAAATTTTGAATATTTTTCTTCATTCCTTCCAAAAATATATTTTTTGATCCTTTGAGATGTTTTAAGGAACCCTGCGTCCTACCATCAGAGAGACATGGGACTCCCTTAATATTTTTTTATTCAAATATGCTTGCGTGCATAAAAATATTTTACATTTGCACCAAAGTATATCTCTCTTTCACTCCCAATGCTCCATAGAGTTCATCCCATCCTTTATAAATTTTAGTTTTTGTTTAGTACTATTGTCATTTTTCCATTATGGCAAGCTTCTTCTAGCCACCTAGGAATAGAAAATGTAATTGGATATAAATTCGAGGCCTCTTCTATTTTAGAAAGAGCATCATGTACTAAATTTTCCTTACCCTTTTTGCAGATTATCTCAAGATTAAAACTTTGCATTTTTTCTCCTCATTTTTGTTAATCTTCTAATGAAAATCATAGCTTCAAAAAATACTTTATGCTATCATGGTATATCTTGACTTTAGAGTACCTCCCAATGATATACTATCCCCATTTTTTATTGCATGTAATATTGCTTCCATTTATTTTTCATACGTAGATTTCACCAAATATTTTCTTTGAATTCCTTGCTTTTAAAAGCCAATGATATCCCTTATTGTGTCAATGTTACGTAAATTCCTTGTCCTAGTGCCTCACACTCTACTATGAATGTTTTACCAAAATTAGGTGCAACCGATGTTGGTGTAGAAGACATGGCATCCATTAAAAGAGAGAATGCCAAAGTAGCCTCATCATTCCATATAAATGATATTTTCTTCAAGAGATATGTGAGTAGACTTGAAATGCATGCATAATTCTTAACAAATGATCAATAATATCATGTAAGTCTAAAAAATATTCTAAGAACCTTGATTTTCTTAGGAATAGGTCATTTTGTAATAGCTTGCATCTTTTGAGGCTCCAACTTCACTCCTTCCTTTAAAACAATATGAACCAAATACTCAAATTTTTATTTCCCAAAAGCACATTTGGATATTTTTACATAAAAATGATTGTTCTCAATAATTTATATAACTTTTCCACATGTTTACTAGTGTGGTATTCCCATGATTTATTATAAATATGTGTATTATCAAAGAAAACCAACACAAATTTTATAAGATGGGATCAAAAAAAATTGTTCTTAAGTCGAGCCCGCCGGACTTCAAACGACGATAAACCATAATTCAAACCAAATTCGCGTTCCAAAATAGCCTGCTGACGTCAGCCAATTTTGTGACGCGAAAACCAAATGAATTCCGCCCTAATCTTTTTCGGGTCCGAAGTTGGGCTGGCGTACGGAGGGAGAGTTGTGAGAAAACCAATTGAATTCCGCCCTAATATTTTTCGGGTCTGAAGTTGGGCTGGCGTACGGAGGGAGAGTTGTGATGCGAATTTCTTATCAAATTCGCCCTAATATTTTTCGGGTCTGGATTTCCACTGCGCGAGCGGCCCAAACAAAGATCCGCTCCAATCAATTTCTGCCATGTGTCCTCAATCAAATGTTGCCCTGTTCCCGGATGCGGGTGCATTCGATGGCATTTAAGGCGATGGGACATGGATGTGGCAATTTCATATCAATCGCATTAAGTTTTAACGTTGTTCAATTAAGTTCCAAGGTTTTCACATCTAATCGCATTAAGTTTTAACACTGTTCAAGATCGGACCTCCACTCCTGTTAGCGATTCCGCATGCTCCAATATGATTCGGCCTTCGGCTCTCATTAATGATCAGAGATTAATTATGACGGGCGTCCTTCGATTGCATTGCAGTCGGGTCGATAAAATGGCATTTCGCTATGGTTTTTCAGACGAGTCGGTTGATGGATTACACTGCCTGCTCACTGTGACGAGAAGGAGAAGTGGCCAGCTGAACTACTGCTTAGACCTTGCTGCATATCTGCATTTCTCTCGGTCTGTTCCTTGTATGTCTTCCTCTATTTCTTGGAATGCTAGCGTACGGAGGGAGAGTTGTGATGTGAATTTCTTATCAAATTTGCCCTAATATTTTTCGGGTCCGGATTTCCACTGCGCGAGCGGCCCAAGCAAAGATCCGCTCCAATCAATTTCTGCCATGTGTCCTCAATCAAATGTTGCCCTGTTCCCGGATGCGGGTGCATTCGGTGGCGTTTAAGGCGATGGGACATGGATGTGGCGATTTCATATCAATCGCATTACGATTTAACGCTGTTCAATTAAGTTCCAAGGTTTTCACATCAAATCACATTAAGTTTTAACAATGTTCAAGATCGGACCTCCACTCCTGTTAGCGATTCCGCATGCTCCAATATGATCCGGCCTTCGACTCTCATTAATGATCAGAGATTAATTATGACGAGCGTCCTTCGCTTGCATTGCAGTCAGGTCGATAAAATGGCATTTTGCTATGGTTTTTCAGACGAGCCGGTTGCTGGGTTACACTGCCTGCTCACTGTGACGAGAAGGAGAAGTGGCCAGCTGAACTGCTGCTTAGACCTTGTTGCATATCTGCATTTCTCTCGGTCTGGTCCTTGTCTGTCTTCCTCTGTTTCTTGGAATTCTGCTTCTCCGTCTCCTCTTGTGCCCACTGCTAAGACTGCACCCATGCCTCACCTGCGTCAAAGGATGCGTTGCCGCAGGGGGAGCACTAGAGGTCAACTCCTGCGCACTCCCTCCATCCCCTCAACCGAGTCGTCTTCCCAGTCCAGTGATTATCACGCAAGTCGCTATCCAGATACTAGAAGTGGGCAGGGTCGGGTTCTAGGATCTGGCCACCGTATGGGCTCCCCTGCTCCTCATTTCCCCACCGCTTCACCTTCTCCCACGACACGCACTGTGCTTTTTTCCTTTAATTTCTCTCTGAACCACCCACAAATCACAACTTCAATTACTGTGGTTTTCCATGAGGAGGCCCAAATGGAAGAACAATGCACCCGTCTGGCGGGTCTGAGCTCAGAAAAAGATGGCCAACATTCGGGCCTTCAGGAGGGGAGCGGTGGCATGACTGTGGAGGTAGCACCTAGAGATCCCGGACCTTCCGAAGGATGGTGCCGAATCGTCGAGGAGTCGGAGGAGTAGTTTGGTTAATTTTTTTTTCTTGGTTCGCGGCCCACTTAATTGGGCTGCTTTTAGATTATATTACTATGCTGGACCTCTGTAATATTTTTGAATTCTGTAAATGTTCAAGACTGGTTTCCCCGTATGAGGGCAGTCTTCTTAATTTTTTGATTTTTTGATGACAAATTTTCCATGAGTCTGGGCAATGTTTTTGACTTAGGTGTAATTTTATTCCCACTGTTAATAGATTAACTTTACTTAGAAAAAAAAAAGTTGCCTTGTTTCTATTTTAAACCTGTTTTTTGAAATACAGAACCATGTTTATATGATTGTTTATAGTCGAAGCGCTGCGGGGTGGTTTATTATATTAATATTTCACGGTCGAATTATGTTCATAACAGTTGGAAAAAAAAATGTTGCCCTGTTTCTATTTTAAACCTATTTTTTGAAATACAAAGCCATGTTTATATGGTCTACGTATTATACTCTTTCTCTATATATCTACAGGAACCTTTTTGCTATGAATAGGGTGGATGTTGTAGTGGGCTACTAATGGAAACAAGCAAGCCTGAACCTTACATCTCGGATGCAACAGATGGTTACCAATTTTGAAATCAAGCGAGCCTGGTCTTACAAGCGAGCCTGGGTTTCTGCAGATGGTTTTTATTTCTGGGAACAAGTGAGCCAGAACATACAATCGACCCTAGGTTTATACATATTTTTGCTCTATCATGGATGCTTTTTGTATGAGGCGTATATCAACAGTACATGTCTCTGCACATTTCTTGTATCCACTTTATGATACTATTTTATGTGTTGACAGGTTATCACTCTGCCTTCAAAACTAGCGATGCTGGTTTATTGATATGGTCTTATGGTCTTTTTATATTTTGGACATATCACACTCCTCACATGATTAGCGTTTTTCTCTGTTCAAGGATTTGGGTACTTTAATTTGTATTTGGAACAATGGACGTCGGTACTCTATCTGTTGCTTTACTATTCTACATACTGCTATTTCACTTTCTTATAGATGCCTCGGGCATATTTGGATGCTTTCTCAGATTGTCGATAATCTCCATGTGGGCCATTACTGGGTTTTATATCAAGTCCCTGTATGTGACATGGGGTATTTTTCTATCACTGTCTGGGGTGGGACTTCCACTTTTCTGGATGGATATTTGGGTTCCAATCTTCAGATGTGAAAATGTAATGACTTCATGGACTGTTTTACTTCATATAATATATTCAAAACAACGTTTTTCTCTTGTGAAAAAAAAAATGATTAATGTTTATCACTCTGCCTTCAAAACTAGCGATGTTGGTCTATGTTGCTGGTTTATTGATATGGTCTGATGGTCTTTTTATATTTTGGAAATATCACACTCCTCACATGATTAGCGTTTTTCTCTGTTCAAGGATTTTGGGTACTTTAATTTGTATTTGGAACAATGGACGTCGGTACTCTATATGTTGCTTTACTATTCTACATACTGCTATTTCACTTTCTTATAGATGCCTCGGGCATATTTGGATGCTTTCTCAGATTGTCGATAATCTCCATGTGGACCGTTACTGGATTTTATATCATGTCCCTGTATGTGACATGGGGTATTTTCTATCATTGTCTGGGGTGGGACTTCCACTTTTCTGGATGGATATTTGGGTTCCAATCTTCAAATGTGAAAATTTAATGACTTCATGGACAGTTTTACTTCATATAATATATTCAAAACAACGTTTTTTCTCTTGTGAAAAAAAAATGATTAATGTTTATCACTCTGCCTTCAAAACTAGCGATGCTGGTCTATGTTGCTGGTTTATTAATATGGTCTGATGGTCTTTTTATATTTTGGACATATCACACTCCTCACATGATTAGCGTTTTTCTCTGTTCAAGGATTTTGGGTACTTTAATTTGTATTTGGAACAATGGACGTCGGTACTCTATCTGTTGCTTTACTATTCTACATACTGCTATTTCACTTTCTTATAGATGCTTCGGGCATATTTGGATGCTTTCTCAGATTGTCGATAATCTCCATGTGGACCGTTACTGGGTTTTATATCAAGTCCCTGTATGTGACATGGGGTATTTTTCTATCACTGTCTGAGGTGGGACTTCCACTTTTCTGGATGGATATTTGGGTTCCAATCTTCAGATGTGAAAATGTAATGACTTCATGGACTGTTTTACTTCATATAATATATTCAAAACAACGTTTTTTCTCTTGTGAAAAAAAAAATTATTGTTTATAGTCGAAGCGTTGCGGGGTGGTTTATTATATTAATATTTCACAGTCATTGGAACACCCACAATTCATAACAAATATTGGAGATTTACTATCCTATTTTAAAGTTTCATTTAAAAAAAAAAAATTGAACCCGTCGTTGGTATACCGACACCTTGTAAGCGTCGGAATTGCGACAGCTTAAAAACGTCGGAAGAGCGATAGTATAAAAACGTCGGACGAGTGACGTTCAAAATGTCGGACCACATTTCGTCAGAATTGCGACAGTTTACAAACGTCGGAAGAGTGACGTTCAAAACGTCGGACCACATTTCATCGGAATTGTGACAGTTTACAAACATCGGAAGAGCGACGTCCAAAACGTCGGACCACATTGCGTTGGAATTGCGACAGTTTACAAACGTCGGAAGAGTGACGCTCAAAACATCGGACCACATTTCGTCGGAATTGCGATAGTTTACAAACGTCGGAAGAGCGACGTTCAAAACATCGGACCACATTTCGTCGGAAGTGTGACAGTTTACAAACGTCAGAAGCGCGACGGTTTGGGAAACGTCGGAAGAGCGACGCCTGTTTGGAAGCGACGGAAAAAGTGTCGGTAGTGCGACACTTTTTAAGTGCGTCGGAATTGCGACGGGATGGAAAACCACGTTTTTCCCATCCTCGAACTGTCGCTCTTGCGACGACTATGTGTCGGAATAGCGACAAATTGGCCATCAGAAATTCCGCCAAATTTTCTAGTGTCAACAATTTTGGGAAATGCGGGAAATGGAGGCCATCAAGCATAGGGATGGCATGTATTGAGATTTGTAACCACATCGCAATGTGAATTTTGTAAGGATGAAATATATTGATTGGTTTCATAGTAGAAGCTACACTTATGCATCATTAAGGATTATCCAGTTCATTGGATTGAGGATTGCAAATGATAAAAATACCATTATCTTCTACACGGTTACATCCATTTTTACTTCATTCAAGAATGTTTGGCAATGGTCATTGTGATGGCCAAGGAACAAAGATAGATCAAATGAATTCAAGAATTTGAACTCTATTGGGATAATATGATTTGTAGATAATTGAACTCTTTTGGGGTAATTTGATCAAAGTTAGATCAACTGAATTCAAGAATTTGAACTCTGTTGAATTTAAATTTGAATTATGATATGAAAATTATTTTTATTTCGATGTGGAGATCCAACTACAACAAATATGACTAGGATAATCACGCATTGGTCTAAACACTTCAGCAATGGAAACATTATACCATTGCTAAAGAAATTGTCTTACACAGTGACCATTTCCTTTATGATAAGCCTAAAAATAAATAAATCAAATAATTCTAAGTTAAAAAATTAGGGGAGTGATGCCATTATTCTTGGATTGATTTATTTTTAGGATAATTACGCAAATATGAGCACCGTTAACAATAAACAAAAAATGGCGACATTATACCATTGGTAAATAAACTAGCTTACACAATGACCATTACAAATTATTACGCCATTAACAGTATATGAGCACAATAATTCAAGATATATAATTTAATTATTATTCCGATCATGGAAAAAATCAACAAGGTAAGAAACATGATGGTATGTATCTCCTTTTAATATGTTTTCAAAGAATTAAATGACAAGGCAGAAAATATTTTTGATGTGAAGATCCAACTACAACAAGTATGAACAGGATAATCATGCACTATTCTAAGAAATTGAGCAATGGTGACCGTATACCATTGGTAAAGAAACTAGCTTACACAGAGACCATTAAAAATAATTAACAACAAATAGTTATGTCATTAACAATAAATCAAGAATCCAACTTCCCCAACTAGAAATGAATTACATATATGGAATTATATATATATATATATATATATATATATATATATATATGAGCATAATATTTCAAGATATATAATAAAAATTTTATTCCAATCATGGACAAAATTAACAAGGTAAGAAACATGTTGGTATGCATCTTCTTTTAACATGTTTTCAAAGAATTAAATGAGAAGGAAGAAATGATTTCTAATCTGGAAATTATTTTTATTTCGATGTGAATATCCAACTACAACAAGTATGACCAGGATAATCATGCACTGGTCTAAACACTTGTGCACTGACAAAAATATACCAATTATAAAGAAACTAGATTATCCAGTGACAATTTCAAATAATTACGCCATTAACAGTAAATAAAGAATCCAACTTCCCCAACTAGAAATGAATTACAGATATGGCATTACAAATATATATATATATATATATATATAATAATTCAAGATATATAATTTAATTCTTATTCCAATCATGGACAAAATTGGCAAGGTAAGAAACATGTTGGTATGCTTCTCCTTTTAACATATTTTAAAATAATTAAATGAGAAGGAAGATAAGCTTTATAAAGAAGCATTACTCCTTCAGTAAATTCTATTGGTTACAACAGAGTCAAGAGGTGGAAGTACACTTCTTGAAGAGATTCTTTCTCTTTACTGAAGGACTGAAGATAGTTTAGAAAATCTAGTTTGTTTGAAAAATATGTGTTTTTTTCTAAAATTAGTATTAGAGGCCCCCAAATAATTTGTTGTTTTTTAATATTACACTTGTAGCCAAGAAATTTTGGATGACGGTTTATTTAGGCAGTTTTTTAAATTTAAATTTTTGTCCATGAAAAAACATAGAGACTTTATCCTTTCTTGTACTAGAAAGGCACTCTGCATTGTATGTTTTGAGATCTTGAAATATCAAATATGTGTTTTTGAAAAAAAAAAATCAAAATCATGTTTCAAGACAAATCCAATAAGAAAAAACTCAATGAAGATTTCACAGGGAAAACAATCTGTGAAAATTTTGAACTATCTTAAGCATAAAATCCCTGACCGACCATAAAAATGATACGTAACTTCAAAAAGATTTAGCTTGTCAATGATGGTTTAAAAGGCAACAAAAAAATAGGGTAAAATCAGCTAACCCTTTTGAGTCACAACATAGTTTCAAATTAAGGTTGTGATTATTCTAACTAGCATCGAGAACCTGATCTAAAGGAAACAAAGAAAAGAGAATTTTTTTTTTCCTACAATTATGTCAAATCGTAGACAAGAAAATCTGACCAAAAATAACCACGGCCTCTGATATAATACACAAACCTCTGAGATACTGTCAAGACGAAACCTTAGCATATCTCTGATCAACAAAGTGAAGAAACCCTAGCATATTAGCAGCAATTATTCCCTCAAATTTGACAAACCTTAACATCATATCAACAAATTCTCTCCAAACTGTTACAATAACAATTACATTGTCAACAATTATGCCCTCAAATTTGAAAATCCCTAACAACATATCAAAAAATGCTCTACGAATCTATTACTTAACAATTACACTCTCAAAATGTATTCAAGGAGACTATCCCATTCAATATTAATCCCACAATTTACACACAAAAAACCCACAATTTACATAAAACCCACAATTTACACAAAACCAACAATTTACTCAAAACCGACACAACTGAAGGTGTTTAAAAACACAAGAAGATAAGTTAAACAAAGTCACAATAATCTATCCCACTAAATGTGTTTAAAAACACATACCAATATTAATCCCAGAATTTACGCAAAAAAACCCAGAATTTACACAAAACCCACAATTTACACAAAACCAACAATTTACTCAAAACCCACACAGATGAAGGTGTTTAAAAACACATGTAGATAAGTTAAACAAAGGCATAATAATCTAACTCGTTATTTTTTTTTAAAACATAGATAGACAGGCTCGTAGGACAGTGTCCTACCTTCCAACTCTCGTTTCGTCGACTTTCTCCATTCCAGGGCGCCATAGGAACCCCAGATTCTCCAAAAACCATAGCTCTAACTGTAAATCACATAGTGACTTGAAATATAAGAATCACACATTTTTGTGGGGTTATAAATCCTTAAAAATACACAAAAGAAACAAAATTCTCCCATAAATCTCAAAAAATTACTCGTTTGCCTGAAAAAAACCTTCATAGCATGAAACTTCCATATCCAGCACTTAGCTGAGCTAAAGCTGCCACAGGGACGAATGAAGACGAATACCCAACCCAATACACCAGAAGGGGAAGAAAAAATAGCCCAAGAAAATATACCAAACTCTATATAACAACCGAACAACCTCTTGAATAAGCATCATAAATGGCCCATAACCAATTATCTGCAGTTCCAAGGACGATTATGGCTGTGACCAGCATTGCAACTGTGCTACGCAAGTACCCAGGATAAAAAAATGAACCAGTACCCCCCCAAAAAGAATAAGACAATGCCTTCGAGAATCCTCCAAGAGACGAGGGTAAAATGACCCTAATGCTCCCTAAACTAGTTGAATCTGTCACCAAAACAGAGAATCATTTATTTCATTTTTGCCTCAAGATGCACTTTAAGGCTCGTGATCTTGTATTTTAACCCACCTTGCTCTCCTTATGTCAAGCGAGCTATTCCTTCCTTAACGATGTTGGCCTATTGTAACTACCATTGATTCAAGATTGTTACTCAATACAATGAGTCTGTTCAAACCCCAATCCATTCAAAGTCTAATAACCTTGTGTCAATTTATTTATTACTTTTGAACTTTCTTTAAGGTGGGATTACAAATATATAAAAGATAACATCCAGAGACTCTAAAGGACCACTGAGAAGTAAGACGTTGATGAGAGATGCAATGAGTAAATTATTATCATTACAAGAAAAAAGGACATTGGTGAGGGTCATGCTTGTGGCGAACCTTTAAGGTTCGTCGCCAATGTCACATATGGTGATGGTCCTTAAAAAAGCATCGTTGTAAGTGTATATAGTGATGGTCCTTTAAGGTTCATCACCAAAGCCATTTTCAATGACATTTTTGGTGAGGGTCGTTAAAGGGCCATCACTAATTCTCTCTTTGGTGACAATTCTAGTGACGAACTTTTAATGACCCTCACCGATGCTATTTTTGTTACTTTTGGTGACAGTCAAAAAATTTTCATCACCATTGATCATTCCAATGAGTTTTTGATAATGTAATGTGCTTGTTAATAAATTTTTTTTCAAAATATAACGACTTAATACCATTATTGTGGAGTCTTTTTTATAAAATGTCCAATTCCATAGTGGTTAGAGTCACTCAATTTTTTAAGAAGTAATTAATTTGTATCATTTCCCTCAAGTAATGACTAGTCGAATAGAGTTTTCCTATGAGTCAACACATGATTCATATCTATTAAGTTTATTATCTAGAAAATTCCCTTTAGATAAAGTCCCACTAATGTGTGTAGGAAATATATTATTTAATACATAATCAAGCTCTGTCAATTCTATTAATGAGAAATACATAACACTCCTCAACAATCTGGGCACACCTTAAATTAATTCTTTGGCACACACTAACATTCTTAGCACCTCGCATGTCTTGGGACATCTTTGTACCTAGAACATCTTGTCATGACACTGACACCCAAGCATATGGTGGCATGCGCTAGCACAACATAGAACTCTCCTAACATGTGTTGGCATGCATGTAGTCCCTAGCATGCCCTGGAACACCTTGGTTGAATGCATTGACATACATTAGCACTTGGCACACAATTCCACTTGGCATGTATTGTGACCTATTATTAGTGTGGTTAGCATGCCCCTTTTTAAAAATATAAAGTCCCGACTTATTAACCCTCTTATTCGTTCTTCCTTTTGTTTCCTTGAAATTCTTGACACATATTTACATACCCTGGCGCCCTACACATCCTTAGCACCTGGCATGTATTTGCATATCTTGGAACTATTTGGCACATATAATTAGCACACCCTAGAACTCCCAAGCACACTTTGAGACTTATTGACATGTCTTGATATTCCCTAGCATGCCTTACCAATCCTTATCATACCTTGGCATGACAACTAGCACTCATTAACACTAGTCCCTTGCACACGTTCCTCATATTCATTAACTTCCATGAATTTTGACATAGTTCTCCCTTAATGTTTTGTCCTAGTATTCCTTAACACTCCTAAACATGCATTAGCACTCTCTAGCACACCTTAGCACTCTTCAGCGTGCCCTTCCACTTGATAGCATGCATAACACTCTGTGACACATATTGGCACTTGGCACGTGTTGGCACTTGGAAAGTATTAGCATGTATGGAATACATTGATATGCCTTGGTATAATTTTGCGTGATTTAATATTAAATTTATCGGAGATCAACTATTGGAAAGTAAATGAGAAGCAACAAAGGAATACTTGGCACTTAGAATGCACTAAGACTTTTCACTTGGCACCTATTGGCACCTAGTGTTGTTGTGCCTAGCATGCCCCTCTTGGAAAAGGAAAATTGATGACTTATTAACCCTTTTATGTGTTCATTTCCTTGTAGTTTAACTTGTTTCTCCCTTTTTTTTCCTTGACAGTCCCTGGCATGCATTGACACACCCTTTTACATCTTGGCATGCCTTATCACTTGGCACATATTAGCATGCTTGACATGCCTTCACACTATCTAACACATCTTAGCATTCCCTAGCATGCCTTGGCACTCATGTCCTCACAACTAGCCTTTACATTTTTTCACGACTTGGGAACCCAATCAATTCCTTGGCTACTGCATTTCATGTGACAATATTTTCTTGCTTCAACCGCAACAACTTGACCAATTGCACCTACTACAAGTTGATTGTGCCTTGTTCACCTAAGAACTGCCTATAACTCATCTTATGCCACTCATGTCCAAGCTCAACTTGTCCCACTTGACTAGTTACCGAGACAAGAATCACATGATCTAGCCATGTCCATAAAAAAACTAAGCAACATAGCTTACGTAAGAAATATTTCATATGTATGTTAAGTTCATATAAACAATAGAACATTAACTGAGAGTTTGCAAGAACCACAAGATTCACAAGGCACACAAGATATAAGCCGACACAAGTAGAGTGCCCCAAAACTTATACACAAAAATGTACAATATGAAATTATCTACAATAGTTTAAAACATGAGCATGTACCCAAAGTGTGCCACATCTCATATAAAAAAATAGATAAAGGAAAAACAATGTTGTGCCTAACACAAAGTGATCTCCCTTTTTTTAAAATTGCTATGTCGAGTCTCGTATAACAACCATAGGATTTCCTCCTTTAAATAATATTTTGAACTTCTCCTAACACACTTCGTCCTTAGCACACTTGAATTCGCTGACACTCCCTGACACACACTCTTATTCGTTCCTTTCCATGCATTTTGACCTAGTTATCCCTTGATATGCCCTGACACTCCCTAACACTCTTCAACATGATTGACATTGTCCGACATGTGTTAGCATGCCTTTTCATTCCTAATGTGAATTACCTGACCCTCCCTAGCTATCATTCCTCACAACTACCCTTACTTAATTTGCAACTTGGGAACCCAACCAAGCCCTCACTTGACTACAATATCTTGACCAAGTTACAATTACTACAACTAGACTTTCTTATTAAATTGTGTAGCTTGGGAGGTACTCCACAAGCCTAGTGATATGGGTTTGTGTGAGTTTGGTCACAAAAAGCTTTGTGGGCAAAGAAACCAAGAAAAGGGATTTTTGACCCATGATGGGGTCTAAAATCTAAAAGAAAATTAAAAAGGAAAATTAATAGTAACTAAGGTCTAAGTGGATAAAGCTCGTAAGTTTTAGAGGGTTCCTAAGAGGTCTAGGAAAAACTATTTAAGGAGGCCTTAGGATGAAGGAAATAACATCAAGTGAGAAGGAGCTCATTTGATCAAGGGGGTGAAGAGAGGTGTATTCCTAAAGTAGGTCGAGTAAGGGTTCCTAAAGGGAGGCCATGATCATCCTCTAAGAGAAAGATCATCATGTGAGGGTTCATAAGAATGTTGCATACCTTAATGGTCAGTTCAAGCTAGGAATTAGGATGGCATGTTGTTGGTTCTCTTATGGTAGATCGAGCTTAAGAGAGGTTTCTCATGAGAATATGAGCATGTGATTTCAATGGTGTCTTTGTGTAAATGCCGCATCAAATTCTGAAATGTTGAAATTTGCAACAAGAAACATTGAAATTGGAAACAATAAAGGAAAAAAAAAATGCACCCACACTTGTGAGGAATTTTGATGCACCAGGAGTGAGGAATGTGGGACGTCTATTTTATTTTTCCATTAAATAAATTGGACAATAAATTGTAATTTCATTTCATAACAACTTGTGTCAGTTAACTAAGTCATGATTACTGAGTTAGCTCAATAAATTCGAGTTGAGGGTCTAAGATGAGGCATGTAGAGGTATTAATCTAATTTTTTTGGAGTCCATTTGTAGTTGATTCATTAGTGGGGTGCATGTGTGAATTAGTTAACTCAATTAAATGAGTTAAAATCAGTTTAAATAGTTCTAATTAAGTGGTGAGCTAGTGAGAGGTCAGCCAGTGAATTAAATTAGATTTAATTCACAATGAGTGATCAATCAAATAATTGATAATTCACTATAAATAGTTGCATGCATGTTAATTTCGAGGAAGACCTAGTTGAGATAGAGGTTAAAGGGAACATACTATTAGTTGTATTTATACAAAATTTCCCATGTGAAATTATAAATTCATTGGGATGCCATGATGGATTGTATAATCAAGGAAGACTGATTTTCCTAATTAATAGGGAGCTAATTCCCTGGTAATTGCATGATTAAGGAAGGTTGAAGGAAGGTTGAGAATTGGCTAAGTACTAGACTGAGTTTTCCTAGATCAGTGGGAGACAATTGGCATAGTGCTGGAGAAGTTTCATGATTCCTTGAATTATTACACAATAGAGATAGAGTGATTTCGAGTAGTTGTTTTCCCCAGATACATCTTGTGTTGTGCGATTGATAATTTATTTCTATTACTTATATGTGATTGTGCAATCATGTTTTGTTTTCAAAAATTTTAGGAAGGATTCAGTATCTTGTTTTAGTAAATTACAAGATCAAATTGAATCTCGTTAGTTAGATTTTATACATGGTATCAAAGAAGGAATTTTTTGGGCGGTGAGTTTGCAGAGAATATCTGAATATTTTGGTGTAAAATTTTCAAAAAAAAAAATAGCATATTTGGATTCCTTGCGAAAAACTACCCAAATGGAAAATCAATTCGGAGCTCGGATGAGGGAGATATCATTGATTTAAAGTCAACTCTTTTTAGAAACTTTTGTAATGGTGGGACAATTACAATGTACGTGAGTCAAGAATCTATATGCACTTGAGGTACCAGATGCATGCAAATATTTGAGGAGAAAAGCAGAGGTTAGAGACTTGGTTGTTTAGAGGGAGTACAAATCATCTCTCAGCCTTAGAAGCAGTCTCAAAAGGTTGTGGAGCAGCCACAATTGGAGAAGCATAGAGGAGACCAAGTGGAAGTCTCCATTCAAGCAGATACCTCCATGAGGGGAGGGGGAATTTCGAGCTAGATGGGTAGAGGGAGCACATGCAACCATACCTCCAGGTGAAAGGTGAGGTGATGTGTAGACATAATCCCAAGATAAGAAATTTGGGTAGGGTCCATTGAGATGGTGTGTTTCATCGATCGAACCTAGCTACGAGGAGTCCACAATACAACAGTAGCAGGAAGGATCAATTATATTGATGCAGTCAGATGTCATGAAGACATAAATAAGAGTGAAAAATGTTAGATAGCGGAGCACATATTAGAGTTGGCAACAATGCAAAGGGCACAAATGAAAATGTCAGCAGCAGCGCAGAGAGTCCAGTAGATAGGTGCAGTAGCTAGCAGCAGTCAGAAGACTCTAATAACAAATTCATTATACTGATTCAATTGTTCGGATACTATTCAATTTCGGGATTTGCAGGTGCAAACAACACTAGAGAAGTGTTGCAAGAAAAATTCCAAAGGTATCGGATCAGGATAGATTGAATTTCTTTCTTGTTGAGAGGGAGTGTTGAAATTTACAACAATAAACAGTGAAATTGGCAACCAGAAAGGAAAAATAAAAATACACCCACACTGGTGAGTAATTTTGATGTACCAGGAGTGAGGAATGTGAGGCGTCTAATTTATTTTTCCCTTAAATAAAAATGGACAATAAATTGTAATTTCATCTCATAACAACTTGGGTCAGTTAACTAAGTCATGATGACTAAGTTAGCTCAAGAAATTCGAGTTGAGGTGATTGAGGTGGATATTGGTGGCCACCCACGTATTGCACTTGGGCCCTCGCCATTGTCTCTTTGAGTTTTTCAGTTTCCTTAATTATAGCACATTTTACTATTTTTTTCAGTTTTTTTAGTCCAGAACTTTCGGAGCAGTTTTGAAGCCCCAAACGACATTTTTTGGGCATGAAAGGTTTGGAAATTTCATAGAAATTGCATTTTCAATTGTAGTCCTCAGAGATATTTTTCTAATGATGTATCATGTGTGTCAAACGAAGATCATATGACCAAGTTATGACATCAAGAAGTTGACTGCCCAACTATCCCCAACGGGGCCCATAAACTCTTGGTGCTACATCTCCTCAGGTTAAGGTTTTCTCCTATTTTTCAATAATTAAAAGGCCCTTGAGCCTTATTGTAACACAGTTCAGAGGCATGTAGCCGCCACATCTCTTCTTAGAGCTAAGCTACCATCGCCCAAGCTAGTTTGTTTTCCATTCTATCTCTAAGAATTATTTAGTATTTGATATTATTGAAATGAAGTGTTATTCCTACTGCATCTATGTGTTTATGTTTATTTCTGTATTTTATTGCGTTCCTGCATATGTCTAGATCATGAGGGTCTAATATGAGGCATGTAGAGGGATTCTAATATTTTGGGGGTCCAGTTGCAGTTGATGCATTAGTGGGGTGTAAGTGAATTAGTTAACTCAATTAATTGAGTTAAATTCAATTTAACTATTTGTAATTGAGTGATGAGCTAGTGAGAGGTCCATTGAATTAAATTAGATTTAATTCACAGTGAGTGATTAATCAGATAACTGATATTTCGCTATTAATAGTTGCATGCATGTCAGTTCTGAGGAAGACCCAGTTAAGACAAAGGTTAAAGGAAACATAACTATCAGTTGTATTATACAAAATTTCCCATGTGAAATTATAAATTCATTGGGATGCCATGATGGATTAATGCAAAATAAAGGATGGCTAATTTTCCTAATTAATAGGGAGCTAATTGACGCATCCAAAGTTGTGAAAACCCCACAAATGCATCTAAAATAGAATTATGCATAACCACATGCATATAAATCCAAACAATGGTAGCCTCTCACGTGGAAGTTGTTCCCCTTTTTAGGATTATGGTTATAAACCATATTAAATATCCACTTTATATAATTCACATTTATGATTTCAATTTTGATTAATCAAATCGTAACTTACCGCATTTATAAGTAGAACTCAAAGCTTTCGACTTTGATTTAAAACCAAGTGCCAACATAATTAATGTTGAGGCCCACAACTTTACCAACTCACTTTCGTTGATGATTTCTCCATACCCATCCATCCGATTACAATCGCATTTAAATATGAATTCAATATTTAAAGTTTTTAATATATGCAAAATAGGCAGTTTTGACTTGCGACGTGTCACCTCCCAAACACAATCACACTCCTCAAACAATTACCGCTTACCTCTTTCATTCCACGTGAAAACACCTCACTTGTTTTGTAAAACCATCTTCACTATTTTTTTGGCCTTTGGCTCATGATTCCGCATTCAATCTACTCACAATTTCGGAGATAACTCAGATTTCAACTGCGCCATTGATTCACGGATTGCTGGTTCCAAATAGAACACAGTTCCAAGCATAAAATTTATCCTTATGCTGGACCTTCTCTCATGTTTTCAACCTGAAACTCATGGGAATAATCATGCATACGTGTAGTTGTGAATACGAGTATGTTCACCCAAATATAAACCTTTTAACTATGATGGAGAAACTCTCCAGAAAATGAGAGCCAAAATAAAGTTGTTGTCGAATAAATTAAAATATCTATAAATCAATTTACATTCTCGACATGATAAGATAGTTGAAAAAGTTGAGCCATCTCATAAATATATATTCCACACTTGGAATCTCCACTCCACTACCATCACATAGATTTTATTTTTTTAGATCTGACCGGTACTAGATATTTTTTTAATGCAACCCGTTCATGCTTGTCATTTTCCCAATTTCATCCGCATATATATACACTATGCCAAATTCTAATTTAACACACGAATTATAAATTGAATCAGTCAAAGAATAATCACCCACTTCAGAATCAAATTTATCTGTATATATATATCCAAATAATTACAAATATTTCTTCTCTCTAGCCTGATATTCTAATCAGTTGCCTTTTCACCCACTCTCTGGCCCATAGGCTTTTACAATTCAGAATTTTTCTCCCTACCTAAATCCTACTCTTCTTTCTTTGAGGCTTTACAATTTATAGAAAATGGTTATGAAACCAATTTTGGTTTCAAATCCTTTATCTTTTGAACAAAATCCTGAATATCCTCTAAGTCCTCATTTGACTCAACTAATCCCCAAATTTATAAAACCAATTCCTAATCTAGGATTCACAATAAATTTCCAAATCTCTCATTCCCCTAATTCTCTCATGTTCTCCAAAATTCAGGAACATTTACAAAATGACTCACAAATATTAATAAATTCCTATTCTAAATGTCTCACTTAATTCAATCAAGATATTAAAATTAATACAATTTAATACATAGGAAACCATTTTTTTTTTTAAACACAAAACCCCTATGTCTATTAAAATACAAATAATTTTCTGAGCCTAATGCTCCCACATCACTAATTCCCTAGGAATTGCATGAGCAAGGTAGGTTGAAGGAAGGTTGAGAATTGGCTAAGTACTAGATCGATTTTGCCTAGATTATTAGGAGACAATTGGAAAAGTCTTGGAGAATCTCATGAGAGATTAAGCATTGTATTTTTTTATGATTCCTTGACTTAATACACAATAGAGATAGATGGGTTTTGAGCAGTTTCTTTCCCCAGATACATCTTCTTTTATGTGATTGATAATTTCTTTCTCTTTCTTATATGTGATTGTGCGATTGTGTTTTGTTTCCGCAAATTGTAGGGAGGATTCAATTTCTTGTTTTAGTACATTACAAGATCAGATTGAATCCCTTTGGTTATATTTTCTACATGAAATAGAAGAGAGGGTTGATAAAATCTTATCTTCAGGTGGTAAGTAGACCACAAGGTCTGTGATAAAGACCAACATAAATGGAGGAGGGCTTGCACTGTAATTTAGAGCCATAACAGAAGTAGACGCAAGTGTAATATTGACTGAGGTGACCCTAGTTTGAGGGTCGACATTGAGATCTAAATTTCATGTCAAGATTCAGTCAAAGAAATTCCTAGAATCTATGGATCCATATGAGCTAGGTTGAGTCTCTTATGGAGGCAAGAGTCGTGGTTTTTTCTATGGGTGGATAGGGTTTGTTCACCAAAAATTATAAGTACACAAGTAGAGTGCCCTAGTTAGGAAAATTTCCTAGCATGTTTAGCTCATAAGGTATGCCCTTAAGACCATGAAAAATTTGCGTAGAAGAAAAGCAGTTGTGACCCTTAGAGCGAGGTTTATTTCTGCGATATAGACCGCAGATCTAGAAGATGGTTTGCAGATTCAGTATGTGTGGAGAGAACAGATCCAAAGGAGGGTGGAACCTGAGCAGAAGATTGAGCATGCAGAAGAAATGTGTCATATGAAGAATGGATTGACATGCAAAGGAGTTGATTTTAGTGGACTATATTACCTTGTCACTCCCTCCTTAACACACCTGGAACTCGCTAACACTCCTTATCACGCACTCTTATTAATTCATTTCCATGCAATTTAAACTAGTGCTCCATTATGTTTCCCAGCCACTCCTTAACACTCCCTAGCATGTGTTGGCACCACACCCTAGCACCTAACACATCTTGGCATGCTTTATCAGTTGGCATGTCTTGGCATGTGTAACGTGCCTTGGAATTGTCTAGGATGTGTTAGCATTTCTTGGCATTCCCTAGTTTTCATTCCCTTATAAGTAGCCTTACCTTTTTTGTGACTTTGGAACCCAACCAAGTCATTGAAAAAATAGTGTTGTGCCTAGCCCAAAGTCTCCCTTTGACTGAAACTGCTTTTTCCATCCCCTTATCGTAATTGTAGGCTTGCCTCGTGCAAGTCCTATTAAAAAATTTCCTAACACACTTTGTCCTTTGGACACATGGAATTCACTTACACTCCCTCGCACACACTCTTATTTGTTCATTTCCATGACCTAGTTCTCCCTTGTGATTCCCTGACACTCCCCAACACTCCTCGACATGCATTGACATTGTTTGGAATTTTTTAGCATGCCATTTCATTACTTGGCACACCCTAGAACTCTGTAGCAATCATGCCTGCATAACTACCCTCAAAATTGTTGGAACTTCGGAACCCAACCAAATCCTTCCTCAACTACAACAACTTGACCAAGTTACATTTAATAAAACTAGATTATTCCTTATTCACTTAATAAATTCCTATAACTCATATTCAGTTACTCATGTTGAATCTCAAATCATAAAAATTGACACGTTACAAAGACAAGGCTCACATCCAACCGTGGTAGTAAAACAACTAAGAACCATAGTTTACATCTTGACATGCCATAACACTTGGCACATCTAACAATCCCTTGGCACTATGTGGCACATGTTAGCATCCCCTGCATTCCTTGGCATGCTTTGGCACTCCCTAGAACATATTAGTACGCCTTGACACCTAGCACACTTAGAACTCACTGAAACCCTTTGTCACACTATTATTCATTCATTTCCATGGATTTGAAACTATTTCTCCCTTATGTTTCCCTGGAACTTGGCCCTAACACACCCTAGAATGTGTTGGCACCACACCCCAACGCTTGGAACATCTTAGTATGCCTCAGCACTTGGCATGTATTAGCATGCCAAAAATTCCATGGAACTATCTAGCATGTGTTAGTACTTATTGACATTCTATGGAACACCTTGGCACTCCCTAGTTGTCATGCCCTCATAGATAGACTTACTTGTTGTGCGACTCGGGAACCGAACCAAGTCATTGGAAAAATAATGTTGTTCCCAACCCAAAGTATCCCTTTATATCAAATTTCTTTGTCCACGCCTTATCACAATCATATAATTTCCTCCTACAAGTCCTATTCTGAACTTCTCCTAAAACACTTCATCCTTGGGGCACCTAGAATTCATTGACAGTCCTTGGCACACACTCTTATTCGTTTATTTCCAAGAATTTTTACCTAGTTCACCCTTATGTTCCCCTGGAAATCCCTAACACACATCAAAATTCATTTGCATTGTCCAGCATGTGTTAACACACCTTTTCATACCTTTCCATGCCCTAACACTCCTTAGCTATCATGCCCTCACAACTACCCTTACTTTTTTTTAGACTTGGGAACCCAACCAAGTCTTGCCTCAACTACAACAACTTCACCAAGTTACAGTTACTGCAACTATATTATGCCTTGCTCACCTAAGAACTACCTGTAACTCATCTTATGCTACTCATGTTGAATCTCAACTCATCCCAATTAACAAGTTACCAAGTTAAGGATCACATCCAACCATGGCCATAAAACAACTAAGCAACATAGTTTACATATTGACATGCCATAACACTTGGCATGTATAAAAATCACTTGGCACTATGTGGCACATTTTAAGATCCCCTACATTCCTTGGCATGATTTTACACTCCCTAGCACACCCTAGCACTCCCTCACATGCCCTGGCACTCTAGCATGCCTTGGCACTGCTTCGCATATAACCTTGTCACTCCCTCCTTGACACACTTGGAACTCATTCACACTCCCTATCACACAGTCTCATACATTAATTTCCATGCATTTTGAACTATTTCTCTCTTATGTTTCCATGTCACTCCCTAACACTCCCTCACATGCATTGGCACACCCCGGAACCTGGCACATCTTGGCATGTTTCCCTATCATTATATCATTCCTTGACACTACCTAGCATACCTTATCACTCCCTCCTTAACACACCTAGAACTCACTTACACTCCATGTCACACACTCTTATTAATTCAATTCCATACATTTGAAACCAACTCTCCCTTATGTTTCCCTAGCACTCCATAACACTCTCTGGCATGCATTAGCACACCCTAGAACCTAACACATATTGGCAGGTTTCTATGACCTCTATCACACCTTAACACTACCTAACAGACCTTGTCACTCCCTCCCTAGGACACTTGGAAATCACTGACACTTCCTATCACAAATTGTTATTCATTAATTTTCATGCATTAATTTGACCTAGTGTTACCTTATGTTTCCCTGGCACTCCCTAACACTTCCTAGCACATGTTGGCACACCTTGGCACTTAGCACATCTTGGTCGCATGTCACCTTGTAACTCTATCATGACTTAGCGATTCCTAGAATAACATGTCACTCCCTCTTTAGTGCACCTAGAACTCATTGATACTCCTCGTCACACACCCTTATTTATTGTATTTCCCTTACACTCCCTAACACATCCTAGAACAGGTTGTCACACCCTGGAACATGGCATATCTTGGACGCATGCCACCATGACACTCTAGCATGACTTAGCACTGCATAGCATACCATGTCACTCCCTCATTAGCACACTTGGAACTCACATATACTCATTTTCACACACTTCTTCATTCATTTCCATTCATTTGGACCTAGTGCTCCCTTGTGTTTCCATGGCACTCCTCGCACTCCTTAGCACACATTGGCACACCTTAGCACTTGGAACATCTTGGTATGCTTCCCTAGCACTCTAACATGCCTTGAAACTACCTAGAATACCTTGTCACTCCCTCTTTAGCACACCTGGAACTTCTTGACACTTCATTTCCATGAATTTAAAACTAGTGCTCCCTTGTGTTTCCCTAGCACTTGGGCCTCACATTCCCTAGCATGTATTCACACCACAACCTGGAACTTGGCACATATTGGCATACCTTAGCACTTGGCATGCATATCATGCCTTGGAGCTTACTAGCATGTTTTAGTACTTACCAACATTCCGTAACACATATTGGTACTCCCTGGATGTCATGCCCTCATATATAGCCTTACTTTTTTTGCGACTTGGGAACCCAACCAATTCATTAGCAAAACAATG
Source organism: Pinus albicaulis (assembly GCA_034641835.2). Classification (NCBI taxonomy): domain Eukaryota; kingdom Viridiplantae; phylum Streptophyta; class Pinopsida; order Pinales; family Pinaceae; genus Pinus; species Pinus albicaulis. The sequence continues at coordinate 329,929,080 of CM076582.1, forward strand.
TTGTGCCCAACCGAAAGTCTCCCTTTTTATGAAACAAATTTTTCTGGGCCCTTATTTTAACCATAGGCTTACCTCCTACAAGTCTTATTTGTACATTATCCTAACACACTTTATCCTTGAGACATATGGAATTCGTTGACACTCCTTGGCACACACTCTTATTTGATCATTCCCATGCATTTTGGTATAGTTCTCCCTTATGACTTATGGCACTCCATAACACTCCTCAATATGCATTGACACTTTCCGACATTTTCTAGCACGCCTTTTCATTCCTTGGCACACCCTGGCACTCCTTAGATATCATGCCCTCACAACTACCCTTACTGTTTTTGGGACTTGGGAACCCAACCAAGTCTTGCATCGATTACAACATCTTGACCAAGTTATGAATACTACAACTAGATTGTGCCCTTTTCACCTAAGAACTGACTATAACTCATCTTAGGTTATTGTGTATATATTATTGGACCATTACAATATTTTATAGTAATATACTTCCCTTTACGAAACCCCCTATTCTCTTCTAGGATACTTTTTCTTGAGTGAACATTCAAATGGTTGCTAATGATTTTTTTCAAGACCTTATTTGAAATATTGCATAATGACACTAAATGGCACATATCAAAACCAACAAGATCCATTTATTTCAATAATAGTGCAAGAAAGGATGTGTTTATCACTTGATCTGTAGATGCCCAATTTATTATGAGATTCAAGGGATGTTTTATTGTATTTATAAATATTTGGATGGGTTTTTGTCTACATTATTTCAATACATATCTAGCTCTTTTTATGAGGGAGGTATTTAGATTTATTTATTACATAATTGAGAGAATATTTGCATGGGTGGAGCAAAAGAAATGAGAAAGAGTGTCCAAAATTCCAAAATAATTTTCATTTTTAAATTTATGACCATTCCACTCTTTCCATCTAGTTGGCTACTATGAATGTATTCTTGCACCATTACAATGTTTTAAAGGATTATACTTCCCTTTAGAAAATCCCATTTTCTCTTATGGGATAATTTTTTTTGAGTGGAATTTTAAGTGGTTGCTTTCCTTTCCTTTGTGGCCCTTCCACTTTGCTAGGAAAACCAACCATGCCTTATTTTTTGATGTGGATTTCCTTTCCTCAATACAGGGGAATGATCCCTTGACCCCATTTTTTATGAGAACATGACCACTAAGTATATGCCCCTTTGCCCAACATTCATGTACTTAAACACATTAAATATTTTTCTTTTTCTACTGCGTGCTCAAAGATTTCATTTCCCCCACTCTGTGATTGATTCATGCATTTTATGCATTTACTTGTTGAATTCTCACTAGACTTTGTTAAGGAAGTCAACAAGAAAATGTGTGTCTAATTTATTTTTCCCTTAAATAAATTAGACAATAAATTGTAATCTTATCTCATAACAACTTGTAATAGTTAACTAAGTGAGATAGACTTAGCTAGCTCAATAATTTTGATTTGAGGGTCAATGGTGAGGCATGTAGAGTGATTCTATTATTTTGGGGGTCTATTTGCAGTTAATGCACTACTGTAGTGTGAGTTTAATCAGTTAAATCAAAATAATTGAGTTAAAATTAGTTTAACTAGTTCTAACTGAGTGATGAGCTAGTGAGAGGTCAAGTGCATTAAATTATATTTAATTCAGAAGTAGTGATCTGCCAAGTAACTGATGATTTGCTATTATTAGTTGCATGCATGCCAAATCTGATGAAGACCCTGTTGAGATAAAGGTTAAAGGGAAGTACACTATCAGTTGTATTATTAGCGAACTACCCAGGTGCAGTTATAAAGCCATATGATGCCTATGAAGGATTGTGCAGTCAAGGAAGGTTGGAATTCCTATTTAATAGGAATTATTTTTCTAGGGATTACGTAAGCAAGGAAGGTTAAAGGTGGGTTGAAAATTGGCTATGTGTTCATGTGCCTAGATTAGTGTGAGATGATTGGTAGAGTGTATGATGTTAATGTGAGCACACATGCATTGTATTGTTTCATGATTCCTTCGTTGATTATACAATAGAGATAGAGGGGTTTTTAGCAATTTCTTTCCCTAAGAAAATCTTGTGTTGTGCAATTGATTTACTTCTTTCTCTTACTTGCATGTGATTAGGCGATCGTGATTTATATTCCACAAATATTGTAGAAGTATTGAATATCTTGTTTTAGTACATTGCATTATCAGATTGAATCCATTGGTGTAATTTCTAAAGACTTTCCTCTTACTTTGGTATCCAATCCATGGCCTTTATTTTTGTTTTACTATGATGAATTTTGGGGTCCTTCATTTAGCTTTTTGACCCTCCACCATGGCCTTCTTTAAACTAAAAAAAACATCACGAGAGCTTCAATCAATGGCATACTTAGCCACTTCTCCTTTGAAAAACATGCATGTTCAACAATGATGGAGCTCATAAATTTTATTAGACTACCTAACTTACTTGTCCATGTTGCATTATATCTCAGATTTCCCTTCAATTTGTCAAGCATAAGCCACCTACTTGTTGTTAAGCAATATCCATGAGAAATGAACTCTTTTCTCATCCAGATAATTAATTTCTACCTCTGGTTGTCATCTTTTGCTTAGTGCTTGTCCACCCTTGATTGGGAACCTAATATTCTACATACTCAACAACCCATGCTTCCTCACCCATTAAGCACACACTTTGTGTATTGGTGAGTAAGGGCACTAAACACATACTTTTAGCTTCATGCCTTATACTTACCACTTTCCTCTATTTTTCTTCCAACACTTTCCTCCATTTTTATTTTTATTTTTTATTTTTTACAAAGCAAATGAAATTTGAATGCAGGCATATAAAATCATTTGAAAATCCTACATTGACTTTGATATGGTAAACTGTATGTTAGATCCACTCAAGGGACAACATATATGGGCCTCTCTAATTGTGTTTGTGATGGGAGTCTTGTTTGTTATTTATATAATATGTTTTATTCTCTAGGAAATTTTCTTCGGTCACTTATTCTAATGTTTCAAAGGAACAAATAGGGAAATCTTTTGGTGGTGCACTCTTCTGATCGACAAGACATGGCACTAGATATCACATCCATGTGAGTGATTTAAGGAGGTCTTCTTTCAATGGAAGAAAAGGTAAGTGAGGTGGGATGGCAGGGGTCATTAAGGTACACCTAAAAGTTATTGGTAGAGTCATTACTTCTAGTACCACGAGCTAGGCAGATGGATACCATTTTGTTTCTCTAAACTTATGAAGGTTTTTTGCAAAGTCCACTACATGAGGGTCTGTCTTTCCAAGGATATAATTTTATTACTGTTAATGTATATTCAATCCCTAGTTTTTAATGTGTGGTTACATGGGCTAGAGGGGATAAGTATAGTTTCTTGAGTAATCTTATTTGTCATCTATTATATGCCTTAAGGTGTTTTCCTATAGTCATGGCATCTAGGTGTTTGGGTGCTCAAGTTGTTGGCGATGGTGGAATTCAAGGTGGATTTGTAGTGGATATTAGCACTCTTCCAAAGCCCTGATAGTGTAAATCAAAGGTTTTTTTTTGTAGTAGCTTTCTCCCACTCGTGACCTTAGTTGGAACCTTTGGTGGTGGGATTGGGCTCAAGGAACCTGTGAAGTGCCAAGATGGGACATTGATTGTAACTATTTCCCTTCACACAATCATTTTATATCACGTTAATCCTCATGGTTAGATCAATATCTCAATCAAATTAAATCTGGAGGCATAATTCCTACTCCCACATCTGGTGCTTCTATGATTCACAATTAAGAAAGGAATTTAAAGACATTTCAAACTAGTTTCTAGGGGGGGGTTGGTTACCTTAACCTCTACTATGATTCTGATCCTTGATTCCTTCCAAGCCTATGGGGTGGAAAATTCCTCTATGTAAACTTTTCCTTCTGATGGCTAGTAATTGAAATAGTTGAAGGGTGGCCTATCGGTTATCTACGAGCACAACCTTGAGTTGGATTGAAATATTATAATAGTAAAAAAAATACACAACTTCTTCCTATCGAATGAAAAAATACCTAATCTATAGCATAACCCTTTTCCTTCAATGGAAACATAAATCAAATGAACCAAATTTTTGTTCAGACATGGATTAGCCGAGGCCCTTATATGCATTTTAAGTAAGCTTAAATATGTAGCTCATGTTAGCTCCATACACTGTAATGCAATTTTACTCACATAAATATGTCAAAATTATCCGAAGTTAGGTTCCTCAATGGCTGGGGTATTTGTCCCATATACCATTTTTAGACCTACAACAAAGGTGTGTTGAGTTGCCTCAGTTCACATTTTGCTTCCATACATCACTTACATTAAAAGATGTTGGAGGAGACACTTAGATGTAATGTTGCCAACAATTATGTGCCATAATTTGTTATTGCCAATAATTTTGTGCCATACTCTATTTTCTTGTCTTTCCTTCTTCAATTTTTCTCTGAATTCTTCTAATTGTCTCGTAAAATACCAATGCAACCGTTCTAGAAAGTGTCGATGAAGAGGAGTGTGGATAACTGTAGAAAACATTCACTGAACGTTCCAAATATCTCCTCAATGATGACTTATACATCCATACTTGGCCATTTATTGACATTAGTTATGTTGGCCATATGGAGAGAGGCATGGAAATCCCTTCGAGTTCATGAAGACATGTCCCTTTTTGACTCCATGGGACCATTTTTTTTTTTTCGTAGGTGAGAGAAGGCAACCATTCATTTTTTCTTGTTCAACATAATAGAAAAGTGTGATTGGGTGACCCTTGCTGAAGGTGGTCGAGCTGTCGGTTGCTGAGGGCAATCGTTGGTATCCATTGGTTGCAAACGTGTAGATTTATGAGGAGACGAATTGGGTATATTGCAACCCTTATCCACAATCTGAGTGCCTATTGTGGCCAAAGTTGGAATCATGTCCCTCGATCGTTGGTATCCATTGGTTGCAAACTTGTAGATTTATGAGGAGACGAATTGGGTATATTGCAACCCTTATCCACAATCTGAGTGCCTATCGTGGCCAAAGTTGGAATCATGTCCCTCGATTCATTGTTAAGCAATAAACATTCCTTATACAGGTGAAATACCTTATGAAAACGTCTGCAATGAAAGGGAACTCCCTCATAATCGAGGATTTTTAGCTTGGTGTGTCCCTCGTATTTAAGATTCATTCTTTCAACAAGCCCATCCCAGGTATCCCGATGAATGAGTATACGAGAAATAGCCATATTCGCTGACTCCGTATAGGATCTTTCATGATCAAGATATATTCCCAAGTCATCGCCAATGGTGCAGAATACATCCTCTACCCGGAAATGAAGTGGAAATCCCGAAATTATTACCCAAATAGGGTCGATGGCCAAATTTTCTTTGTCAAGGTCAAAAAGAGGTGCCCATCACTTCAAGAGAACAGGGGCCATTTCGATATGCCAGAACTTGTAAATTACCCAGGTAGCCTTGTCCAGATGCGAGAATATTAGGGAAAACAAACTACGAGTCATTGTGATGACCAAGGGAAGTTTTTCAAGGGCGTTACCCCAAATATCCATAACTCGACATCGAAGCCTTGTCGATGAGTAGTTATGACCCCTAACTCGGCCCACCAGGACCGAATTTGCAGTGTTTGCAACCTGACCCATAGAATTTACTTCACCAAATCCCAGAAGCCAACCTCGCTCCCTGAAATTTATGAACTTTGAATTTTTCCATGGTTTCTTGAGTATAACATCTGCTGATTTCGCTACCTCAGCAGATTGGGCATCTTCTGAATCCAAAACCCTAGTCTCTTCCTGGGAGAGGGAGATGTGTGGGATGCCTTCGAAATAGCCTGAAGATCTTCTGGGTGGAGGGTTTTTTTGTTACCAATATGGTGGGTTCGAAACCCATATGTTCCTAGTCGCTAAGGGATTAGATCAACGAGTACCTCCTATCAATCTAATGTCCTCTTCAGAGAATACTACCTCTACACTTGAACCTGATACCAAATTTTTTTCTAGTACCCATGTTTGTATTTCAGATAGGGACAATATGGATAATGTGGGGTGTGATGAGTATTCAAGCTGGAAGTGATCATTGAAAGAGGTATAATCAAACGAATATTGAGCTAACCCTAGCTTGGTAAAATTAACCTCCCCTTCTTCCATAGTGATAGGTTGTGTGCCTACCTTGATCTTCATTGGGGTGGTGGCATCCGGAGAAAGCAAAACATAGTGTTGAGGTGGATCCACGATCCAAATAGACCTGGGGTCGAGGGTGTCAGTTGAATACTCTACCAGCTCTTCCTCCATCACAAGCGATAAAGCAGGGTTAACTTCGATGTGATGATTGTCGATGCCGGAATAACATACCATTGTCATGGGAAAAATATGTTGCAGATCTCTGAGTTCAATATTCATTTCCATTCATATAATGGCTGCCAACACATGACCTCTGTTATCCAAAGCCTAATCTATTGGAAATTCACTCGTAGCTGCAGTGATTCAGAGCCATTTTCCTGACCAACTCCATATTTATATTGTTATCTTTAATGTGGGTGCTTATATTTTATTCACATTAGAGTTATTATTATTTGTTAGATAAGTAGATATTCCCAACTATATAAAATAACATGGACATTAAATACATTGATTAATGCATAAAATTAGTTCTTGAAGGAAAAAAATGAGATGCCTAATGACAAGATAATACTCAATTTGACATCCTAAGCCACTAGAAAGATTTAAAATTCTTAGTGGTAGGGAAGATTCCAAAAGGAAGATTTATACACCTAACAACTATAGAAAGTACCAAAAATGTAAGACCAAAAAAATATTTAAAATATTTATTCTTGAAGAAAATAATTATGAAAACAAATTATTAAAATTTAAAATGATTAAATTTTCCCTAAAAAATTTCAAAGTCTGCTTAGGCCAATGACACCAATGAGTTGTGACCATCAACTATAAATAGGCCACCGAGTTGATCTATGGGACATTTCTCTTAGATTTTCGGTCTTTACTCTCTGATGAATGGCACAAGGTCTCCACTCAGGTTTTGGCGCACTTCTCTTATCCTCTCTTGGTACCTATAGTCGCAACCTCTGTCTATGAGGCTCTCTCTCAGCTTGAATTTTTCTCTTGATCTCGCTTAAAGAATGGTGGATATCCCTTAAGATTTCCCACATATGCAATCATAATCGTTCTCGGCATATTTGACTGAATAGACTCAACACAATGAAGGATAAGCGTGAGGCTTTCTTATTTTCCATTATACAAAGATGTACATTTATAGTACAATGGTGTGACTCTTGGTTTCACATTCCAAGGCCACTTGGAATCCATTGTGACTTTTCATATTCCACACCTACCCATGTAGGATTAGGTGTTCCAACATCCCCCCTTAATCCGAAGGGGTATGTGTGAGTCCAAGAAAAGAGTTGTAATACAAATCTGCAAAGTATACATGGCAGCACTTGGGCATTTTCCAAACCTTTCCAAATGGGTTAAAAAAGAGTGATTAGAAAGACCACAAACACCTCCAACGCAAAACTTGTTATAGCTTCCCTCTAATCAAACCGCTAAGCTGAAGGCTTCTGCTAGAGGAAGTGTTCCTCATATATGAAAGGGAGACCTTCGACCTAAAAGAAGGGAGGTCTACTACCTGTGGTGGTTTTAGGTTGTCCACCAACCAAAGATGATGGTTTTAGGTTATCCACCAACCGAAAATGATGGTTTTAGGTTATCCACCAACCAAAGATGATGGTTTTAGTTTATCCACCAACCAAAGATGATGGTTTTAGGTTATCCACCAACCGAAAATGCTCATGGGCATCCGTATCTCTGGCTACATCTCTGAATCCGGAATGACGAATTGTGGCTCAGGCTCGCTTGAACTGCTGGCTACAACTCTGAACATGGAATGAGAGATTGTGGCTCAGGCTCGCTTGATCTGTCGTCGAAACTTGTACATGACCACCATTTTCCCCCCTGTCAGGGACAAGGTGAGATGATGGCGAAAAATCAACTGCAAGTTTGTTCAATATGCGTGAACAAGTTCTAACATGTGTCGTAAACATCTTCTTGGCTGCTGATGCCCATTGCCAAGAAGCGATCCATCCAAGATGAATCTTTGTTCTTACAGGAGGCTTGTTTCTGAAGCATCTGTCTGAAGAATGAGTGTGTCGACCACAGTGCTTGCATGGATGAAGATCAAAACAATGATCTTTCATATGGCCAACTCGATCACAGTGTTGGCATTTCTCAATCTGTGATTGTTGTTGTGGAGCAGGATCTGGAACAGCTGCAGGTGAACTGTCATACAGGAATCCGGCACTCTGAAATATGATGGGCTTGGTGTAGTCTGGAATATGAAAGGACACATCCTTGTCATATCCAAGACCAGTGCTGTGCTTGCTGTGGACAAGCTCTTCCCAAGGTCTGACGATGGGCTTGAGAAGTGCAGGTTGCGCTGCTGCATCTGCATGTACATCTGCTCTAGTACAAGGAACTGAATGTGAATCATTTGCAATTTTATCTTCTTTCTTCTGATGAGAGTCTTTCACAATCTTCTGAACAGAAACAGGTTCAGAATGGTGACTCTTTTGCCGAAGTTCATCTTGTTGGAGCTGAGATTCCAACTGCAAAAACTCAATCTTCTCTTGTGCATCTTGTAAACAAATCTGAATATTACAAAGAGCATCCTTGCTCATTTTTATCACATCATCAACATTTGAATGAATGAGGTTATTCAACAACACTAATACCTCATTGATTTTAGCCATTTCAACAACTTAGGCTCAAAAAATGAAAGGGTGTCGGCTTCAACCGAAAATGCACCCGTTTACAATGTGATGCAACAAGAAATACAAATGACTCAAAAGAATTCTCAAAGTACAAAGTGTGCTCCTCAAATGATGGAGGGCAATCAACAATCCAACAACTCAAATACTGATTGCAACTATGAAGAAGCAATGTCTGCTCACAATACAATGTAATACAATACAATGTGCAGCAAAATACTTGTGTAGGAGGCCTTTAAGGCAGCTGAAATCTCTTCTTCAAATAGTTGTTTTAAAACTGATGGCAAACTTGTCTTCTCATGTAAAATTCTTCAAAAAAAAACACCCTTCAAATCAATGCCACAAATCACAATGTAAATCTGCAAATTTCAGTCCATGTCATTTCTTCAATTCTGCTCACATATCATTCCTCTTTTTCTGCTGTTCAAATTTTCTCTCTCCTCTCTCTCTCTGCTGTTTTTTTTTTTTTTTAAATTAATTAAAAAAAATGTGAACAATGAAAAATGAAGGGAATGAAGAGTTAATTTAAAAGGAGGGGAATTTATTATATGGGATGGAGGGAATTTTATAAAAAATGGGGGGGAGGTTTACCATGGAAAATCAAATTTAAAAGGAATGGGAAATATTAAAAATGGGAAGGGGACTATTAATTTTGAAAGGGAATTGAATTTTTTTTTAAATGGCGTGGGGAAATAATATCGAAAGTTTTTAGAAGAATTTAAAATGGCCAAGGGTAGGGCGGAGGTGGAGTAAGGTGGGACCGGTATTGTATTAATTATGGAGGGGCGGTATTGTATATATGGGTGGTATTATTCAAATATGGCGGAGCGCTGGTAGGAGGAGGGTCGCGTGAGGAGTTGAAAGGCCGGCTGTGGGAGCGTAGGTAATGGTGACTGTGCGTAAGGGATCTGTGCAGGCGTGGGAGGAATAGGGAAGTCGAGAGGGTTGCAGGCGGTGGGCCGAGAGTGTAGGAGCGTTTTGTGGATGGTGGCAGGGGCGACAGGTGGGGAGGGCGAGTGTATGCAGCCAGGCATTATGGAGAGGGAGTGCAGGTTTGTGTTGAGTGAAGCGTTTTGTATGAAGCGGTGTTGCAGTGGGAAGGCAAGGGTAGGCGCAGAGTTGCAGAGCGATTTGGGTCGGCGTTTAAGGCGCAGGTGGAGAAGCGTTGAAAGGTGTAGGGAGGAGCCCAGGTATTCAGGGATAGCGCGGAGATGTATGGCGGGTGGAGAGATGTTTTATGTAGAGTTTGATAGGAGCGCTGGCGTAGGGAATAGCGTTTAACGCTGTATGTGTATGGCAGGGATTTAGGAGGGTGCGCAGCGTTTAGTGAGGGTGCGCAGAGTTGAGGAGAGGGAGCGGATAGTTGGGTAGTAGTGTGTAGAGTTGTTTGCGTTGGCAGCGTGGAGCGATAAGGAGTTTGCCAGAGTGATAGCGCAGAGTTGAATACTGTATTGGAGTATGGTGAGGGTTTATTACAGTATGCAAGGGCCGTGGGAAATGAATGTTGCATGGAGTGTAGGCGGTAGATTGTGGGATGAAAGCCGCATAGGGAGAGCGTTTCAATGTGGGCAAAGTGCTGTAAAGCGAGGCGGAGTAATAAGGAGGAGCGTTGAGCTGTGAAATGAGATGGGAGTTGGATAGTTGCAGGGATTTTTTTTATTTTTTTTATTTTTATATAACAGCAGAGAGGAGTAAAGCTTCCAGAAATTGCAGAACAGTGAAAATTTCCAGCATTGAAACACAAAAGCAATTTGTAGAACTTGCCAATAAAACCCAGAGATTTTTCTAATAGCCCAGCAGCAGAAGAATATTTCCAGCAGTATAAAAACTCAGAATTTATCTTCAAAAACCCTCTCAGCAGCTCAAAAATGCAGAATTTAAAAATGCTCAGAAATCTTTTCCACTAAAAACTCATAGACTTCTTCAGAAATCCCAATTTAAACAAATTCCAGCAGCTCTTTAAATGCGGAATTTAAAATGCAGAGATTGCAGAAAAAATAAACCTTCAGATGTGCAGTGCTGCTTGCTGCTCTTCTTCAAAACAAATGCTGAATGCTGGGATTTTAAATGCTGCTCTTCTCCAATATAAAACTTCTGAATGCTGCAAAATCACTGAATGCTGCTCCTTCTTAAAAACACTGCTACAAACACTTGAGTGCTGCAAAAAAAACCAACAATTTTTGCAGATATGCATAGGCCATAAACAAAAATGGCTCACTCAAAGTGGAGTAGGGCCAGAAATCGCCCGCTCTGATACCATGTTAAACACCATGTTGAAGCACACACATGGTGTATGAGGAAGATGAGCACACACACACAATAGACTCAACACAATGAAGGATAAGCGTCAGGCTTTCTTATTTTCCATTATACAAAGATGTACATTTATAGTACAATGGTGTGACTCTTGGTTTCACATTCCAAGGCCACTTGGACTCCATTGTGACTTTTCATATTCCACACCTACCCATGTAGGATTAGGTGTTCCAACAGTTTTGTGCTTATCTCACTGTTTAGAATTGGATATGTTATGACTATATATGTCATCACACAATTTCACTTGATGAGATCTCATTGCATGACTATGATTTTTTCATTCGACCCACAGGTAAGAAAAATATACTCCAACAATGATAGTAATGTAGTAATTTCAAAAATATAGTGCTAATGAAAAAACAAGTAAATTCTGAATTCATCTTTTCAATATATTGACATAGAATCCAAGGTGTATCTTTCGTCAGCATGAGTAATGATAAACACAATTATGAATCGTCTATATTACAATTAAAAAATACTTAGCTTAACACATGCGAGTATTAGATGGCGTAGTTTCAATGGATGGGGCCATGCCGGTTTCCTGAGATATTTTTGTTAAATGCCATGCTTAGCGAGCATGAAAACCAGAGAAGTATATTCATTGCTCGTTCATGCTTCCGCAAGGGTCATTTTGAGCTCCGTTTGGACTGTGTTTTCTTAGTGATCGAGTTCCAGGAATATTTTGGATTGATGTAGGCTAGGGTTTGAAAAATAATTCGCTGTATTATTCTATGGCCTTGCATTTTGTTGACTGAGCATAGAATTGCACGATTTTGGGTGGCTTGGCTCATCTAGGCTCGGGTTTCATCAGGGTAAGGCTTCTTTATTGAATTAAAACGATTTTGGGATTAAATTTCTTTTGCTCTTTGCAGTCGATGGAGCCATTTCTACATTTGATCTCAAGTGTATTTTATTTGGTGCAACCTTTAGTTCCGTATTAGCATTCAGCTATGCAATAAGAGATGTGGAGTTAAGATCTTATGAAGCACACAACCAGACTGTTATTTATCGTGACGAGCAGCAAAAGCTGCATTGTATGGTGATTGTTATCGGAAGAATAATCAATTATAATAAAAATCTAAAAGCCGGTTTATTTACTTGGTTTTGCTCAATACCTTTATTTCTTTAATTTATCATTTTCGGTTCAGAAACTTTGTTTCAACCCTTTGCTTATAGTTCATTCTTTTGCCCATTTTGATTATAGACCTTTCTTTTGCCCATTTTTGGAAGGTTGTTTTGTGATATTTATGGCAAACCATTTTTTATTATCATCTCGAGAGTCGTTTTTCGTCCATTTCATCAAAACCGTTTACGTAGTTAAGAATGCTAGGATTCGAAGGTTGAACAAGTACTCGATCATAGGAATATTGTAGAAAATCGAAGAATCGGTTCTGAATAATGGTTGTAGTGGTAAAGATATCTTGGACCGCGTGGTCTCAGTTGTTTTTCATTTGAAATTTTCATTTACTGTTAGATCCAAAAGCTTATTTCAGTAGAACTGTCTCATATGGTAGTTGTAGCCAATGAACTTGGCTAAAATTGTTTTTTTTTTTGCATAGAGAAACAATGCACAAGGCATATTCTTGGCCTCTATGGGTTTAGCCGGAATCAATCTCGGCACATCATTGGAATACTCCTAAAGTGACAGATAACATAAGAGCTATGGTTTGCACGGTACAAGTTCCGAACCCAAGCACAAACACTAAACCTAAGGCTCTGGCAGGGGACGGGGTTGAGCATCTCCCTCAGGAATTTGATCCGATTGAGATATGCACTCCCTTGGCTGGGACCGATGCGGACGAAAATGATAGTGTTAGTAGTCATTCTGGTAATGGCCAAGGTTTTGGAAATGGAGAAAAGAAATAAAATGTGCTCGGAAAGAAAATTCATATGAGTTGCCTTGCGATCACCGATTCGGACTTCGACGATGAGTTTAGAGGTGAAAGAGAGGGATACATGGCCAATGTTCTGGCCAAGTACCGGCATATTCTAGTGGAAATAACAAAGCATATGCGTTATCCTTATAATCTATATTTTGATTATGGTGCACTGGCACAGCTGCAACATTTTTCCATTAATAATCTTAGTGACCCTTTTATTGAGAGCAACTACGGAGTACACTCGAGGCAGTTTGAGGTTGGAGTCTTGGATTGGTTTGCCTGCCTTTGGGAACTGGAGAAACATGAGTATTGGGGTTACATCACAAATTGTGGTACATAATTTCTGGTGAGATTGACTGTGTGAATTTCAGATAGAGGCTACTTAAAAATAAGGATCAAGCACATAAATTCCCTTTCAAGGATCGAGCACATAGATGATTTGGATATGGTGGTTTAGACGCTTGAAGAAACATGATTTATGAAAGACTGATTTTGTGTCCATTGTGATGGGGCTTTATTTGGCTTAATGATGCCCTTTGTGAAGCGGGCACCAAAGGTGAGTTTTAAGAAGCCAATAGGAAGTGTGAGTGTGTCTGGGCATAATTCTGTTGGATGTCCCATGCCATGCGATATTCAAATAACAAGGATTGAGCACATAAATGTCCTTTCAAAGGATGTGGAGTATTTAGCTTCTAGGGATGCCACAATAATGGGAAGTCGAAATGGGCATGCTCCCATATTTCTTTGGTACACCTTGATTTCGGTCTACTGGAATTAGCGCAATGTTAAATGAACCGAGCAGCACTATAGTATTTGAGAGATCACAGGATGAAAATTTTGTCCGCAAGTGGCAGATTTCTTGCCACAGAAACATTTCCCACGTTGTTGTGATGCCAAAGGTTATCATGGGGTGCACTCTACTCTATTCAGAAATCTTGAATGCAATCTTATTTGCAATTATTCGACTCATTTAATCTATTCTAGAACCTTCAATATTATTTCTCTGTCTTGGACGCAGTAAAATGAACGCTTATTTGCAACGCATCCATGCCATAGATACCTTTGCTCTGGCATAAATTATACTTGTACAGACTACGTAAAAGTGCTAGGGAAAATACCAAATTTAATAATTTTGGAAGACATAATGGTATAGGATATTCATTGTAACGTTAGTCTTAGATGTAACACATATTTTTTTGTTGTCGACATTGGTTCCAGGCTTAGGTGTAATGCATTTTTTGTTGTTGTTGTGGGCATTGTAACACTACCATTACATAAGAATTATGTTAACTCTGCCAGATGATAGCAAAGCTAATATTATTTTTGGAGTAAACGGTCGTTACACTCAATGGTACACATGTACAAGAAGGTTGAAGAACATTCCATTATGAATAGTAACACATTCATCTATTGCTTTGTTAGAGCATAACATATCCATAGAATGTTCAACTTCTAGGTATGTTTCATCTTTGTTCTACTGCGATTGAAATTTTTCGAGTAGGTATACATGTAACTCACCATTGTTGGAAATATCAATTAAGAACTGAAGTTGGTAAATGCATGTGCTCTTTAACTCCTCCAGTATTGCGGCATTAAAACGTAACCACTATTTCACCTTAGCTGCTTTGTTGAGTGAACCAGGGCTTAAAAAATGTTGCAGAAACTGCTCATCATGTTGTGCCACAACATTTAAATAATGCTTTCACTTGTTGCATTGTTATCTGAATGTTTTCAAGGAACTGCGAGATCAAATTTTCTTGGTTTTCTAAATGTATCTAACATGGCCAACACAAGTCCTATCCTTTTGTGTTTATCGAGATCTCTTACCAGTATAATGTAGAGAACCCTAGATATTTTTCTTAGAAATTGTAGCTATTTTACATGATATTGTTTTTGAATGATTGGTATTGTTGCTCCTTCTCTCAAAACACCACCATCCTAAGCTTGAGCTTTGTAGTGCAACTTGTTTCTAGCTTTAAGCATTGTTACATATTATCCTAATTTTTGTACTAATGCACCCACTCGAATGAATTGAAACTACTATGAACCTCTACGAAAGTGATAGTTGATTTAAAAGCAATGATTGTTGGCATTCAATTCCTTGTCACATTCTTTTACTCAAATTTAATAAGTTTTGACATGGCATGGGAATGCAGGGATATATGCCAGGTTTTGTCCCTCATGTTCAAATTTAAGGTGTTTTTTTAATTGATATATGTAACATGTTGGGTGTTTGAATTTTGTTTTGCAGCTTGAGAAGAACATTCGACTCATTGCACTAGAAACAAGTTAGGATAAACATGCAGATGATTGGTTCCCTCAATTTTCACTGCTTACACTTCAGGTTTGTTTGTATTTATTTATTTTTCATTTAGTTGCTTTAAATAATTTTACATATGCATGCAAAGGCTTAAGGAATTTAAGATTTGAAATGATTTCATTTATAACAGGTTTGTTTGCATTTATTTCTTTTGTATTTAGTTGCTTTAAATAATTTGAAATATACATGCAAAGGCTTAAGGAATTGAAGTTTTGAAATGATTTCATTTATAACATGTTGAAAACATTTATAGGTTATGTTATCACTCAGATTTTCCTTGAAGTTTTTGGAAGAGGAAAGGGGTCCGAGGTAACCACAAACCAACCTTCAGGTACAAAATCTAGCCAATCTGTACCCAGAGAGGGCTCTCTCTATAAAATTTAGCTTTGTTTTGCAAGGTATTAGGCTAGTTATAAAGTCCAGGGGTTTTGTTTGAATTTAGGTTGATGGAATTCTTCAGTTGAGATTAAGATCAAATAGTTTCAGTCCATTGGGCTAATGGAGTCAAAGGATTGGCTGCACTGGCTTAAGTTTTTTAACAAAAGATGGCTTATCAGGGCAAGATGATCAAACTAGAAACAATTATAGATCTAAAGTGAATGGAATGGAATTCAAACGGATGAAAGGCAATAAAGAATCTTTCAACACATTCAAGAGAAGAGAAATAGATTGATTATCAATAAAGAGCAGTTAAGTATTCTTTACTAAACAACCAAAGATGTATGAACTAGACAAACAGGAGCAATTAAGAATTCGTTGTTTAAACTAGTTTAGAAGAAAACATTTAGAATAATAACGACTGAAATCAGATTACACCTAAGTACTTTCTGATTTAATCCTTTTCGTTAAATATTAAGATAATGAAACACGGATGATATTGTAAACAAATATAAAACTTCAAAACATGGGATAGAGATGACTTATTGATCCTTCATTTGACACATGAATCCTGAGAAAAGTCTTCTGCCTCAATTCCTTGTCTAGTTTTGCCACGAAAAATTTCTCCAAAGCTCTTTATTCCAAAATATTCAATGTTACATCAGAGTATAAGAATCCACCCTCAATACTCCAATTGAGGGAGTATTTATACAAATTCTAAACTAAAATATCTTGAAAAAAATATCAAAATTGGTTCACAAATCTCTCCAACTATTTTACATAAATAGAACTTAAGTAAAATACACTCAAAATAATGCATATATTTGGCACTATTTTGTATGGATAGGTGATGAAAAAGAGGATAATTCGAATTTTATCCAACTCTTAGTTGATGATGAGGCATCCAAGTCACTAACTGCTTCCTTTCTTTGTGCATTCTGCTCCAACAATTCTGCAACTTGGGGTCCAATGATATCTTTTTATTTCTCAATCCGTAATAGATATGTAAAAATTAAAAGAGGTTATTGTGTATTAACATGTTGGTGAGATCAAACTCTTTCAGTTTCCTAAAATTCCTCTTAAGCTGTGCACAATAGGCTCTGTAAAAATATGTGTAAAACAGAGTTTTACAGAGTCTGAACAATAACCTGTAAAGATGTGCATTTATCTCTCATTCTGAAAACACTGTGAAAAAAGTGAGATAGGTTTTTGTAGATGTGTCTCTTGGGAACAACAAACTCCTTCAGTTTTGTATAATGTATTTTTGATTAGACAGAATCTTCTCTGCAAAATGATGACTTAACTGGTATTTTTTGCAAAAAGTGCTTTCCAACATTGTTTAATATTTCCAAAACCATAATATATGTTAGAAAAGTGAGAGAGGTTTTCGTAGATGGTCCTCTTAAGAACATAAACCTCCTTCAGTTTTTCAAAATTCATCTTGGATTAATCACAATAGTTTCTGAAAAACTATGACTTAAAGAGGAAATTTCTGAAGATTGTACCATTTTTGCTCTAATTTCATCTTTTAACCTTAAACTTCTTTTGATTGTTTTTCACTTTTACTTTGGATAAACTTCATTGTGGTTCAAGAAAGTGTTTTCATCTTTGTTTAACCCTTAATATCTTCATGTTTACTTTCACTGTTTACTGTTTACTGTTTACTTTTTACTTTTTACCACTATATGTTTTATCTGTCTTCACTTTGTCATGAACTTGTATGTTTTGTTTTGTAACTGTCTTCCCTGCTATTTATCTTCATGCTAGCTGATTTACTTGACTTGGTCTTCAATCTGATACTCTTTAATCATGATACTCTTTAACCTTGATACTCTTTGACTTTTTTTTACTGTGTCCTTTTACCTTCAATGTGTAGTTTAGGTTTTTACTGTCTGTTTCAACAGTAAATCGTTTAATATCCTGTTTCCTTTGCTTGTCTTTCAACTGTATGTTTTATATTCCATCTCTGTTTGAATAGATTTGATAATACTCTTGGAGTAAACAAGTCTTATGACTAGTATTAAGACTGCTTATCCAAGGATGTGGTCTTCTGATCACCTGTAAAACAAAACAAATTTTTAAGAAAGCATTGGTTTGCAGGGGAGGTCGAAAAGGTTTCATTTGATTTTGAGAGGTCTGTGGAGTGAATCTAGAATGATTTTTGGGAGGTAAAACATGCTCGAATTGGTTAACAGAGGCTTCAGGTGGCGCAGCTGGGTTACAAAGGGTTTTACTGCACAATCAGGTGAAAATGAGCCACACTACGGTGTTTGTGTTTAAATGGGTAAACGGTTGATATTGGCGGGTACGCTTTGAATGAACAGTGATTTGAACAGGTACTGGTTATGGTGGAAGAACCTTGGAATACTCGACTGCAATTCTCTTCAGCAAGGTAACGGTCGACAGACTTCAACAGTTGATTTTTGAAATTTGTTGCATGGGAGACTGGTTAGTGCACGAGATAATGAAAACGACGCGAGCACGTTTGTTTTATTCACAAATTCAAAAGGTTGGCGGGTTTTTGATGGATGACGTCAGCAGGTACGGTGGACACGTCACAAAGGGTAGGCGGTAAGTGGTTTTCCCCGGCACCGCTTTTGAGGGAAGGCGATATTGAGCGGATGGGCAGTGATTCCATAGAGCGAATGACGCGTGGCATGGCACTGTTTGAAAACCACTGGCTCCCCGCGCGTTATTGTTCGGATCAGGATGGCCAGTGGAATTATCAATAGCCATTGATCTAGGAGCGGTTGATCGAACGGTGTTAGGGACATGAAGTTGACAGGGATTTAATAGGGCGGGCCCGACGCGTTTTATTATTGATTAATCGCATTGGGAGTGATTTGAATGGCGGGTTAGGTCCTTAATTAATCGTGGGGATTAATTAATTCCTCTGTATACGATGAAGGGTCGGGGAGGAAAAATACACAAGGGATGGGTTATTTTTGTTTTTAAAACACGTAATAAAACATGTTTTAAATCATTTTTTAATGTATTTTTTTATTATATGATAATTAAATTAGATTAATCCAATTACCATAGGGAGCGGGATTAATATATAATGATATATTTTAACCAAAGGGGGTATAAAGTGGGTTTTTTATTTGAATAAGTGGGGATTAAATACTTTGGTTAAAATTATAGTATATGGGTTTTTTGGGATATTATATAAAAAGGAGTTATATATAATAGGAGAAGGTTATTTCTATAAGGAGTTAATACATAAAATCAATGTTAATATGACAAGGGGACAATGTAAACTCAAAATACATTAATATAACTAAGAAGGTGAAGATTTTAAAAGCAAATTGCATTATAATCACTTCATCACTTAAACTTAGGATAAAATGTGATTTTGAGGGTTTTTTTATGAAATATCTCATGATTTTTCTAAGTAAAATGGGATTTTACTTGGGAAAAGAATTTTTGGAAGTAAATGAGTGTGATGATGAATGATTTTAAGTACTTAGGTTTTTTCCAATTATTGGGCCGAGGGTCTGGTCCCTCCAAAAGTCAAGGAAATGCCTTGAGCCCCTTTAATCTTCAAATACCTTAGTACTTAGGGGAAATTAGTGAAATGTTTAGGGAAAAACTGAGAGGGGAAGTTAATGATCTGACTTTGCTTGAAATTTTCTCAGTGTATTGTCTGCCTTTGCACTTGTGATGAAAGTAAAAGATTTAACACATCTAAAGCCATTATTCATCACATGTAATTCTGCAACATCATCTACCTACCCTACCTACTTTACCCTACCATTTTTTCTTCTTTATTAGGGTGCACTTAGACTGGCAAACCCTTATCACACTTTTTCTTTTTACATGTAGAAATCTATCTAATTCTAACCTTATTACATCCAAGGGCTCAGATTAAACTATTGAGCTCCTTTTATTTACTCTACCTATCTACTTATCTGCCAAGATTAAACTGTTTGGCCATATATTTATTCTCTATTCTACAACATGAAATTGAAAAATGAATGAGTCAAGTTTAAACAGTTTGACTCTTCATAAATTGTGGGCTACACACAATATGATTATTATAAAAGAGCAAAAAGTAGTGGCATTCGGATTTACACACTTTCCTTGGCCTTTCTTTTGGTGGGGTTCATTTTCTTTTACTTTTTTGGCCATTTTATTTTTTTACCCATTGATTTTTCTTTTAGGGTATACCCTCTTTACATTTTTTAAATTTTTTGATTTTTTGATTTTTTTCGAGAATATGGAACACCTTTGCAACAACAAAAAGGTTTGAACATATTACATAATTTATCAAGAAAATCATGAAATATGACTCCTATTGGTATAGGAGACTAACACTGGCTCCACTTGGGGATGGCTTTTCGTAGTGAAAAGTCAAGAACAACAGGTCAGATGCCTCAAAATGTCTTAATCTGAACCATGGAATCTTCTTCTCTTTTGTTGCTTTATTTTATATATGATAGTAAAACTTCTGAAGCTTAGGGCCTTCTCTTCGGGCTTCAACTCCAGTAGGTCACTATCCACTCAAAACTTAAAACTTTGTTTCCCAATTGGAAATCTTCTGCCTTGGTCCAATCCCAAACATGCATTTGCTGTGGTTGAAAATCTTGAATTGAATATAGTCCTTTTTCTGCAACCTGAAATCTGATCTGAAACTAAAACAACACAAAAAAAATTCAAACCAACTTAATGAAAAACTAGCTGAAAATTGAAAGCTAAAAAAAATGCTCAGAATTATGAGCTTATTAGCACTCATTTACCTACTCAATCTACTGTTCAACTACTAGTTAACTAAAATGAAATAGCCAATGCAACCATTCAAGCATTATGTACTTTGATAAATTTTGTTGCATTTTCTTGTTGATTATCAAAACTGTACTTCTACAACCTATTAGAAACTTGTCAACAAATGAGAGGATAAGGAAACATTTGATTTCCTTTGTTGACTCTAGAAACTGTACAAAAGGATCTTCCAAAATATATACACTGATTTTTAACTGATCTAAACAACTGTACATCTGTTCTGGATGGCCTCCATGCCATGAATCTGAAATGTTATTTTCAACTTTATCTCCCTGCAAACTTTCAGATAAGATTTGTGATGATATTCCTACTTATTGTAATGTTTGACTCCTGAATCCTTTATCATCTTGATTCTGAAAATCATAGTTATTTAATAGAGGAATGCTTTGAATGCCTTCAATATTCAACATATCTGCTATTGGATCCTGAAAAACTTGGGAAAATGACTGCAACCTATAGCATATAGGTTTCCATGGGACTTCATAAACTACCACAAGTTTCTCATCCTTTTCATCAAATATGTTATACCACATTTCTTTTAAAAGCTGAAATGGTTCAAAAAATAGTGGTATGGAACTTTCTTGTGTCATTTGATCATTTATTTCAATGGAATTTGATAATTGTAATTGTGAAACTGAAATATCTTGATTAATAGTTTCATTATCTTCTTTGTTGTCAATCACAATTCCTAAATATTGTTGGTTATTGATGGCTTGAAAGTTGTCTCTAATGAACTGAAATGAAGCAAAACAAAGAGGTAAAGAACCTTCACTTATTTCCACATTTTCTGCTTTTTCTTCCTCACTCTCATGGCTGATTTGTATTGGCTGATTACTGTCTTCAATCTGCTGAAACTGAGTTTCTTCATCCCACAAACTAGATTTTGATTGCTTTGTAAAGTTAGCTTGAGTTTGGAGAACATAACTATCATCATAATGATCATACTTAGGCAAATTATCAAAATAAGGAATGCCATCAAACATACAGATTAGATCAGCAGATTCCTCTTCCTCATGTTGATCTGTAAATTCATTTTCTGATCTATGATAATTGGAATTAGTAGGAATTTTTTCGTGGTTATCAACCTCTTCTATTTCTTCATGGTTATTTTGAATAAAAAATTCATCTTTCATAGTGATCTCCTGTGTTATTTCATCTAGTTTTCTTACCAAAAGGCTGATTTTTACCTCTGCAATATTTTTCTTTTCCTCTTCTTCCGCTTTCAACTTTTCCTGTTTGATTTGCAGATTAACTTCTACATCGACTGCAATGTTCTGCATCTGTAAAAGTGTCTTTGGATCTCTTTCTCTTAATCGAAATTCTATTTCTGGATCAAAGGCACTTGGATAATGCAAGAGAGCTAAATCATGAGGAGGTCTAATATTTTCTGGCATTGAATAATAAACTTGATTAAATCTGTCAGAAAATTGTCGTATTGTTTCATTTGAATGTCTTTTTAATTGATTATATTCTTCCATGATCACAAAATGATTAACTTTGATTATCCATCTATCAAGGAAAAGTTTGATAAACTGCTGGAAATTTGAGATACTAGCATTAGGCAGATTTTTGAACCAATTCTTTATTCTATTTTGCAAAGAAAGAGCAAAAAGTCTGATTTTAACATCATCTTCATCAATCTCAAATAAATCGAAATAATTCTCAAAACCTTGAATATGTTTTTGGGCAGTGATACCATTCTCTCCATCAAATCTAGGAAGATACTTGTAGTATTTTTTAGGAAAATCATGGAGTATAGGAGGTAAAATAAGGGGCTTAAATATATCTGGAACTTTATATGGCACAGGGATATGTACAGGGATTGTAAGATCAGTATTGATTATTTGAGGCTTCTTAATTGGAAAATGATCATCATTAGATTCATAAGAAATTTGCTCAAAGAGATTAGGAGAATTATTACTTACAATCTTCAAAGGAAAATAACTAAAAACTAATCTAAGATCTTCTATAAAATACAATATAAATTGAAAAACTTTCTTAATGAGAAAGAACATAATTTCTTGGATTAAGATCCAAGTTGAAAGCCTGATCTTTCCATATTGTTCTTTGAGGTTCATTCCTCCAGTGGAGTCTTGATTTTGAAATTGATTTGGAGTCGCTAGGTGGATGATTTTAACCTTTGTGTGTCTGATCCCTGTCCACCATCATAGATCAGATCTAATCCTGTAAAACAATTCTGAAGAAAAAGTTAGTTCTTCAGGAAACCAAATTTTGAGTATTTTATGATTATTTTGTTTTTTATGAATTTTAAAAACAACTTCTATGATTTCTTTAAGAGGCTTTAGATATGAGATTTAAACTTTCTTAAAGAATTATTTGACGAGAGGAACTGATCAAGTATTTGAAACCAAAGTTCAGATCATAAACTAGACCGGAGATAGACTGAAGCAACATTTATTTACTATGCAATTGCAGAGAAAAAGTAGTTCAAAGGCTACCTGGCTAACTTCAGGCTCCGTCTGTAGTTTATAAAATAAACAATAGTAACAATAAAATTGTTCAGGTCCCCAGCGGAGTCGCCACTATGTTATCACTCAGATTTTCCTTGAAGTTGTTGGAAGAGGAAAGGGGTCCGAGGTAACCACAAACCAACCTTCAGGTATATAATCTAGCCAATCTGTACCCAGAGAGGGCTCTCTCTATAAAATTTAGCTTTGTTTTGCAAGGTATTAGGCTAGTTATAAAATCCAGAGGTTTTGTTTGAATTTAGGTTGATGGAATTCTTTAGTTGAGATTAAGATCAAATAGTTTCAATCCTTTGACTCCATGAGCCCAATGGACTTAAACTATTTGATCTTAATCTCAGCTAAATAATTCCATCAACCTAAATTCAAACAAAACCCCTGGAATTTATAACTAGCCTAATACCTTGCAAAACAAAGCTAAATTTTATAGAGAGAGCCCTCTCTGGGTACAGATTGGCTAGATTCTGTACCTAAAGGTTGGTTTGTGGTTACCTCGGACCCCTTTCCTCTTCCAACAACTTCAAGGAAAATCTGAGTGATAACAGGTTATATCAAATGGAAGATATTGTATACCCATAAGATCATTGTCCCGATTGTAAGGATGTGGACAAAGAGGGTGTTTATTTTAGGAATGCTACCTTTTGCGGGAAAATATATGTAGGTGGTGAGGCTAAGCATTTATTGGACATTGCAAACCTGTAAGGCATTCTTTTCTTTGATGTCAAACATGGTAGAAAAATTGAAGAGACTGAAGGTATTGTATTCCATGTTTCCTTGGATTTGTTCAAATATCTTTGTTCCCTTTCATTATAATGTGGTGGATGTGTGATGTGCTGAAGTTTTATGTTAATTTGTTGATTAATAAACAATTTTTGGCTTGAAGAATGTTTGTGTTAGAAATGATTCTGGTTTGGAGAAATTTTCTGTTACCAATGGGTATGTGAAGAAGGAAGTGACCAGGTGCAATCTTGTGTTATTGAATACAATAATATTACGTCCTAAAAAAAGTCTAATTAGGGGAATTTAAACTCACTGGTATTTATCAAATGTTTAGGGAATTTAAACCTTGGTTTGGGAATAACAACACCCCTGTTTTACCAACCAACCAAACCCCATTCAACTTGTCTTTGGCTCTGTGTGTGTATGTGTTTTTCTTTTGAACCTTTTTCTCTCTTTTTGCTTCTTGTGTGTGCTCTTGGAAAGGTTGAAACAAGCTCAAACCCAGTGGAACCATCCATGAAAATGTTGTTCAATCCCCTTAACTAAGAAAAATTTTACTAGATTCATAGAACTAGGAGATATATATTCTACATGTATATATTTTACCCGCACATATGGTCATCCATTCAATTTTTTGTTGGTTATCGCATTCACTAGTACTGTATAAAGCCAAATTCTTAAAGAGTTTTTCTATGGAAACTAGATCATTTATGACGTAAGAAGCTCAATTTTTTTTTTTTTTGGTTTCCTAGAATATTTGTAGTGCCTACAAGGATCAAGACAACAATGAGTAGTATCGTTGCATTTCAAGGCTATACAAAACCCCCTGAAGATAGGGATTGAGTATGGGAATAAAATAGTTAATCACCTAGACAACTTAATTCACTAAGATGCTAAGATTTTTTTAATCTCTTACAAAATGCATGATGGGTTTTTGCATTAGGGAAATAGTGTGCTGTCATTTTTTGTTTTAAATCACCATGAAAATTGTCATTAAGTTTATGAAAGGGTTCAAATTTGTGCCACTTTGCAATATCAGGTTCCTAAATGCAAGCCATATTCTTGCAGAATATGTTCCCAATTTTTTTTTCTAAACTACTGAAAAATAGAGGCAACATTTTCAATGGGAAATAAATAATCATTTTGCAAGCCCCTCAAAGTTTTTTTAAGTTCTAGTCCCATTTTCCCTCTCCAGTCATTGTTTTAGTCAAGGCTAAACATCTTCATAAAATTATAAATTGTCTCAGGATAAAAGGGTTCTTTTAGTGGTCAGCATAACTGTGAATTGTAGATCTATCACTCAAAATATTTACAGATGACAGGGCATCTTCTCTACCTAATGAAGAGAAGCTCTGAATTAAAGAGAGAAGTATTCTTCTGGTCCTATAATATGCTAGAGATTTAAATATAGTAATATATTTACACAAGGGACATTCAAAGATAGGTAGTGTATCAAGTGTGCCCCAAAAGTCATAGAAATAACTTCCTCTTGTTGATTTTGTCTTTGACATGTATATTACTTTGCAGTTGGCTAACACTACCTATTCCATATTGGTGTAGGATAAAAATCTTCATAGCACAAATATAGATTTAGAAGTCTTGATTTATTCATTAGAGCATACACATATTTTACACAGAATAGTTAACTCAGTTCATATAGATTACAATCTCAAACTTGTTCTAATATTTCTTATAGAGTGGAATAAATTTATTCTTGTATGTTTGGTACTTCCCAACACTTCATTTATATCTCCACCCAATTTTCATAATTTCCATAATTGTTAAGTAGGGACTTACAAATTCGATGTTATTTTTCTTATTTAGTAAAATATTTTCGAAGAATTTAAAATTTATAAAGTTTCAAGGTTTAATTTTTTAAAGTCTAATTCTTTAAAGGGTGATAGCTCAATGGAAGAGCACCTGCTTTACAAGCAGGAGGTTGGTGGTTCGATTCCATCGTGCCCTAATATTCGTATGGAATGGTGACAAAGGCTCTTTTTACCATCACGAATGAGCTTATGGTGACATTTTCAACCCTCACCCATGAGCTTATGGTGACATTTTTTGACCCTCGCCAAATATTAAATGGTGATGGTCAATGAATGTCACCATATATATATGCACCATAATGACGGTCATGAAAAGTCCATCACAAAAAATCGTTTTTGTTCATATGAAATGGTGACGGTCACTATTCGTCATTATGATCAATATTTGTGACGGACCTTGAATGTCACCACAACACATACTTTCGGCGACGCCACCTTTGGTGATGTTTAGCTTTGTGGTGATGAAGACTATTTTCCATCACCATTGCTCATATGAAATGGAAACGGTCACTATCCGTCATTATAAATCATTATTGGTGACAGACCTTGAATGTCACCACAACACCTATGTTTTCACCGACGCCACCTTTGGTGACGTTCATTTTTTTGTGACAAAGGCTCTTTTGACCGTCACCAATGAGCTTATGGTGACATTTTTTACCCCTCACCAATGTACTTTTTTCTTTTAGTGTATCCAATAAGCTTATCTTATCCTTGACGAGGCTAGGGAGAAAATCGAACAACAATTCTAATATGCTAACTCAAGAAAGTACTATTCATTCAATGTACCACTGTCAATGAAACATGGATTGTTGTAGCTTACTAGAAACTATATATAAGTCAATTAAATGATGATATCAACCCTTAAATAATTTTCAAGATGCAAATAACCATACCTTACAGTTTAGTAACTTAATTCAATGCAACTGTAACCTCAAATCCAACCCCTACAATTTAAAATCAGACTACTATAATAACAATGCTTCAAACTTGATCTTTTTTTGACAATATGAAATGGGTCACTATTGAGGAGAAGTAAGCTTACAAGTGATTGAAAAAATACACTCCAATCATCAATAACATGCAATAGACCTTAGAATATCCTCACGACCTAGACAAATCAATCAAATAAATCCCACAACCATGCAAGAGAAAACTAGAAAATTGATTAAGGATTTTGTGAGTTATATATTATTTGATATAATTATTCCAAGCCTCTTGTAATATGAAATTTTATGTGTGAAAGCCCTTCCAATTATGAGTTTAAAATCAGAGATATATTCAATCACCTGTAAGGCTCATGTTAAGGAAATGTTAGATTGAAGTTACAGCATATAGATAAATCACTAATCCTTGTTGCTCATTGATTACAAAGGAAAATGAATTACCTTGTTTACTAATACTAAATTGACATTTTATTATTAAATATATTCTTATTTTAAATAATTATATACCTGTAATTAACTAGAGGCTTAGTAGGTTATGGATCTTCCAGCTTGTAGCAATTAGGGTATAATGAGTAGTGAGCTGGGATTGTTGTTTGGTTAGATTAGAAGATCCAGTAGGGTCAATGTCAATATCAACAATTTTGTTTTTGGATCAGGCCTTTCATGCTTGTAAACCTTGAAAATCAACATTAAGTTCCATGCAATAAGCCTTATTTTCACTGAGAAAATTCCAGCGCATGAATGATTGGTGACCTACTTATCAAAATCAACATTTTTTTAAAATCAAATTTCATGGTAAATATGCAGGTTTTTGCATCCATGCCAAGAGTTTCTATTGCAGATCGTACAAGGAAAAACAGGAGGCGAGGGACAAGGGTTGCCTAGCTATGATCCATTTCATCAGATGAGGATAGGGGGTGGGGGTGATGTGAATGCTCCCAAAGCTCCCGTAAATTTCATTGAAAATGACATTGTGGTGGCAGATCATGCTATCCCACCATCAACCACAGAGCCACCTTCAACCACAGTGCAAGGTGCAAGTTCAACAAAGAAAATCAATGCTATTAGAGGTTGGACAAAGCAAGACATTCTAGCTGCAATTGATGACATCGAGTTTAAGGGATATTCAATTCGTGCCTATGCAAAAAAAAAACATGGTATTGTTGCCTCTAACATACATTATTGGATAAATGGGTTGATTAATACAAAGTTTAGAGGGCATGTTATAATTATGACTGAAGAGGAGGAGGAAAAGGTGGTTGAGTAGTGTAAGGAGATGGCTTAATTGGGACATGGGTTAGAGCTTATACAACTTAAATCCACAGTTGCTCAAATTTTTTAGGGGAGGCCAAACCCCTTCAAAGATGGGTTTCCTGGTAAATAATGGTGGAGTGGGTAAAAAAAGGCACCCAAACCTTGTGTTATGTATAGTTGAGGGCGTTGATAGATACAAGAATTTAAATCTACGCCCTGCAATTGTTTCCAAGTTATATAACACTCTTTTGGTTGCCTATGATAAACACTCATATACCCTAGATAATATATGGAACTGTGATGAAACAATATTACAGGCAAGAAGGAATTGTACTATGTGTAGAAATTTTAATAACTGATATGTTATCCACCGAGATTCTCCTGATCACACACTATTTTATCTTCATGCACAATACAAAATCTCTTCTACCATTGATCATCACATGCGGAAATAAAATCAATTGCATGCACACATTGAAACCATAAAAAATTCACACATATGAACACAGTATGTAATGGGAAAGCTTAAAGCTGAAAACCCCCAACTATCTGTATATTATATATGTCATAGAGATCATGTAACAATCATCATACAAAGCTCCTCACAAGCTCTCAGGATAATCTCCACTTGCTACACACTAATCAAGCTAGATCTAGCAAAACACATGCTCCAATCTCTGCCACTTGATAGCCTGCCTCTACTACGCAATCCTTGCTGAAGAATGCCTCTTGATGAGAATTGATTACCCCAGCCTTGCTCATGCAGTCTTTATAGGCATCTCTACTAAGTGTTGGATGCAAACCATGCATCACTTATAGTCACAACTGATAGTCACACTTGCCCTTTCACCTATCTTTGCACTGGTCTCCACTGAAACTGTCCATGCACTGAAGTTAACTGATGTATTCTTTAGTTTATTAATGAGTTTATAATTAGTGAATTAATTAATAATTAATTCACACCACTCTCACTAATTGTATCAATTAGATAAACTAGATACAAATAGCTCAACTATGTTTAGATTAGTTAAACTGAACACAACTCCATTAACTTCCTCAATCAACTCCACCAAACTCTCTCACATGAGTTCTAACTGAATTATCCATGCAAGAGCTCCACATAACCCTCAAGAATAGCGTAATTCCTTCTGTCAGCTCCTCTGCCACATCTGTGCACTTAACTGAAGTGCTCCAAGAGAATAAGATAATGTTTAGAGTCCAAATATTATTAAGAGCTAATAATATTCGACATATCTATTTTTAGACTGGCAATCTAAAAATAGATTTCACCCAATATGTATAAAAATATAAATCCATCTATTTTTCCAACTTGACCAACCATCCACAAATAGCATCCCGCAACTTATATAACATGATCCATATGTCTAAAAATAGATTTTGCGACAAAAATCACCTGTTCCAACTAAGATCAGGAATGATGTTTCAGGATGCCTCCTTCACTGTTTCTTGTTGCAATATTCAACACTCCCTCTCAACAAGAAAGGACTGTCTTTGTATGCGACATGCAACTCCATGCATTCACCCTGCAACATTCGCAAGCGCCATGCAACTCCATGCATCTGCTCTGCAACTCCTATGAAACTGAATAGGCTCCAAACAACTCAATCAATCTGATGCATCTATCATCAAAGTCTTCGAATTCTGTTGGTACCAACTGCACATGTCATTAGGAACCACTGCGTTGTTGAACTCTTGTGCCCATGCACTCTGCACTTGCTGTCAACTCTAATCCGCGCTCCAGTATCCGACACTGTCACTTTGATCTGCCTACATCAATCCAACTGATCATGCTACTGCTGCGCTGTGGGCACCTCGTAGCCAGGTTCAATTCATGAGATCCATACCATCTCAATGAATCCTGCCCAAAAATCTCCTCTTGGGATTACTGGTATAGCTGCATGCACTCTCTCTGCCCATCTGGCACAAAATTTCTCTGCATGAGTGGTTTCTCCCACTCCATGATCCTCATCTTGTGGCTTCTCCACATTCCGAGGTTCACTCTTACCTGCATGCAAAACTTGCTCCCTCTCAAGCATCAATTGCATGTATTTCTTGCACTTCCCAACAGTAGGAAGCTTCGTAGACATCCCATCTAATTCAAGTCTGTAGAGATTCTTTGCTCGAATCCCAACCTTCTTTACTTGTCCTCCCTCATCCACACTAACTCCTACACTCCCAAGCTCATCCCTGCAGTGGAAATTTTTTTTCAAGTATACCGGAATAGTGTCATTCTTCTCCATTTTTCTTTTCATGATTTTATCCTAAAACTCAACCGCTTCAATGCTTTGCAATTGCTCCAATGATCAATATCGCTCTGATACCATGTATAAATTTGAATAACTGATATGTTATCCACTGAGATTCTCTTGATCACACACTATTTTAGCTTCATGCATAATACATAATCTCTTCTACCATTGATCATCACATGCGGAAATAAAATCAATTGCATGCACACATTAAAACCATAAAAATTCACACATATGAACACAGTATGTAATGGGAAAGCTTAAAGATGAAAACCCCCAAATATCTGTATATTATATATGTCATAGAGGTCATGTAACAATCATCATACAAATCTTCATTGTTTCTTGTTGCAATCTTCAACACTATGTGGGTAATTTCCAAGAGAGGAAGTATAAATGTGCAATGTTTTTCCTAAGGGCAAGGAGTAGATCATTATCCTTTTTTGTGTCAATGCAATTGGTTCTTCAATCCCAATATTTTATCTATTCAAAGGTAAAACTCAAAAAAATATATACATAATTGTGAACCAGGTGCATGAATGACTGCACATCCCCATGCATGGATGAAAAAGGAACTATTCCTGAATTGGCTTTGTCAATTTGCTGCATCTATACTAGGTGGTGTCTCACCTGAAAGCAAACATCTACTAATTTTAGATGGCCATGGAAGCCACATGGTTGTGCAGACAATTGAGGAGGCCAACAATTTGGGCATTGACCTGTTAACATTGTCAGCTCATACCACTCACATATTGCAACCCCTTGATTTCAGCGTGTTTGGGACTTTCAAGAATTATGATGGGCCTCTAAATTAGACATAAATTAAGGCCCATCTAACCTTTCTTAGGAACATAAAATTTATATTAAAATTATATTAAATCTCTCCTTCTACACTTAATAATGTTTTTTTTAAGCTTTAATATTTTCTTAGGAAGGTTTAGAGATAATTTCGTATTTGTGCCTAATATTATTATTTTTTTAGAATATTGTGAGAATATTAGGAAGATTATGAAGCTTTGGAGAAGGAGAAAATTTAAGGACTTGATCCCTACTAATGGAGGATCAAGATTGGAAAATAAATGAACAAAAAATCACGAAATTATTGAGAAATTTTGGAGAGAGTCAGGAACTCCGATGATTGAGAAAATCTAGGAATGTGTTCCCTGTCATTTACTACAAACTCCTAGTGTTGCGAACCGGATCCACTATTTGAGGGATTTTGGAGGGGAAAGATTCCTCCTTTAAAGGGATTTATTCCTCATCATTTTGTATAAGTACCAATTTGAATTGGCCTCTAGGGGCATGTATGTTTAGTCTTATTGTGGAGAAAATGTTTTTTTCTGGTAGCTCCACTTTTTGTTCATGCAGGGATGTACTTGGAGTGATTCAATAATAAAGATTGGTGTCATTTTTAGCTTCTAAGGATTGGTTTCTTCCATAGGGATCTGAGTCTTCCTTGGGATTGGCCATCCCAGGAGCTTCAAAGCCCT
The DNA here is from genome assembly GCA_034641835.2 of Pinus albicaulis. NCBI lineage: Eukaryota > Viridiplantae > Streptophyta > Pinopsida > Pinales > Pinaceae > Pinus > Pinus albicaulis. Next base: position 329,960,530 of record CM076582.1, read on the forward strand.
CTTTCACAATTTATTTATGTTCTTTTCACTTCTTATTCACATGCATCTCTTATTTCTGTTCTGCATATTTTTGTATTTAGTATTGCTTCTTTTCTTGCTACAGGATTGAGTTAAATGATTTAAGTGAGTTCTTTTGAAGGTTTTTTACAGGTTCAGAATAATTATTTTTCCTTAGAATAACTTTGGAAGTTCATCTTAATCATTAAGCTACTTTTATTTGGTTACTAGTTCACGAATATAAGATTTCTGGAAATGCATTGTAGCGAAATAGTAGTAAATTTCTGCTATTTTTTAGAAGGGGTTAATGAGATCCATTTAACATGATTCCACTTGTATTAGGTCATAATAATGTTAAATTTGATAACACAATTTACCCCATTTCATTTTCACTTGATTAGGTTAGTCATTTGATATATTAACTAGCTCACTCGTACCTGAATTTCCAGATTTTAGAGTAGTAATTTTCTGCTATTTTTTAGCACGTGTGAACAAGGGTATTTTGGAGTGATTCCACTTGGAATGGAGACCTAAGACATCATAATTAATAATAAAAAATGGTCCCATACCATTTTCATTTGATTTACTTAGTCATTCGGTGAGTTATTTCCAAAACTGACTTCCCTGTAGCAAAAACATAGTTGCGTGTAGCACTCTTGTAGCGTGTGTAAACTCAACCAGATTTTTCTCCCAAAGGTTGGTTTTTGTCTCTTAGGATTGAATCCTTACCCTTAGGAACTAAATACATGATTTAGGAAGAATAAAAACCACTTAGGACATTCATTTTCACAAATTAGATTAGGTATTTTTATTTGAATTCATGCTCTTAGGATTTCAATTACAAATTGTTGTTCTTTCCTAAGATTAATTTATTTTCAAAGAAACACTTCCATTTCTACAATGAGTTTAGGATTTGAGGTCATGAAATTCACTCCATTACATTAAATCAACAAAAGAATGACACATTGTATGTTGCACATATAGCGTTGATACCTCTTAGTTTTGTACGAACCCGGGTTGATAATTAAAGTCGGTAGCCTTGGGAATTGCAACATTCTTGTTGCAATACTCAGACTCATCACTTTTTGGCACCGTTGCCAGGGAGGTGTCAAAGTATGCATTGTTTTATTCCCTAGTTGATTCATTTATTTTTTGTCTTTAAAAGAAAAAAATTTGTGTTAGGCATATTTCATTTCAAAAATAGAAAATATCATTGCATTAGCATTCTTATTGGAAAAAATTAAAAATACTTCTTCAACACCAACCCCTACATTTGATCACATGATGCAGTAAGAACCACATAACCATACACTTTTGCAGGGAGAAGAAGAAGAGATGGCAGAGAAGTTAGAAGAAATTGATGGAGATGATGGAAATGAAGAAGATCATATTGGGTTTCCCATTCAAGATATTGATGTTAGTGTGCATATGAAGAACATCCCTCCATATTTCCTTCCTAAATTCCATTGTATAAGGTTAGAGGATCCAGAAACCTTTCTCTTTGAATTTGAAATACTTTTTAGATCTTATGGCTACTTATCACACACTCAAACATTGAGATTGTTCCTGCAACATTGAAGGACAGAACTCTTAAATGGCTCATAAGTTTGGGTACTAATTCAATAATATCATGGAATGATATGCAACAGATATTTCTAGAAAAATATAAATATCATGATATTAAGGAGGAAATACTTAGAATGAATCAAGAAGAAGATGAGAGCCTTGAGGATCTAATAGATAGGTTCCCGTTTAATGTTAAGAGGGAAAAATTACAACATTTAGGATTTGGAAAACTAAAAACCCTCTTACTTAGAACAATTAGGGATGTGTGGATTTATCTCCTTGATCTCATGAGTAGAGGAGATGTATACCAATTGTCATTTGAAAAAAAATGTGAAACATGCAAGTGCATATCAAGAAGAAAGGCAAGAGTAAGTAAATCAACATCAAGATCAGTAAGTCAAGCTAAACTTGGAAATTTGCTTGATAACTTTAAAACATAAATTCTTAGCAATCTAAGTGAACAAGAAGAAATGTTAAGAATGAAAAATGAGCAAAAAGAATACGTTGATATTTGTGTTATCCACGTTGAATCATATGCTACTAAATATTGTCCATAATTATCAAGGTTTAAGGAAGTTTACTAAGAAGACAATGGAGCAATTCAATCACCACAGAAGCCATGTTATGAAGCTCCAAGAAGACCATGGCAGCCTATTCAACTTGATATGATGCAAGTACCTACTTCACAATTTCAAGCTTATTCACATCCATCTCAAAATAATTGGGATACACTCCCTCCTTGGCAACTTTGGCCATCTCACAGGGGCTTCACTGCAGGAGAAATACTATAGCACGTGGGTTCACATTGGGGGATATATAATGAGGAAAAAATGACATAATATATTGGGAGATATATAGGGGGTAAAGGGTTTTTATATTGGCAGGTATAAAAAATGGAGCTCAAAATTAATGAAAAAATATAAAGGGGTATAAAAAATGTTAATGAAAAAATGGATACCTACAATATATAGTGAAAGTAGGGGCTTTTTAAATTGGTAAGGTGTATTGGGTTTATATCGGTAGGGGGTTAAATAATGTGATTTTTAGAGGCATTTTCCAATATGTACTCAAATTAAGGGTATTGTTTAATATGATATGATTGCACGTGATATGTAAGAGGTTCATTGAGTGAAGCCCCTGTGGGCCATCTCAACCCCAAAACCAAATCTTGGAAATAAGGTTGGCAAGAACCTTATGGGAAAAATCCACAATATCCTCAATATCTTCCTCAATATGCTCCAGACCCAACTCCATGCTATCCTACCATCAACCTCCACCACAACCACAACCTCAACCACATCCATCTCATAGATCTACTCCCACTCAACTACCTATACCACCATTTCCAAACCCATAGAAAGAAGTAACTCAGCCCACTTACAATGTTGAGGTACAACACTTTCAAACATATCCTCTTGATCTAAATGGTATTCATCTTAGTTCAAGAAAGGTATTGCAAAAAAGAGATTCTCTCGATGTCATTGAAGGACAATATCCAGAAGAAGAAGATTCAAGTGAGGAGATCAAAGAATTATGGGTTGTACTTGATGAAGAGCAGACATCAAACTCAGATATTCAGAAAAATCCCTCATGTTTACCATCATTTCCTCCATGTGTTCAAGAGAATAATTAGCAAAAAGAGGAAGATTTGAATTTCATGGTAGAAGAAGACACGAAGAATGATCCCAATGAACAATAAAACCAAGGGCATCAAAGCTATATTGAAATATGGTTCCAGACAATCATAAAGTTGTAGCAACACACTCTTCTTCAACAGTACTTGATAAAATCTCAGTCAAATCAATTCATCTCTCATATTCAGGTACATTTCAAAGCATGTATTTTAAGTGTAGACATGGTTTTATCTATCATCTTGATATGCACATTGCTCCATTGGAAGTATCCCTATACTTGAAAGATTTTTTATTTTTTTTTCAAGTAGAGTAGGATAGAAAGAAAAAAAAAAAGAATAAAAGAATAAAGAATAAAATCTCAGGTGCAAACCTCTTTTCAGGAGCCTGAGATTGGCTCACTGATTGAAATCCTCCATGAGGTGGTTAATGGGTTGGAAAAAAAAGAGAAAAATAAAATATCCTAGGTGAAAACCTCCTTTGAGGCACCTAAGAAGACCTACTAGTTGAAAACCTCATTGAGGAAAATAGTAGGCCTAAAGAAAAAAAAGAAAAGAGTTAAAAAATGAAAAGAAAACAAATGCATTTGCTTCATGTATCTCTTTCTAATGAATGCAGGTTCTCTCCAACCTTTGCAAGCAACAAAAAAAAACAAATTGGCACCAAAAGAAAAAGTTGGTCAAAACCCTAGTTAAAGGAAGTCAAACTTGGACTTCCTCCTCCTTTTCTCAGATGCTCCAAAAGGACCTAGGTCATGCTAGTCCATAACCCTCATCCATTTCCAACATCCACCCATCATTTCCAATATTTTCTCATTCATTTTCCTTGCTGTCCTTAAATGCTATAGGAAACCTTGTTTTTGCTACAAGAAATTCCTGGTTTTTAGAAGATTTTTTTATATATTATATCTCAAAAAATGTGCATCCATTTTCCAAACTATTTCATGGGGAGATTCATATATATGATAGTAACATTCTCAAGAATTTTCAGCACATTCCGGTGCACGGTTTGTGAGAAATCGACCTCCATCACCTACATCCTTTTTAAAGTTTTCTCGAGATTCGTGCATCCAATGGCCGAGTTTTTTTATGGGGAGGTGTATAAGGATGATGGTAACATGATAAAAAAATTCCAGGTCAATCCAGTCTATTGTTTGAGAGATATGGCTAAAATAAGTCTGCTACAAAGGGTTATCCTGAATTGCTATAGGAAACTCTGTAATTGCTACAGGAAGTTACAACAAGCTACATGTAGGTGGATCGAGGAAAAAAAAACAATCACAAAGGGTCTTAATGTGTAAAAAAACCAATTAGGAGAGTCTTCCCATCATTTCCTACCACCTTTTCATCACTCCTCCATCTCAAGCACAATCATTTTTCAATCAAACCCTACACTTTGTCACTTCTGTAACAAACAAAAAAATATGCAAAAACATAGATTTCATTCACATCATTCTTCCAACACTACATTACTCCTTCTTACCCTTACAACACTCTCCCTCATCACCCCATGAAAATTGGAAGTCAAACAAATACAAAGAAGGCCTTTTTCAAGAAGGAAACATGTTCCTGTAACAAACCTGCATAATCACTAGAAAGCATTATAAGTGATTTTATCAATCATCCAAGAAGACATGAAAAATTGTATGAAGATCCTATGGTACTCCAAGGAGGAATTTCACCCGCAGCAGAACCCTAGACATTAGAGAGGCACCTACAAACATACAACAAAGGTATCAATAAATCATGCAAGCATCAAGTCAATCATCAACTTCAACACTCACATCATGAGCATCTCAGCATCAACATTTAAGTCAGGGATGTGAAGCAGCAACAACAACAAAAGAAAACCTTGAAGACCTCCAGATTAAAGGCTATCAGCAATAGGACCTCCAACAAATTATCACATGCAGCTTCAGTAGCAGCTTCAGAACCACCAAAGACAGCTTCAACAGTCATATTGACAGCTTCAATATCACCTGCATAAAACAAATCAAGGGTAAAGGTTAGGCATGCAATCATCTAAACCTTTCTTCGAATATATTATAGATCAAGAAAACATTAAAAGTGTGAGAAGGAAAGTTTTTTTATAGCCAAAATTAGTAACAGAGCAATCTTGGCCTTATCTAGCAATTAACTTCACTTTTTCCACCAAGACACACACACATGTGGAAGAGGAAAAAGACAAAAGTAAAGAGGGCTTGAGGAAGTGAGTAGTAAGTAGTTAGTTGTGATGGAAGACAAGGAGTGCCAAGGGGTAACTAAGGGTGAACTCAGTTAACATAAAAAGTACTTTGGGTTTATTTTTCATGCAATGAAAAACAAAAGAAATTTAAAAAAGAAAAGAAAAAGAACAAGAAAAAAATAAAATGTGGACCCACCACCTCTTGTCATGCGAAATAGAGTTGCTACAAGCGAAATAGGGCTGCTACGGGCACATATTTTCTACAGGAAGTTAACCAAGACAAATTTTGTTGATCAAATATTGTCTTAGACCTAGAGGAACAATTTTCTTCCTCTCTTCTCTCTCTCCTCTGCTTACACACTCCATGGACAACTCTAGCATGCACCCATTCACTCATTTCACCTTTCAAGTAGGCAGAGAACTCCATTTTTACTCTTGCTGCTACAAGAAAGTCCTAACAGCTACAGGATTCCTGTAGCACTACAGGAAACCCTTTAAATGCTACAGGAAACGCATTTACCAGGAAGGTACCTCTCTTAGAGGTTTCTAAACTTCCAAAAGAACATGTTTTTTCCTATACCTACCACTCCTAACCCTCACTTTACTCCATGCACAAGGATTCACTCCCTAAACCCTATGTTGCGCCACTAGTAGCTATATCACCTATACCTTGCCATGGGACATCCCTCCTTGCCCCTCCATCACTCCAATCATTCCATCACTCCATCCCTAACCTCCATAAACCATTTACCTTCATCTCTAAGAAATCTGGAGCCCCAAGAAGTAGAGAGAAGGTTGTTACAGGAAGTTGAAAATTTTCCTCTAGAAATTCGGTATATGGCACAACAAGGTCAAAATATGAGGATAAGTTGATGAAGATGGCTTCAAAGGACCACTAGCAGACTCCAGGAGGATGAACACACCAGCAAAGGCACCCGAGGACCTCTATGCAACACCTGCAAGAAGAAAAATAAAATAAAAAGGTTAAGCAGCTCACTCAAAAACAAGCTACTAACTCAGAAAATACATTAAAAAACACAACAAGAGAAAGATAGCCATGGCTTGGCACCAAAATTCAGCTCATTACACCAGATAATGTCTGCAACTCCTCAACAACATGTAAAAGCAAGGCCCTCACTTTGCACACCATTACAGTTGAAGAATCACTTGAGAAAAAGAAGCAACCTAAACCTACATTAGAAGTCTGATGGGAAAGTGAGATAGGGGAAGAAATGAAAATAGAACAGTAGAAAAAAGATCAACAAAAGGAGCAACACATGGACCAATAAACAGAGAATGAAATAGGTCAACATACATGAAGAACCACAAGGCAAGGAGGATGAATAGGTTGCTCAGAGGATGAGAAACAATTTCAGTAGGGGGATATGATGGACCTCTAAATTAAATATAAATTAAGGCCTATCTAACATTTTTTAGGCACATAAAAGATATATTAAATATCTCCTTATACACTTATTAATGTTTTTTTAAGCTTTAATATGTTCTTAGAGATTTTTATAGATAATTGCATATTTGTGCCTAATATTATTTGTTTTTGTAGAATATTGTGAGAATATTGAGCAGATTATGAAGGTTTGGAGAAGGAGATCATTTAGGGACATTCTCTCTACTACTCGAGGATCAAGATTGGAAAATAAATGAATAAAATATCACGAAATTATTGAGAAACTCTGGAGAGATTCTGGAACTCCGATGATTGAGAAAATCTAGGAATCTGCTCCCTGTCATTTACTACAAACTCCTAGTGTTTGGAACCAAATCCACTATTTGAGGGATTTTGGAGGGTAAATCTTCCTCCTTTCAAGGGGAATGCTTCCTCATCATTTTTTATAAGTACCAATTCAAATTGGCCTTTAGGGGCATGTATTTTTTAGTCTTATTATGGAGAAAACTTGTTTTTTGGCAGTTCCACTTTCTTTTCTTTCATGGATGTACTTGGACTGATTCAATAATGAAGATTGGTGTAGTTTTTAGCTTCTAAGGATTGGTTTCTTCCATAAGACTCTGATTCCTCCTTGGGCTTGTCCATCCCAGGAGCCAATTTCTTTATGTTCTTTTCAATTCTTATTCACATGCATCTCTTATTTCTATTTTGCATATTTCTGTATTTAGTATTGTTTATTTTCTTGTTGTAGGATTGAGTTAAATGATTTAAGTGAGTTCTTTTGCGGGTTTTTTTACTGATTCAAAAGTTGGTTCAAAAGCATTATTTATCCTTAGAATAACTTTGTAACGCCATCTTAATCATTAAGCTACTTGGATTTGGTTACTATTTCAAGAATACAAGATTTATGGAAATGCCTTGTAACAGAATAGTAGTAAATTTACGTTATTTTTTAAAAGGGGTTAATGAGATCAATTTGACTTGATTCCACTTGGATTAGGTCATAATAATGTTAAATTTGATAACAAAATTTACCCCGTTGCATTTTCACTTGATTATGTTAGGCATTTGATAGATTAACTAGTTCTAGTAATTTTCTGTTATTTTTTAGCATGTGTGAACATGGGTATTTTGGAGTGATTCCACTTGGAATGGAGACATGAGACATCATACTTAATAAAAAAAAAATTCCCATCCCATTTTCATTTGATTTAATTAGTCATTCGGTGAGTTATTTCCAAAACAGACTTGCCTGTAGCAAATATAGGGTTGCTTGTAGCACTCTTGTAGCATGTGTAAACTCGACCATATGTGCTCCCAAAGTTGGTTTTTGTCTCTTAGGCTTGAATTCTGACCCCTATGACCTAAATACATGATTTAGGAAGAATAAACACCACTTAGAACATTCATTTTCGCAAATTAGATTAGACCTTTTTATTTGAATTCATGCTCTTAGGATTTCAATTACAAATTGTTGTTCTTTCCTAGGATTAATATATTTTCAAAGCAACACTTCCATTTTTGCAATTAGTTTAGGATTTGAGTTCATGAAATTCACTCAATTACATCAAATCAACAAAAGAAGGACACATTGTATGCTTCACATATAGTGTCGATACCTCTTAATTTTGTACGAACTCGGGTTGATAATTAAAGTTGGTAGCCTTGGGAGTTGCAACATTCTTGTTGCAATACTCAGGCTCATCAAATTATTTCAGGGTCGAGCGAACTTCGTAGATGAAAAAAATACCCAATATTAAATTTTGGATAAACAATATAAATTTTTGTTCAAAGTAAAACAAAAAATGAATAACTAATAAAAATAAAAATTACTAAAAAACTAGATAATAAGTCTTCAACCAATCATATTACAAATAAATATATTTAAATAGTAAAAAAAATTCTCAAAATTAAATTTCAGATAAAAAACATAATTTTTTTTGATTAAAAATAAACTAATACAAAATCAAACAAAACCAATAAATGCAAACCATAAATAAGTATTGTTTTAAACCTAAATGCAACCAGTCATAATAATGATGATAATGGTAACTTTTCCAATCTACTTGATTTTTTAACCATTTTTAACCATATCTAACATCGTTTCAACCTATCCTATCAATTACTTCAAGGAAATGGATCAGGAATCTTTATAATGATAAAAATGGATGGAAAATCTTATTTATAAGATTCAAATAATCATAATAATCAACCTATATATATAATTTTGAAGTGTAGTTTTAAATTTTTATAACTCAGTTGGACAGAAGCATAAGTATGTCGGTATAAAAACGCATTCTATTACCAGAAAATTACAGTGCTATCACTTTCATGCTAATTGTGTGGCCTCTTAAGTCTTTTACCTTCTTGGGTCATGTCAATGAAGTTAAAATTCGTAGTTATTTTCATTTGTTTTATTTCTTTAACTTTAATTTTGCTTATCGTTTTAGCAGTTTGATAAAAATAGCTTTTAAAAAGTAGATAAATTAAAATATTTATTAAATTTATATTTTTATATTTAATATATTTAATTAATTTATTTTAAGTTAATGTTTATATATTTAATTTATAATAATTTATAATAATTTTTTGTTAAGATATTAATTGAAATTTTATAATTAATATTAATATTGATAATTAATTTTAGATTTTTATGATTCATATTAATTATGAAATTATCTTTTCAAATTACATTAAATAATTCTAAATCATAATTTTATGATATAATTAATTCGACAATTTCATAGAATATTTCCATGACATTGACCTCGTCATGACCATATTTTTTTACACTCGAGTGTAGGGAACGCGAATCCAGTGGTTGGCTTGGGAACACGTGGAATCCATTGCGCTCCCGGCGGACAAAATAACCTATGGTAAAATAACGATTTAACAATTACAAATATAAAACTCGAATTGATATTAGTAAATTTGAATTTTTAATGGACATGTAAATAATGAATATCGTTATGGCGTGGGAGGACTCGAGATTCGTGTATCTATGATTCTAATTTTTTTTTTTTGAAAGTAGTATTATCATTTTTTAATCATGTTTTTATATTTAGATTATGATTTATTATATATTGATTTTAATTACATCAAGAACATATCTTTTTATTTTACTTTTAATTTTAAATTTCTATATGTGGGATATAATAAGCTATTATTTATATGGTTGTAATAATATATTTTAAATGTTTAAATATATCATACGTTTTTATTAATTAAGTAGTTAAATTATTTTAAAGGTTTTTTTCACCTAAGTAAAAGAGTTTTATATAACAATTTTGTGTCTAATTAGGCCATGCCTTAAAATTAAATTATTATTATTACTAATAACATATATTAAGATTTTGTTGAAAAATGAGAAGTGTTTTCTGCCCTCACAAGTTATGAGCGCGCGCGCCCCTGCCTGCGCGTCCCTTTGACCTAGCAAGCTGACTGCTGGTCCCTTTCCCTGCGCGAGGCCTCCGGCCTCTGGCCTTCATGGCCTCCTTGCATGCAGATCCGGAGGTCCATGCTGCTCTGTCTGCAGAAGACGCATTCTCTGCATTGATCAAATCTCTTCATCCCCAGAGAACTCGCCCAGCTTTGTCCAAGTTTGTCAAGAAGCTGGACGGTTTGCAAGAGGTTAACCTCCCTCCCGCACTTCCACGTATGGCTGCACTTTCTTTAGCTGAGCGGGGGCTCATTGGTCAGTTCACTGGCCTTTGGCCTTCCCCGAAAACAGTTCAGCGTTGGATCGAAAGAAACTGGGCAGACAAAGTTAATGGGAAAATCTCCATTCGTTTTTGTGGAAAAGGCTATTACACTTTCCATTTCGAATCTAGAGCAGACAAGGACTTAATCTTCAGAAATGGGCCGTACTTCATGGACTACCGCGGATTATACCTGAACAAATGGACTCCAGACTTCGATCCTGAGCTGGATGTTCCTAATGCTGTCCCATTTTGGGTTCGTCTTCCACATCTCCCACTCCACTGCTGGGGAGATGACTCGGTTCGTGCTATTGGCAACGCTGTTGGAAAATACATTGATCGGAGCGAGCCCAAGGATAATATGCAGGCATGTGCGCGAATATGTGTTGAAGTAGATCTCGGCAAGGGTCTTCCAAAAGCAATCAAACTAAAGGTGGACGACTAGACGCATATTCAGCAACTGGACTACGAACAAATTCCTTTTAAATGCAAGGTATGTCATGAATATGGTCATTTTGCTAATCGCTGTTCAAAAATAGTTAATGATGAAATGGCTCAATCTGGAGAGCAATGGGAAACTGTTAAAAAGAAGAAGACGGCCTCTGGCGCGAAAGCAATCCATGAAGAGGCTCCTCCCAAAACTGCCCCTCCCAAGCCTAACCCCCTCTCAGCTCCGCCCAATGCTTCCTCCTCAGCAGTCCCCCTTCCCTCCCCTCCAGTTGGCCCACCCATCATCCCCACCCCGGGGCCAAACTCTGGTCCTTCCCTGCTATCCTCAAATCCCTTTGGTACCCTCTCTCTCCCTGAAAATGAACCCCTGATTGAAAATGACCCTCCCATAACTTTCTCCCTTTCACATTCCTCTCCCTCCCATTCTCCAGACCCCCCCCCACCCCGATCTACTAGAAGCTCCTCGAAAGAGCATGGAGTCAATCAAGAATCCCAAAAAAATGGACCTGGAAGGAAATCAAGCAAACAGCAAAGAGATGAAAATGCCCAAAAAGACATTGCCATGGGAACTCAAACTCCCATAGAAACTTATATATTGAGTCAAAATAGCAAAGAAGCAGCACATAAGGAGCAAGGGGGACGAGCATCCCTCCGAAATCTCAACACTCAATGATGAAAGTTATATCATGGAATTGTAGGGGACTGGGGCACCCCTCAAAAATTGCTGCCCTGAAAGATCTCTTATATCATGAGAAGCCATGAATTGTAATGATACAGGAAACAAAGAAAGATTTGCACGAAATGACAAGAATTATAGAACAGCTCAGACATTATGAGGGACAGGTATGTGAAGCAAGAGGAGCCTCAGGTGGTATCACCACCATGTGGAACAAAAATATCTGGATATGCACGTCCAAAATTATCAATCCTCATTGGATAAAAGTCATTTTAGAAAACCAAGAAGAACAAAGGCAAATAGTCATTTATAACATTTATACACCGAATCATTTCAGAGACAAAGAGCAGTGCTGGGCAACACTACAAGAAGATATCCAAACTGAAGACAACAGGAACATCATCTTTGGGGGTGATCTAAATCTTATATTACACGCCAATGAAAAAAAATGAGGTATATTTACACATGATCCTAATAGAGCAAAGCTGGAAAACATTATGCAAGAGTGTGACTTAGTAGATATCATCCCAAAAAATCGGAGGTACACTTGGAACAACCGCAGGCTGGGCAAAGACAACATAATGGAGCGCCTTGACAGAATCCTGGTAAATACTTCTTTCCTCTCAGAGTTCTCTTCTGCTCATGCTGCAATTCTGCCTTATTCAGCTTCCGATCATTATCCCATCAGCATTATCCTTGAAGCACATTGTCCTTTGGGACTGTTGCCCTTCAAATACAGCCCTCTTTGGCGTAGCAATCCCACTGTGGATCTGATTGTCAAATTAGTTTGGCAAAAGCACATAGAAGGATCACCGGGGTTTATTTGGGAATGCAAACTGAAAAATACAAAACATGCCTTGAAGGACTGGGTGAAGCAGCATTACAAAGAACCAGAAACTGTCAAAGTAGAGCTGAAAAATAAATTGAAAGAAAATCACAGGAGAATAGAGGAGAATGGGCTGTCCCATGAGGACAAAGCATTAGAAAATGATTTATATTTTCAGCTGTACCGGGTTAATAGAGAAGAAGAACAGAAGTGGAGAATTAAGTCAAGACAGCTCTGGCTTCAAAGTGGAGATAAAAATACAGCTTTTTTCCATAAGCAAGCAACAGTCAGGAAAGTTAGAAATAATGTCACCATGATTAATGATGAGGAAGGCTGCCTTCAAAAAACTCAAGAAGCTGTCAAGCAAACTGCCTCAACCTACTACAGCAATCTTTTAACCGAGACCAAGGGTACAGAGGATTATTCAGACCTCCTACAGCATATGCCCAAAGGAATCAATGATGATATTAATGCAGATTTGACTAAGGAAATCAATGAAGATGAAATTCATGATGCCATCTAGGCCCTTCAGCCAGAGAAATCCCCAGGACCAGATGGCTTCCCAATCTGCTTCTACAGATCATACTGGGGAATAATTAAAAAAGATCTTGTCAAGATGCTAAGATGGATCCAACGTAAAAGCAAAATCGGAGGGTACACAAATGCAACCCACCTTGCTCTCATCCCTAAAGAGAATCGACCTTTGACCTTCTCTCGTTTTCGCCCCATCTCCTTGTGCAACTCTTCATATAAAATTTTGACAAAAATCTTGGCCACTCGCCTAAAGCCTATCCTTCCCACTCTTATATCTGAAAACCAAGGGGGTTTTATGGCCAATAGGCAAATCTCGGACTCCATTCTTCTTGTCCAAGAGGCTATTCACTCCAGTCAAATCCGAAATGAGAAAGGCTTCATCTTAAAGTTAGACTTAGCCAATGCTTTTGACCGTGTCAGGCACTCTTTCCTTCTTGCTGTGCTTGAAAAGATGGGATTTGACTCTTCCTTTATCAGCCTTATCAAAGCTTGCATTACAGGACCTTGGATCTCCCCTCTTCTCAATGGCAGACCTAGACCATCCTTTCAATCCTCCCGCGGTCTTAGACAAGGCTGCCCCCTCTCTCCTTATCTCTTTATTTTGATGGCTGAATCTTTTAGTAGAGCTCTGGATTACAATCGTAGCATGGGCCTCATCACCGGGATCAAATTTGACAATGGAGTCAAAAGCATCAATCACTCTCAGTTTGCTGACGATACTCTTCTAATGGGGGGAGCCTCAATCATCATCGCCCGCCGCTTCAAAGCTCTCTTAGATAAATATATGAGCTACTCGGGAGGTCTGATAAATTACCTTAAGAGCTGTATTTATGGGTGGAACACTTCAGCACAAGTTCTCCATAGGATCTCTGCAACTTTTGGGGTTCCTTGTAAGCTGAATTGGGATCAATTTTCTTATTTGGGCATGCATGTGAGCGCCGGCAACTTGAAAGCTACTGCCTGGGAAGTTATTATTGATAAGATGAAAAGGAAGATAAAGCATTGGGGCACCTCCTGGCTTAATCCTGCATGGCGCATAATTCTCCTCAAAGCTGGCCTCTCCTCCCTGCCCTTGTACTGTTTTACACTTCTACAAGCCCCTGCCAATTTTCAATTTAAAATGGATGCTCTCCTTCGACATTTCCTTTGGCAAGGAGGGAGAACTGAAAAAAAGAAATACAACTTGGTAAGCTGGAAGCAGGTCACTCAGCCATGTGAGAATGGAGGGCTGGGAATCAGATCCTCTAAATTCCTAAATCTTGCCTTTGCTGGCAAGCTGGTTTGGAGACTTATATCTGGTAGGAATTCTTGGTGGAAATCAGTTCTAGAAAAAAAATATCTTGATTACCCAAGGCACCAGCTCTTAGATCATGAGCCCCCAAACAAAGCGTGCTCAAAAATCTGGAGGATGTGTAAGAAAGCTATACCACTTCTTGCAAAAACACTTCCAAAGTGCCTAAAGGCGGTAGCTACATCAGAATTGGGGAAGATAAAGTATTGGGGCATCAGCCCATAAGTCAAAGGCCTGGAACTCAATAGATTCTTGCTCTCTTCAACAGTGCATGGATTCAAACTCTGGACCAGATATCACAATGGGAAGCCCACTCTCAGACATGGAAAGGTTGGACTTTCCCTCACATACCTGCAGATACAGAAATCAATCTCAACAACCTGAAAGTCTACCTTCATGGTATTGCCCCGTCCAAGCGCTACCTTGCTGATGACTTCCAATGGGATCCTTCAGGCACAATCTACACTATTAAGGCTGCTTATCACCAGATCTGCATTAATGAGTATCCCATGGCAATCTAGGCACACTAGAGACTTGTTTGGAAGGCAGACACACTCCCAAAAATCAAATTCTTCTTATGGATCCTCCTAAAAGGGAAAGCCCTCACTGCTGAGAACCTCAGAAAACGAGGAATAAATGGACCATCTCGCTGTCCAAACTGCCAAAGTGAAGAAGAGACAAGCTAGCATCTTTTTATTGACTGCCCTTTTGCTTCAGCCTGCTAGAAGGAAGCTTTACGGAGTCACAACCCCCCTTGGGCGCCGGGTACTAACATTTCTGAAGTGCTTCACATATGGAAAAAAAGCTATCCGTGGGGGAAAAAAGCAAACAACACAGCTCGACGGGTTTGGAATGCCCTGCCCTGTACCCTCCTTTGGAACATCTGGTTGGCAAGAAACAGAATGATCTTCAAAGGTAAAGCAACTAATGTTAGAAAACTCTACAATAAAGCTTGGAACCTCAACTTGGAAGTTCTGTCCACAAAATGTCATGAGAATCCGAAGGTGTTGGATCTAAATGTCGAAGAAAGGAATTACATTGGGCCTATTCTGAACAGAAGCAACATAATACAAAACAGAAGTGACCCCAATAGTAGAAATAGCTCCAGATGTAGATGGAAAATTAGGATGAAAGAGGAAGAATTCGCTCTTTGGCTCAGGAATTGCAATTTCCACTATCTTTTTTTCGATGGGGCCTCCAAATCTAATCCAGGAAGGGCTGGGGCTGGAGGCTTTATCTGCAATGGTAATGGAGTTGTATTAACTGATTTTGAATGGGGTCTGGGCTCTGCTTCAAACAACAGGGCTGAAGCCTTCGCCCTCCTTCAAGGTATGATCCAGCTACAGAAACTTGGTATAGCCAAGGCTATTATAATTGGTGACTCCTCCATTGTCATTGGTCTGATGATCAGTAAGAGAAAAGCCCAAAATCTGCCCTTGCAGCAAATTATTGAGCGTTGCCACTCCTTGGATCTACAGATGAATGGCAATCATTACTACCACGTCTTTCGATCACTCAATAAATCTGCTGATGGTTTGGCTAATAAAGCTTGTTCCCACCCTGTCGGTACACTTATGTGCAACGGCTCTGAACAACACTTCTTCTTGCCATGATCTGGACTTACTCACTAAACAGATCCACCCTACAGCAGCCCTTTGATCGTGGAATCCGAGATACTTTACCCAGCTCCTCTGCGAAGTTTCAAACCCCTGTCTCCTGTCCAATGGCGTTGACCTCCACTGCTGTAGCCTTCTCTGCTCCAAATTCTAAATCTCTCTAGATCGCATTAAGCTCTATAAACTGCGGCCTTTGTTCTTCTAACACTTCGTGCTCTAATGAATGCTCACCTATTCTAGCTGAACTCCCTCCATCATCTCTCTACCGCTCTCAAACGCACCTTGGTCACTGCCCCATGGAATCTGCTTATCTGCTCGCACAGACAAAATTCCTCTGCCCCAGGTTTTGTCCTCTTGCAACTTTGGATTCATTCCTGTCAGTCATGCAAGCTGTTCCGAAGAAAAATCACAGTACATCAAGCAAATTTCCTCTCGATCTAGCCAAGCAGTGCTATCTCTCTCTCAACAGGCGGCACAAGCGGCATACCTGCAAGACTAAACTATGAAGTGTAAAATCCGTTTCATTTTATGGCAGTTTGTTCGAATCTATACAACCTCTTTCCTCTGCACAGCGTTGGAAGCAAAATGTAAAGTAGAATTTGGCAAAATCTGCATCTGCTGTTGGTTTTATATTCACCAAAGCCGTATTGTAACTTTGGAGGTTCGTCTCCCTCCAATTTTCTTTTGAAATACATCATCCAGCATCCGACATTGTGAAAAAAAAAAAAAAAAGATTTTGTTGAAAAATTAACATATATTATGGTTTGTTTAAAAAATAATATATATTAAGGTCCTTCCTAATGTTGGTCGGGTATGGTTGCACTATGCAAACCCTAGCTTTGCAATTAGCGGTGATATTTTTGTTGGGCATCCATGGCTTTGGGCCTGAAAGGTGCCTACTCCACTCCTCGTGATGAGGCATTAACCTTCCATGCATTGGACTAAGGATTCACAATCCATATTTGTCAAGAAAACTAAGAACATCCCTTTTATCACTCTTCCTTCAAGGTTTAGATTAATGACCTTGACATTTTCTGATCGAGCTTTAGTGGGAAAATTCACAGGTATGTGGTCGTCTCCCAAATCCATGGATCAACAGAATAACAAAACTTGAAAGTCAATGATGAAAGGAAAAATCGGGCTTTATCCATGTGGCAATGGATTCTTTGTATTCCTCTTTGAGTTGGAGGAGGATAGGAACGTAATATTAAGGAATGACCCATATTTCTTTGGAGACAGAGGAATGTATCTGAACTCATAGTCCCTGGATTTTGATCGTGATGAGGACATCCCTAATGCAATGTGAGTCTAGGTTAAACTACTTAGACTATCTTTCGTGTTGGAGTGATGATTGACTGAAAGCAATAGGGAATGAGCCTGGAAAATATTTATATCGTGTTGAACCAAGAGGTTATCAATTTTCCTGTGTTAATATCTGCATAGAGGTAGTTCTTGAAAAAGGACTATCACCTTAGATAAAAAGACTCGAGGGTAATGGACCCACCGACAAATCCTGTACTATGAACAAATCTAATCCAAGGGGATATTGGTGGCCACCCACCTATTCCACCTAGACCTCTACATGTGTGTTTAACCATTCAACCTATTGAAGACAATAAATGACACTATTCAATTAAGGAATTAGTTTAAAGTATGCAATAAATGACACCAACTGATGTAGGAGCATCTGGACAACTGCCAGCAATGTGATTATGTGTTCACATGTTGTGGCCAAACAAGAAGTGGGAAAATTTGATCATTAATAGTTTAGTTAGATTTAAAGGTGTGAAGTTAGTTGGTTTTAATGTCCTAGATTAAATAGGAATAAAAGTACCATTTGGTTCTCCCTGCGAGGAGATTTAGCAAATAGATTAGGATTGAGAGGATATGATAGAGTCGGTTTAAAAGCTAATAAATGATAAACTGCTTTTCATTTAGGTGGAAGCGTAGATAAGTGTGTGAAGTGTGATAGGATAAGTAGATAGAGAGTGAAGTGTGAGAAGTGTGTGTGCTGTGTGATAGAGGAGAGATAGAGACGAGAAGACATTTGAATGTAAAATCTGACCATTGAAGGGCTCGACTCTATTTAATTACCTTTCTGATAATTCCAGAGTGTTGTCTATTGAAATTCTCCTGTTTGTGTTAAGTTTCATTCTTTAATCATTGTCGAGTTGAATATCGTGTTATTTCACAGTGTATGCAAATAAGTCGATTTGTGAGGCAAACAGACTGTTGATCATGTCAACCCCCTACTGAATTTTGACAAGCAACCCCCTTTAAAAAACCTTTCAAACTCCCTCTTTTGGTCTTAAGAATTCTTTTGCTGCCTATCGTTACCTTTCCTTCCCCCCAAAGTACGTTTTCAAAGGCCATAAACCCGCATTTGAAAATATATATGGTTTGGCACCTTTCAGCCCTAGCTCCTCAGTCTTTTTCTCCACGTAACCTGGGTGTTAGACCAAGCTGTAGCCCGAAAGGAGCTTATCAAATGAATATCGGGCGCGTTCATAACTGTCGATCTGTACAGATCGGACGACGTTCGTTCATCTCTGTTGCGCCCGTAGCCCACCTTCCTACCGTTTGATCAAACTGTAAAATCAACAGCCCGGAGTCTATCTGTCCAGGTGGTCCCCGCCCTGCGTCCACTGTTCAAAACTACCCAATATCTATCGCACCGCCTTTCGTAGGCGAGCGGTATTTCTCAATTCGGAGCGATTCCATACATCGCGCGACACGTGGCTCCGTCACTATTCCAAAATCGCTACCTCATCGCGCGTTATCGTTCGAATGAGGATACAGAGCGATATGCATTATAGCCGTCCGATCTGGGGGTCTCCATCCAACGGTCATCGCACTACGAAGATGCACGGGTATTAATCCAAGTGTACAGTGCCCCTGGCCCACTGCCCATCGCCTCCGATGCATTCACAGCCATCGATCTCCTCCTGAGATTGGACGGTCCAGATTTGATCACCCCCGCCTTAACCCGGTCTTCCTCCACGTCACCGTCCCACGTGTTTATCGCATTTTTCCTCCGCCATTTATATATATTCCATTCATATGCCATATTTTAATGTTTTACGTTATAACTTTGGCCAGTCAATCCACCATTGTTCCACTGCATTTTTCATCGCCACCCCGCATACTTCCGCCATTTCATCATTCCGCGTTGCTACACAGTCATCCCTACTGCATCGCCGTCCCCATGCATTTGTTTTCTTGACGAGTTTGCGGGTTTTGCAAGTTTACAACGGCGAAAAACTATCATGATTCACAGTCTCTATTACTGTGATAGAGAGCACGTCAAAGGACCATTTTTCAGAGCTGAATTATGAAGAAAGGCCTGGCAAGGTATGCCGACAAGACTTCCATTAAAGTAACAGGGTTAAAATCTGTCAAACCCTCCGGAGTCATTCAAAGCAAAGATTTTGCAATCGGAGACATTAATGTTGCGGAAAAGAGTATCAGTGGGAGATCAGAGGAATTCAACATTCAGCATTAAAGATTTTAAGCCTTAATCCAGGGTTTAGAAGGCAGAGGGTACAATGCACAGAAAACAATACCCTTAGGGTTTCATTTCAGTAGAATTTCTTTCAGGAAAAGACGGAATGTTTATGTGATTTTACTTCTATACCGTGTTCCTGAAGAGACTTTCACCTAGTGCATTTATTTCAGAAAGTAGGTAGCAGAGTACATACAGCGCTACAGAGTCATTCAGCAGTATGGACGTGCACGTTTCAGCCATCCTGTCTTTATGAAGCAAATTAAATATTCATCACCTACTCCCTTTTCGAGCTTTCTTTTTCTCCTATAAAGCTCCCGAAGAACAGATGATTGAGGGTTCCAGATTTTATCAGAAAATGATGCAATGAAAGGGTTTTTGTATACATTTTTTTTGAACTCTTGTATGAAGGCTCAGAGCCCATAGGGTCTCAGTGAGGAGGAGTTCCATCTGTTAAAGAGGATTCTGGTCTTTGGTATTTCACAGTGTGTATCTTTCTCTCTTATGTGTTATTTTAATATATCATTTCATTTCATCCATGTTTCCTGTATCATGTTTTGGAATGCGAGTGGCTCACTTATTTTTGGTATGGATTTATCCTAGTTGATACCCATGCTCGGATTAGTCAAGTGCTTTAAATATGGCTCATGCATGATATTATGTTCCACTATTCATCTAAATCGTATTTCTGCTATATTAGTTTCTTTGGGAGGGTGTTTTTAAAACGCTATTGTCATGTATGGATTCTTATATTGGTAAGCCCATGCATGGTGGTATTGTGTATCTGGATTTTAGCTCAAGGACAACTAATATTCTCTCAATATTTCATTCACTACATACACCTTCTGATAATTTATTTCTGTGAGGTATTTTTGAATTGGCCCTCTTTACAGTAAGCTGTCTCTGAATTGTCTGTTTCTTTTATATTGGATTTTTGCATGTTGCCTCTGCAGGATTCTTTTCCCTGTGTCAGTTTCTGAAGGTCTTGGTCCCATTCAGATTAGTATTCCTTGTTTTACAAGAGATAGCATGAGAGCTTTTTATTGATAACTTCCTCTGTTATACCATATTATCCTTGCTATATAAGATGTCCTAGGCACTGGTCTATCACAACTCTAGGCTATCTCTAGGAGCGACAACATCTTTTTGGCGTCGTTGCCGGGGAACGAAGTTGAGAAAATTAAAATCCCCGGGCCTCGACAAAATCTAATTCACTCTTCAAGTAGGTGAGTATGGAGAGTTGAGAGTTGTAGATCCCTCACCTTGGAAACTCCACAGTTCCTAAATGATTAAAAGACTCCACTGGGTGATCAATAGGCCGCTGATTATCTTGGTTTCACGAGACTCCACTGGGAGACTATGTCACAGTACATCATCATCCATGCTGAAGACCAAGCCACTTCATCAATGGAAGACTCTGAGTAGTTTTCAAAAATGCATCCAAGTTTCATGGCTGAGTGTCGAGATGAAATGTCACGTGGCTTGGCAAAACTGGAAGTGGAGGACCTTCCACGGGCTATTCTTCTTCTCAGCTCAAGTTGCACACCCGTGCTTAAGAAAATCTTTCTAAGATTGATGATTGAAAGATATGAAGCTAAGATCAAACTCTTGAAATCACAAGAACAAACTCAAGACCTAGATAATAAGCAAGACATGTATGATGCTTTAAAACCTATGGAAGATGAGGAGGAAAGCGATCAGGAACTGCCTGATTGCTTACCTATATCTTGTGTTACGCTGATCAGAGAGTATCAGGACCTAATAGCAATGGAAAATAGGGAATGTTGCTTGGAGGAACCAAGAGGCCACATAGAAGAGGCTCAAGAGAACATCCCGCCTCCAAGTCAGGTAATGCAAGAAAAAGAGGATTGTTGTGCTTCTGTCCATGATGACAGGGAAACCCCCTTTTTGACAGAAGAAGAGATTGATCAGATATTAAATCAGCAATCCACCTCCGAAGTCTTTTATAGAATAGATTCCCTTGCTCACTCATCTATTGAGTTTGATGATTCGAATCCAGAAAACTCCTCTGAGGATCGAGACAAAGAAAGACCTGCTGAGAAGCCGACATGTTTGATTGGTGACCTTGCTTACGATTATGACTTTCCTAGTTATGATCTATTTGATGATGATTGTTTCCAAAGAGAAGCTGAGTTCACACAGCCATCATCAGTAGACCCATGGGAGGAAAGCCAGGGCCATCAACTCCAGAGAAGCAGTGAACCCTATCAGCCTATCTATGATACTGATGGGGAGAACTATGATAGTATAATAGCAGATGAAGATTCTTTGAATCTTCATTCTGCTCTACTACAGATCATCAGTGAGACTGGAAACCAGCAGCCTTTTCTTTCAGAAGATGAGGAGGAAAGCAAAGAAGAAGTTCTTGAGTAGATTGAAATTAAGGGGCCTCCTCTTGAAAAGGAAGAAGAAATGAAACATACCCCTGCTCAATAATACATATATCGGTTCACAGAGCTCAGATCATCAAAGCAGAATATATCAGAGCTCCAAGAGGAAAACACTGTCAAATATGATGAGTCCTCCAGTTCAGAAGATGAAGAAGACACTCTACTCCAAGAGAGTCTTCTTCTCCATCCAGTGGAAGAAGAAGAGATCCTGGTTGAAGCCTGTCTGCCAGATATTCATAGCCAAGTATCTTTTCATGATCCTTATGTTCATCTCCTCCAAACATTTGAAGAAGGATTAAGGGTCTTGTTGAACAGCATGTTGCGGACAGCAAGAAAATTTTTTGTAGCTGCTGTTGTGGAACAAAAAGAGTGGAAGATGCCCTACCTATCCAGCTTTCTCAAGGAGTTGAGCAAGAGAGACCAGTCATGGGATTATTTGATGGACTGGTTACATTGGAAGACAATGTTTGTAAGCTAGACTTGTAAATATTCTAGTTAGAGTAGGGTAGGTAGGAAAAGCTCAATAAAGCTCAGTCTGTGAGCATGTAGTTAGTTGTTTTAATTTCTGCAAAGTCCAGCAAGCCAGACAGTCTAATCCTGGCTTGGCTGCTTTTCAATTTCTGTTTTAGAATGTACAGAAGAAATATGCTAGACAGTTTAATCCCAGCAGATGTAGTTTAGGTAGAGAAAGTATGATACCAACAGTTTAATCTGGTCTCATGGAGTAATAAGGGTAGAAGTAGAATAGGTTTATTTTTCCTGTCTGTAAAAATTGATGATGTAGGTGGTCTGAGAAGTTCTAGACACACCCAAGGATGAACGTGTCATCCCCAGGTGGAGCCAATGTTGATCATGTCAGCCCCCTACTGAATTTTGACAAGCAACCCCCTTCAAAAACCCTTTCAAACTCCCTCTTTTGGTCTTAAGAATTATTTTGCTGCCTATCGTTACCTTTCCTTCCCCCCAAAGTACGTTTTAAAAGGCCATAAACCCGCATTTGAAAATATATGTGGTCTGGCACCTTTCGGCCCTAGCCCCTCAATCTTTTTCTCCACGTAACCTGGGTGTTAGACCAAGTCGCAGCCCGAAAGGCGCTTATCCAATGAATATCGGGCGCGTTCATAACCGTCGATCTATACAGATCGGACGACGTTTGTTCATCTCTGCCGCGCCCGTAGCCTATTTGCCTACCGTCTAATCAAACCGTAAAATCAACAGCTTGGAGTCTATCTGTATCGGTGGTCCCCGCCCCGCGTCCACTGTTCAAAATTGCCCGGTATCTATCGCACCGCCTTTTGTAGGCAGGTGGTATTTCTCAATTCGGAGCGATTCCATACATCGCGCGACATGTGGCTCCGTCACTATTCCAAAACCGCTACCTCGTCGCGCGTTATTGTTTGACTGAGGATATGGAGCGATATGCATTATAGCCGTCCGATCTGGGGGTCTCCATCCAATGGTCATCGCACTACGGAGATGCACGGGTGTTAATCCAAGTGTACAGTGCCCCTGGCCCATTGCCCATCGCCTCCGATGCATTCACAGCCGTCGATCTCCTCTTGAGATCGGACGGTCCAGATTTGATCGCCCCCGCCTTAACCCGGTCTTCCTCCACATCACCGTCCCACGTGTTTATCGCATTTTTCCTCCACCATTTATATATATTCCATTCATATGCCATATTTTAATGTTTTACGTTATAACTTTGGCCAGTCCATCCACCATTGTTCCACTACATTTTTCATCGCCACCCCGCATACTTCTGCCATTTCATCATGTCACGTTGCTACACAGTCATCCCCACTGCATCGACATCCCCATGCATTTTTTTTCTTGACGAGTTTGCGGGTTTTGCAGGTTTACAGCGGCGGAAAACTATCATGATTCACATTCTCTATTACTGTGATAGAGAACACGTCAAAGGACCATTTTTCAGAGCTGAATTATGAAGAAAGGCCTAGGAAGGTATGCCGACAAGACTTCCATTAAAGTAATAGGGTTAAAATCTGTCAAACCCTCCGGAGTCATTCAAAGCACAGATTTTGCAATCGGAGACATTAATGTTGCGGCAAAGAGTATCAGTGGGAGATCAGAGGAATTCAACATTCAACAATAAATATTTTAAGCCTTAATCCAGGGTTTAGAAGGTAGAGGGTACAACGCATAGAAAACAATACCCTCAGGGTTTCATTTCAGCAGAATTTCTTTCAGGAAAAGATGGAATGTTTATGTGATTTTACTTCTATATCGTGTTCCTGAAGAAACTTTCACCCAGTGCATTTATTTCAGAAAGCAGGCAGCAGAGTACATACAGCGCTACAGAGTCATTCAGTAGTATGGGCGTGCACGTTTCAGCCATCCTGTCTTTATGAAGAAAATTAAATATTCATCACCTACTCCCTTTTCGAGCTTTCTTTTTATCCTATAAAGCTCCCGAAGAACAGATGATTGAGGGTTCCAGATTTTATCAGAAAATGATGCAGTGAAAGGGTTTTTGTATACATTTTTGTTGAACTCTTGTATGAAGGCTCAGAGCCCATAGGGTCTCAGTGAGGAGGAGTTCCATCTGTTAAAGAGGATTCTGGTCTTTGGTATTTCACAGTGTGTATCTTTCTCTCTTATGTGTTATTTTAATATATCATTTCATTTCATCCATCTTTCCTGTATCATGTTTTGGAATGCGAGTGGTTCACTAATTTTTGGTATGGATTTATCCTAGTTGATACCCATGCTCGGATTAGTCAAGCGCTTTAAATATGGCTCATGCATGATATTCTGTTCCACTATTCATCAAAACCTTATTTATGCTATATTATTTTCTTTGGGAGGGTGTTTTTAAAACGCTATTGTCATGTATGGATTCTTAGATTGGTAAGCCCATGCATGGTGGTATTTTGTATCTGGATATCAACTCAAGGACAACTAATATTCTCTCAATATTTCATTCACTACATACACCTTCTGATAATTTACTTCTATGAGGTATTTTTGAATTGGCCCTCTTTACAGTAAGTTGTCTCTGAATTTTCTGTTGCTTTTATATTGGAGTTTTGCATGTTGCCTCTATAGGATTCTTTTCCCTGTGTCAGTTTTTGAAGGTCTTGGTCCCATTCAGATTAGTATTCCTTGTTTTACAAGAGATAGCATGAGAGATTTTTATTGATAACTTCCTCTGTTATACCATATGCTCCTTGCTATATAAGATGTCCTAGGCACTGGTCTATCACAACTCTAGGTTGTCTCTAGGAGCGACAACACAAACAAAGACTCGGCAAAGTTCTGTGTGAAAGGACTTATGTGAAGTGGGCCATTGAAGGCGTAGTAGAGACCATAAGTTTTGACAGAAGACCAATGGTGGAGATTAAATCGCTTCGAAAATGATTTCACAAGTCGCGGCATTTATAGTTTCACACTAAGGCCTTAACCCATAAGTTATTTGAAGTGTGATGCGAAGCGGAGGAGTAATGGAGAGTGAGGACCATTAGATTGGGCATAGATCAACGGTGGATGACAAATCGCAATTTCGCACATCACAAATTTTAGTGGATATCATTAAGACTTCGCAATTTAAGTTATATTCCTTACGATGTGATAAAAGGTCGAAGTGTGATAAGTTAATAAATTTGCGATGCAGCGAAGGGGAGCCACGTGTCAGCATAGCAATAAAGCACATATCACAAATTGCAGATTTATGTCGTTAATGTTAAGAGTTCGCACAATAAGTTAATTTTGGTGCGATGTGATGCATCACATATCGCATATCGCACAGGATAAGGAACAAGGTTATCACTAAACTCAAAAAGTTGTGAAGTGCAATCTGAATTTCGCTATGAACTGCGATATCCAAAAATCGCAAATTTACAAAAGTGTTAAGTTTTCAAATCTGCGGGGAGGTAAGTCATAAAGGTTGTGAAGTTGCACTTGGCGTTGACTGGTCCGTTTTGTGTGGGCCATAAAAGTACAATTTTCACACGTGAATACTCTGTTAATGAGTATTTATTTGGGAAAGGCAAAACTTATTAGAGTTTATGTGTATTATTGTTAAAAGAGGCCTTCTAGCTACATCATTTGGTATTAGAGAAAGGTTTGATATTTGTTCTCAAGGAGTGTAACAAATATACCGCCCAGTAGAGGAGCTGGCAGAGGTCGAGGGAGACTTACAGCAAGTGCAGCTTTGCTCGAAGAGATTCGACACCTTCGTACAAGGATAGCAATAATGGAGACTTCTCAGAAGAGAGCATCTGAAGAAGAGGATGTCAGCGCAAAAAAATAATATTCTGAAGAAGAAGAAGAAAGTGAGGAAGCTAAAATTTTCAAGATATTGGCAAAGGTTAGTGGGAAACCAAGAATGGAGATTCCTTTATATGAAGGAAACCTTAATGTGGACGAGCTGATAGATTGGATTAGTTCAGTGGATAAGTATTTCGACTTGGAAGGGGTCGAAGATATCAAGAATGTAAAGTTGGAAACTACCAAGTTGAAGGGCCATGCATCTATCTGGTGGGAAGAACTACAAACATCCAGGATTAGAAAGGGAAAGCCTAAGACTAAGCAGTGGGATAAAATGGTAAATAAATTGAAGAAAACATTTATGCCAAAATATTATCAATTGAATCTTTTTAAACATTTTCTTTTGAGAAAGAAAGGAATGAATGTCAAGGAGTATAAAAAGGAGTTTTAGAAGTTGAGCATTAGAGCAAGACATGTTGAAGATGATATGGAGAAAGTATCCAGATACATCAATGGTTTAAGATATGATATACAAGATGAAATCAATTTTTCGAGTCTGAAGACAATTGAGGATGCCTATCAAGCAGCTTTCAAGGTAGAGGATAAAATGTTGAGGAAAAAAAGTCAGAAGAATAGAGGTAAAAATCCAATAAGAGGAAGATGAACTTTCAGACCAAGATTTCAGCACTCTCAGAATGAAGCAGGAGGGTCGAGTAGTAGACCACTGCAAAGAGGAGACTTTGGTAGAGGAAGATTTTCACCCAAAGGTAGGGGCCGAGGAAGAGAAATGTGGTGTTACACATGTGGAGAATGGGGACATGGATCATGGGATTGTCCTCATAAAAAATCATCAAATCAATGGAATGTGAATGTAGTCGAGGCAAAGGAAGAAAATCCTCAGGTCACATAAAAGGAAGAACCACCTGAGGTAGGAGAGTATTTATTTCTCAAAAGAGTATTGCTTAAAGTAGAGAAGGAAGTAAATGAGCCAACTCAAAGGAAGAGCTTATTCAAGACTGTATACAAATGTAAAAATAAGTGTTGCAAAGTTGTGATTGCCAGTAGAAGCAATGATAATCTTGTTTCCACATAGATGGTTGAGAAATTGGGGTTGATTAAGTTGGTACACCCTACTCCCTGCAGAGTGTCATGGCTATAGAAGGGACATCATATTTTGGTGACAGAACAGTGTAAAGTAGAGATACAGATTGGTACATATAAAGATGTTATATTGTGTGATGTGATGCCAATGGACATGTGCCATGTATTGCTGGGAAGACCTTGGAAATTTGAAAGAAAAGCCATTCATGATGACAAAAGGAATACTTATACCATAGAGAAGGATGGAAAAAATCACACATTGTTACCTTTGAAGGATGAGGCAGACAAAGGAGAAACTGGGAATAGTGTTATGCTAATTAGTAGAAAAGAATTGTTGCAAGAAGTCAAGAAGGAGAAAGAAATGCATTTTTCTATTGTGGGTAAACCCAAGGATTATGACTTCTACAAATTTAGACAATCTGTCTGTGGAAATTAAAAATATGTTAGATGATTATGTTGATATAGTTTTTGATGAATTACCAAGTAAATTGCCACCAGTCAGAAGTATAAGTCATCACATAGATTTAATACCTGGTGCAAGTTTACCAAACAAAGCAGCATATAGAATGACACCTCGGGAAAATAAAGAAGTTGGAATATAGGTACAAGAGTTTATAGATAAAGGACTGATCAAAGAAAGCCTTAGTCAATGTACAATACCAACTGTACTTATTCCAAATGAAGGAGGAGAGTGGCGCATGTGTACTGATTCCAGAGCTATCAACAAGATCACTATCAGGTATATATTTCCATTACCAAGCATAGATGATTTGATGGATTGTTTAAGTGGGTCAAATTATTTTACTAAGATAGATTTGAAGAGCGGATACCATCAAATAAGGATTAGAGAAGGAGATGAATGGAAGACTTAATTTAAGACCAATAGTGGGTTGTATGAGTGGTTAGTGATGCCTTTTAGGCTCACTAATGCACCAAGCACATTTATGAGACTAATGAACAAAGTCTTGAAAGAGTATGAAGGAAAATTTGTGATATTCTATCTTGATGACATTCTGATTTTTAGTCAGAGTAAGGAAGAGCATTTGGAGCATGTCAAGCTAGTGTTAAGTACTTTGCAAAAGGAGAAACTGCTTATAAATTTGAAGAAGTGTAGTTTCATGAAGAAGGAGCTCATTTATTTGGGATTTATAGTCTCATAAGAAGGCTTGAAGATGGACCCATAAAAGATCTAGGTAATACTGGATTGGCCAACTCCGAGAAGTGTATTTGAGGTAAGTATTTTTCATGGTCTTGCAAGTTTTTACATAAATTTTATCAGAGGTTTTAGTCAGATCTGTGCACCAATAATTGAAACAATAAAAGAAAGCAACTAGCCATTTAAGTGGACAGAAGCAGCTAATCAGAATTTCAAGTTGTTGAAAAAGAAAATCATTGAAAGACCTGTTTTGGTCTTGCCAAATTTTGATAAAATATTCCAAGTTGAGACTGATGCTAGTGGGATAGAAATTGGAGCTGTCTTGAGTCAAGATCAGAGACCGATAGCTTATTTCAGTGAAAATTTAAATGAGTCCAAGAAGAAGTATTCATACTATGATAAGGATTTCTATGCTATTGTGCAAGATTTGAATAAATGGAGGCATTACTTGTTGCCCAAATAATTTGTGTTATATTCAGATAACCATGCATTGTAGTTCATAAATAATCAGCCGAAGTTGAACCAGAAGCATGCCAAGTGGGTGGATTTTTTCCAGAGTTTTACCTTTGTAATCAAACACACAATTGGTAAGTCAAACAAATTTGTTGATGCTTTGAGTAGAGTAAATTTGATTATGCAGGAATTGAAGATTGGCATTTTGGGGTTTGAAGAAATGATTGATATGTATGAGGAAGACACGGATTTAAAAGAAATATATGCATCTGTTATTCATAACAGAATCCAGTGGATTGTTGTTCAAGAATAATAAATTGTTTATACCTAAGTGTTCCATGAGGGAAAATCTGATTAAGGAGAAACATAGTGGAGGACTGTTTGGACACTTTGGATAGGATAAAACATTTTCCCAAGTAAGTGCTTTTTATTATTGGCCAAAAATGCAAAGTGATATAAAAAAGTTTGTTGAGAAGTGTAGGATTTGTCAACATGCCAAAGGAAGAAGCCAAAACACTGGATTATATCGGCCATTTCCAATACCCAATAGACCTTGGGATGTTGTCATCATGGATTTTGTTTTAGGATTGCTGAAGACTCAAAGAGGACATGATTCTATCTATGTTGTTGTAGATATATTTTCTAAAATGGCACATTTTATTACTTGTAATAAAACTAGTGATGCAACTCACATTGCTAATTTGTTTTTCTCTAAAGTTATCATATTGCATGGATTTCTTGTAAGTATTATTTCAAATATAGATACAAAGTTTGTAGGACATTTCTGGAGGACTCCATGGAAGAATCTAGGTACAAACCTCAGTTTCAGTTCAGCCTATCATCGTTAGAAAAATGGACAAACTGAAGTAGTGAACATGATCTTGGGAAACATATTAAGGAGTTTGGTTTACAAAAATCCAAAGCAATGGGATTTAGCACTTGCTCAAGCTGAATTTACATATAATGATACTCCTGACCAAAGTACTGGGATGAGTCCGTTTCAGATTGTTTTTAGAATGCATCCAAGAGGTGTGTATGAACTTAGATATTTGAGTAAGAAAGAGACAAGGAGTGAAAAAGTTGAAGAATTTGTAGAAAAAATGTAGAAGTTACAAGAAGATGTCAAGCAGAACTTACAGAAAAACACTCAAAAGTATAAACAAAGAGCTGATATGAAGAGGACTGAAAGAGAATTTCAAGAATATGATTTAGTCATGGTTTATATAAGGAAGGAAAGGTTTCTAGTCGGGACCTATAACAAGCTAAAAATGAAAAATATAGGGCCATGTAGA
This sequence comes from Pinus albicaulis, assembly GCA_034641835.2. NCBI lineage: Eukaryota > Viridiplantae > Streptophyta > Pinopsida > Pinales > Pinaceae > Pinus > Pinus albicaulis. Next base: position 329,990,549 of record CM076582.1, read on the forward strand.
ATTTGAGGAATTTATCCTCAAATTCATATGAGATTGAGTTACCAGAAGGAATTGGGATAGCACCCATCTTTAATGTTGCATATTTGTATCAATACAAAGGAATATAGGAAGAACTACAAGAATAATCTATAGAAGAGGAGGATCAGACTTTGAATTGGAAGGAACAGATGCCAAAGACAGCAAAGAAAGAAGTGGAAGCCATTGTGGAGAAAAAAGCAGCAAAGAAGACCAGGGGACACACCTATTATCAGTATCTAGTCAAATGGAAAGGACAAATAGTTGAAGATGCCAGTTGGAAGACATAAATAGAGTTACATAAGTTTAATGTAGATCTTGAAACATTGATGGATTAATATTTTCTCCTCTGAGAGTCTGATGCAGGAGCATCTAGACAATTGCCAGCAATGTGATTATGTGTTCACATGTTGTGGCCAAACAAGAAGTGGGAAAAGTTGATCATTAATAGTTTATTTAGATTTAAATGTGTGAAGTTAGTTGGTTTTAATGTCCTAGATTAAATAGGAATAAAAGTACCATTTGGTTCTCCCTATGAGGATATTTATAAAATAGATTAGGATTAAGAGGATAAGATAGAGTCGGTTTAAAAGCTAATAAATGATAAACTGCTTTCAGTTAGGTGGAAGCATATATAAGTGTGTGAAGTGTGATAGGATAAGTAGACAGAGAGTGAAGTGTGAGAAGTGTGCGTGTTGGGTGATAAAGGAGAGACGTAGAGGAGAAGTAATTTGAATGTAAAATACAGCCATTGAAGAGCTCGACTCTATGTAATTACCTTTCTGATAATTCCAAAGTGTTGTGTGTTGAAATTCTCCTGTCTGTGTTAAGTTTCATTCTTTAATTCACTGTCGAGTTGAATATCGTGTTATCGTACATTGTATGCAAATAAGTGATTTGCAAGGCGAACAAAAAAATACTCAACAAAGTTCTATGTGAAAGGACTTATGCGAAGTGGGCCAGTGAATGCGCAATAGAGACCGTTAGATCTGGCAGAAGACCAACGGTGGAGATTAAATCACTTCAAAAGTGATTTCGCAAGTCGCAGAATTTAGAGTTTCATACTAGGGCCTTAAACCATAAGTTATTTGATGTGCGATGCGAAGCAGAGGAGTAAAGGAGAGTGAGGAATGTTAGATTGGGCATAGATCAATGATGGACGGAAAATCAAAATTTCGCACATCGCAAATTCTACTGATATTGTTAAGACTTCACAAGTTAAGTTATATTCCTTGTGATGTGATAAAAGGTCGAAGTGCGATAAGTTAATAAATCTGCGATGCGGTGAAGGGAAGCCACGTGTCGACATAGCGATAAAGTGCATATCGCACATCACAGATTTTTGTGGTTAATTGTAAGAGTTCACACGATAAGTTAATTTTGGTGCTATGTGATGAGTCGCACATCACATGTCCCATGGGATAAGGAATAAGGTTATCAATAAACTCAAAAAGTTTGAAGTGAGATCTGAATTTCGCTGCGAACTGTGATATTGGAAAATTGCAGATTTACAAAAGTGTTAAGTTTTAAAATCTGCGGGGAGGTAAGTCATAAAGGTTGTGAAGTTGCACTTGGAGCTAATTGGTTCACTCTGTGTGGGCCATAAAATTACAAGTTCCGCGCGCGAATACTCTGTTAACGAGTATTTATTTGGGAAAGGTAGAACTTATTAGAGTTTCTACGTTTTGTGGTTAAAAACGGCCTTCCGACTGTATCACAAACCCTTTCAATTCAGGAATTAACCACACCAGCCTTTCAATTCAAGGATTAAACACACCAGCCCTTTAAATTTAGGAATTAAACACAGGAAAGCACAAGGATCAACCATGAAAGTTTATCAGCCATTAGATCATGTACAAATCAACCCAAAGCACACATTGAATTTGGGATATGGAAGTCCATGCCAATCTTCCCTACTAATTAAATTCTAGACCAAAAAAATATAAAACATTAACCCTCACTGATTTTCATTTGAAACATTCATTCCACTCATTAGCTGTTAGAGACATACAATCATTGTTTGCACAATGTTACATTCATTCCATTCATCAACTGTTGGAGACATACAAACAAAGTGTGCGCACAGTGTTACATTCATTATATTCATGAGTTGCTAGAGACATAAGAGTTTGTTTTTGTTGAATAATGTAATCATATTGATTATTTTATCATTATTTTTGTTGAGAAATAAGGGTAAATTAAAGCCATTATAACCAATATCACTTGTTAAACAGAGCACAAGATTCGATTAGAGAAGCACTTTTAAATGAATAATGATACCAATGTCTCTTTATCACTTGTATATTGATGCAGTCGGAAGGCTGCAATTACTCACAATACGCAGAAACTTTAATAAGTTCCGCCTTTCCCAAATAAATACTTGTTAACGGAGTATTCGCGCGCGAAACTTGTACTTTTATGGCCCACACAGAACAGACCAATCAATGCCAAGAGAAACTTCACAACCTTTATGACTTACCTCCCTGCAGATTTAAAAACTTAACACTTTTGTAAATATGCGATTTTGTGATATCGCAGTTCGCAGTGAAATTAAGATCACACTTCACAAATTTTTGAGTTTAGTGATAACCTTATTCCTTATCCCATGCGCTATGTGATATGCGATGCATCGCATCGCACAAAAATTAAATTATCATGCAAACTCTTAACATTAACCACAGAAATATGCGATGTGCGATATGCGCTTTATCGCTATTCTGACACGTGGCTTCCCTTCACCACATCGTAGGTTTATTAACTTATTGCACTTTGACCTTTTATCGCATCGCAAGGAATATAACTTAACTTGCGAAGTCTTAATGATATCTGCTAAAATTTGCGATGTCTGAATTTGCGATTTTCCATCCACTGTTGATCTATGCCCAATCTAACAGTCCTCGCTCTCCTTTACTCCTCCGCTTCACATTACACTTCAAATAACTTATGGGTTAAGGCCTTAGTGCGAAACTCTAAATTCTGTGACTTGCAAAATCACTTTCAGAGCGATTTAATCTCCATCGTTGGCTTCTGTCACATCTAATGGTCTCTACTGCGTATTCACTGGCCCACTTTGCATAATTCCTTTCACATAGAACTTTGTCGAGTCTTTGTTTGTTTTCCTCGCAAATCAACTTATTTGCATACACTGTGCGATAACATGATATTCAACTCGACAGTGAATTAAAGAATGAAACTTAACACAGACAGGAGAATTTCAACACACACCACTTTGGAATTATCAGAAAGGTAATTACATAGAGCCGAGCCCTTCAATGGTTAGATTTTACATTCAAATGACTTCTCCTCTCCGTCTCTCCTCTATCACACAACACACACACTTCTCACACTTCTCTCTCTGTATACTTATCCTATCACACTTCACACACTTATCTACCCTTCCACCTAACTGAAAGAAATTTATCATTTATTAGCTTTTAAACTGACTCTAACTTATCCTCTCAATCCTAATCTATTTTCTAAATCTCCTCGTAGTGAGAACCAAATGCTAATTTTATTCCTATTTAATCTAGGACATTAAAACTAGCTAACTTCACACATTTAAATCTAACTAAAATATTAATGATAAACTTTTCCCACTTCTTGTTTAGCCACAACATGTGAACACATAATCACATTACTGGAAATTGTCCAGATGCTCCTGCATCAGACTCCTGGAGAAGAAAAGATTGATTCATCAATGTTTCAGGATCTCCATTAAACTGCTGTAACTCTGCCATTGTCATCCAACTAGCATCTTCCACTGGTTATCCTTTCCATTTGACTAGATACAGATGATAGGTTTGTCCCTTGGTATTCTTTGTTTCTCTTTTCTCCAGAATGGCTTCCACTTCTTTCTTTGATGTCTTTGGCATATGTTCCTTCCAATCCAAATTCTGATCCTCCTCTTCCATAGATTATTCTTGTAGCTCTTCCTCTATTCCTTTGTATGGATACAAATCTGCAACATTAAAGATGGGTGATATTCCAATTCCTTCTGGTAACTCAATCTCATATGAATTTGAGGAGAAATTCCTCAAAATTCTACACGGCCCTATATTTTTCATTTTTAGCTTGTTATAGGTCCCTAATGGAAACATTTCCTTCCTTAGATAAACCATGACTAAATCATCTTCTTGAAATTCTCTTTCAGTCCTCTTCATATCAACTCTTTGTTTATACTTTTGAGTTTTTTTTGTAATCTATGCTTGACATCTTCCTGTAACTTATGCATATGTTCTGCAAATTCTTTAGCTTTTGCACTCCTTGTCTCTTGCTTACTAAAATATCTAAGTTCATACACACCTGTTGGATGCATTCCAAAAATAATATGAAACAGACTCATCCTAGTACTCGGGTCAGGAGTATCATTATATGAAAATTCAGCTTGAGCAAGTGCTGAATCCCATTTCTTTTGATTTTTGTAAACCAAACTCCTTAATATATTTCCTAAGCTCCTATTCACTACTTCAGTTTTTCCATCCGTCTAAGGATGATAGGCTGAACTGAAACTGAGGTTTGTACCAATATTCTTCCATAGAGTCCTCCATAAATGTCTTACAAACTTTGTATCTCTGTCTGAAAAAATACTCACAGGAAATCCATGCAATCTTATAACTTCAGAGAAAAAAAAATTAGCAATGTGAGTTGCATCATTAGTTTTCTTACAAGCAATAAAATGTGCCATTTTAGAAAATCTATCTACAACAACATAGATAGAATCATGTCCTCTTTGAGTCTTTAGCAATCCTAAAAGAAAATCCATGGCGACAATATCCCAAGGTCTATTGGGTATTGGAAATGGCTGATATAATCTAGTGTTTTGGCTTCTTCCTTTTGCATGTTGACAAATCCTGCACTTCTCAACAAAATTTTTGATATCACTTTGCATTTTTGGCCAATAATAAAAAGCACTTACTTGGGATTTTTTTTTCATATCCAAAGTGTCCAGATAGTCCTCCACTATGTTTCTCCTTAATCGTATTTTCCCTCATGGAACACTTAGGTATACACAATTTATTATTCTTGAACAACAATCCTCCTTGAATCAGGTAGTCCATCCACTGGCTTCTGTTATGAATCATGGGGATTTTAATAGCTGCATATATTTCTTTGAAATCTATGTCTTCCTCATACATATCAATCATTTCTTCAAACCCCAAAATTCCAATCTTCAATTCCTGCATAATAAAATTTACTCTACTCAAAGCATTAGAAACTTCGTTTGACTTACCACTTGCGTGTTTGATTACAAAGTTAAAACTTTGCAAAAACCCCACCCACTTGGCATTCTTTTGGTTCAACTTCGGTTGATTATTTATGAACTGCAGTGCATGGCTATCTGAATATAACACAAATTATTTGGGCAACAAGTAATGCCTCCATTTATTCAAAGCTTTTACAATATCATACAACTCCTTATCATAGGATGAATTCTTCCTCTTGGCCTCATTTAAATTTTCACTAGAATAAGCTATCGGTCTCTGATCTTGACTCAAGATAGCTCCAATTGCTATTACACTAGCATCAGTCTCAACTTGGAATATTTTATCAAAAATTTGGCAAGGCCAAAACAGGTCTTTCAATGATTTTCTTTTTCAACAACTTGAAATTCTGATCTGCTTCTTCTGTCCACTTAAATGGTTGGTTTTTCTCTTTTATTTTTTCAATTATTTGTGCACAGATCTGACTAAAACCTCTGAAAAACTTTATGTAAAAACTTGCAAGACCATGAAAAATCCTTACCTCAAATACACTTCTTGGATTTGGCCAATCCAGTATTACCCGGATCTTTTATGGGTCCATCGTCAAGCCTTCTTCTGAGACTATAAATCCCAAATAAATGAGCTCCTTCTTCATGAAACTACACTTCTTCAAATTTATAAGTAGTTTCTCCTTTTGCAAAGTACTTAACACCAGCTTGACATGCTCCAAATTCTCTTCCTTACTCTGACTAAAAAACAGAATGTCATCAAGATAGACTATCACAAATTTTCCTGCATACTCTTTCAAGACCTCGTTCATTAGTCTCATAAATGTGCTTGGTGCATTAGTGAGCCTAAAAGGCATCACTAACCCCTCATACAACCCATTGTTGGTCTTAAATGCAGTCTTCCATTCATCTCCTTCTTTAATCCTTATTTAATGGTATTCGCTCTTCAAATCTATCTTAGTAAAATAATTTTACCCACTTAAACGATCCATCAAATCATCTATGCGTGGTAATGGAAATCTATACCTAATAGTGATATTTTTGATAGCTCTGGAATCGGTACACATGCGCCACTCTCCTCCTTTCTTTGGACTAAGTACGACTAGTACCGCACATGGACTAAGGATTTCTTTGATCAGTCCTTTATCTAACAACTCCTATACCTATCTTCCAACTTCTTCATTTTCCTGAGATGTCATTCTATATGATGCTTTGTTTGGTAAACTTGCACCCGGTATTAAATATATGTGATGACTTATACTTCTGGCTGGTGGAAATTTACTTGTTAATTCATCAAAAAATATATCAGCATAATCATCTAACATATTTTTAATTTCCACAGGAAGATTCTCTAAATTTGTAGAAGTCAAAATTACCTTGGGTTTACCCACAATAGAAAAATGCACTTCTTTCTCCTTCTTGACTTCTTGCAGCAATTATTTTACACTAATTAACATAACACTATTCCCAGCTGCTCCTTTGTCTGCCTCATTCTTCAAAGGTAACAATGTGTGATTCTTTCCATCCTTCTCTATGGTATAAGTATTCCTTTTGCCATCATGAATGGATTTTCTGTCAAATTTCCAAGGTCCTCCCAAAAATACGTGGCACACGTCCATTGACATCACATCACACAATATAACATCTTTATATGTACCAATCTGTATCTCTACTTTGCACTGTTCTGTCACCAAAAGTTGATGTCCCTTCTATAGCCACGACACTCTGTAGGGAGTAGGGTGTACTATCTTATTCAACCCCAATTTCTCAACCATATCTACGGAAGCAAGATTATCAGTACTTCCACTATCAATCACAACTTTCTAGCACTTATCTTTAGACTTGCATACAATCCTGAATAAGATCTTCCTTTGAGCTGTATAAGATCAGGTGATTCTTCCTTTTCTGTTACCTGAGGATTTTATTCCTTTGCCTCAGCTACATTCACATTCTGCTGATTTTCTGATTTTTTATGAGGAAAATTCCATGATCCGTGTCCCCATTCTCCACATGTGTAACACCACATTTCTCTTCCTCGGCCCCTACCTCTGGGTGAAAATATTCCTCTACCAAATTCTCCTCTTTGCGGTGGTCTGCTACTCGAACCTCTTGCTTCATTATGAGAGTGCTAAAATCTTGGTATGGAAGTTCCTCTTCCTCTTACTGGATTTTTACCTCTATTCTTCTGACTTAGTTTCCTCAAAATTTTCTCCTCTGCTTTCAAAGCTACTTGATAGGCATCCTCAATTATCTTCAGACTCAGAAAATTGATTTCATCTTGTATATCATATATTAAACCATTGATGTATCTGGATACTTTTCACTCTAATGCTTATCTTATAAAAATCCTCTATATACTCCTTGACAATCATTCCTTTATGTCTCAAATTCTGCAGTTGTTTAAAAATATTCAATCGATAATATTTTGGCATAAAATTTTTCTTCAATTTACTTACCATTTTATCCCACTGCTTGATCTTAGGCTTTCCCTTTCTAATCCTGGATGTCAATAGTTCATCCCACCAGATAGATGCATGGCCCTTCAACTTGGTAGTTGCCAACTTTACTTTCTTCTTATCTTTGACCTCTTCTAAGTCGAAATACGTATCCATTGAACTGATCCAGTCTATCAACTCGTCCACATTAAGGTTTCCTTCATGTAAAGGAATCTCCATTCTTGGTTTTACACTAACCTTTTCCAATATCTTGAAAACTTTAGCTTCCTCACTTTCTTCTTCTTCTTCATAAGATTCTTCTGTTGCATTGATATGCTCTTCTTCAGGTGCTATCTTCTGAGCAGTCTCCATTGTTGCTATCCTTGTACGAAGGTGTCGAATCTCTTCGATCAAAGTTGCATTTGTTGTAAGTCTCCCTCGACCTCTACTAGCTCCTCTCCTCGGTGACATATTTGTTACACTCCTTGAGAACAAATCTCAACCTTTGGCTCTGATACCAAATGATGTAGTCGGAAGGCCGCAATTACTCACAATACACAGAAACTCTAATAAGTTCTGCCTTTCCCAAATAAATACTCGTTAACAGAGTATTCGCGCGTGGAACTTGTACTTTTATGTTCCACACAAAACGGACCAATCAGCGCCAAGCGCAACTTCACAACTTTTATGACTTACCTCCCCGCAGATTTCAAAACTTAACACTTTTGTAAATCTATGATTTTGCGATATCGTAGTTCACAGAAAAATTCAAATCGCACTTTAAACCTTTTTGAGTTTAGTGATAACCTTATTCCTTATCCTGTGTGATATTCTTAATGTGATACATGGCATCACACCAAAATTAACTTATCGTGCGAACTCTTAACATTAACCACAGAAAAATGCGATGTGCGATGTGCTTTATCGCTATGCCGACACGTGGCTTCACTTCACCGCATCGCAAATTTATTAACTTATCGCACTTCGACCTTTTATCGCATCGCAAGGAATGTAACTTAACTTGCGAAGTCTTAATGATATTCACTAAAATTTGCAATGTGCGAATTTACGATTTGCTTTCCACCGTTGATCTAATCCTAATCTAACGGTCCTCACTCTCCTTTACTCCTCCGCTTAGCATCACACTTCAAATAATTTATGGGTTAAGGCCTTAGTGTGAAACTCTAAATTCCGCGGCTTGCGAAATCGCTTTCGAAGCGATTTAATCTCCACCGTTGGTCTTCTGTTAGACTTAACGGTCTCTACGGTCCATTCACTGGCCCACTTCGCATAATTCCTTTCACACAGAACTCTACCGAGTATTTGTTTTTTCACCTCGCAAATCTATTTATTTGCATACACTGTGCGATAACATGATATTCAACTCAACAGTGAATTAAAGAATGAAACTTAACACAAACAAGAGAATTTCAACACACAACACTTTGGAATTATCAGAAAGGTAATTACATAGAGTCAAGCCCTTCAATGGCTGGATTTTAGATTCAAATGACTTCTCCTCTCTGTCTCTTCTCTATCACACAACACACACACTTCTCACACTTCACTCTCTGTCTACTTATCCTATCACACTTTACACACTTATCTACACTTCCACCTAACTGAAATTAGTTTATCATTTATTAGCTTTTAAACCGACTCTATCTTATCCTATTAATTCTAATCTATTTGATAAATCTCCTCGCAGGGAGAACCAAATGCTACTTTTATTCCTATTTAATCTAGGACATTAAAACCAACTAACTTCACACATTTAAATCTAACTAAACTATTAATGATCAACTTTTGCCACTTCTTGTTTGGCCACAACATGTGAACACATAATCACATTGTTGGCAATTGTCTAAATGCTCCTGCATCATATATGCTTATTATAAATTCTCTTTTAATTATTATATTATCAAATTAAGATGAGATAAATACAATATTTCAAGAGCAAAACTACAAGGAATTAGACAAATTTGTTAACAGTGAGATTAGTTAGTCAAATAAAACAAAAGATATGCAATGAAATTCGCAAGAGAGAGATACGTATACAATGCAACTATGAAAAATGAGATGCAACAAAGAATCATTTATTTTCATTTTTTCCTCGGGATGCACTTTAAGGCTCGAGATCTTGCATTTGAGCCCACCTCGCTCTCCTTTTGTCATGCGAGATATTCCTTCCTCGTCAATATGGGCTCGTTGTAGCTACTATTCGTCCAAGATAGTTACTCAATATAATGAGTCTATTCAACCCTAATTCATTCAGAGTATAATAACCTTGTGTCAATCTATCTATTACTTATGAACTTGCTTTAAGGCCAGATTATAGATATATAAAAGATAACATCCAGAGACTCTATAGGACTAGTGAGCAGTAAGACGCTGATGAGAGATGCAAGGAGGTAGTTAGTATCCAATAAGGCCATCAATCTTTGACTAGGCTAGGGAGAAAAGCCAACAACAATGCCAATATGCTAACTCAAGAAAGTACTAGTCCTTCAATGTACCACTGTCAATGAAACATGGAATGTTGTAGCTTACGGGAAATTATATATCAGTCAATTAAATGATGAGATCAACCCTTAAATCATTCTCAAGATGAAAATAACCATACCTTACAGTTTAGTAACCAATTTCAATGCAATTGTAACCTCAAATCTGACCCCTACAATTTAATATCAGACTACTATAATAGCAATGCTTCAGACCTGATCTTTTTTCGACAGTCTGGAAAATGTCACTATTGAGGAGAAGTAAGTTTATAAGTGATTGAAAAAATACACTCCAATCATCAATAACATGCAGTATACCTAAAAAGATCCTCACGACCTAGACAAATCAATCAAATAAATCCCACAACCATGCAAAATAAAGATAGAAAATTGATTAAGGATTTTATGAGTTATATATGATTTGATTTAATTATTACAAGCCTCTCATAATATGAAATTTTATGTGTGAAAACCCTTCTAATTATGAGTTTCAAATCATAGATGTATTCAATCACCCATAAGGTTCACATTAAGGAAATGTTAGATAGAATTTATAGTATATAGATAAATCACTGATTGTTTTTGTTCATTGATTACAAAGGCCAATGAATTACCTTGTTTACTAATACTCCATTGACATGGTAGTATTAAATCTATACTTATTTGCAAGAGTTTTGTACCTGCAATTGACTAGAGGCTTAGTGGGTTTTGGTTCTTCCAGCTTGTAGCAATTAGGGTATAATGAGTAGTGAGTTGGGATTGTTGTTTGGTTAGATTAGCAGGTCTAGTTGGGTCAATTTCGAGATCAAAAATGTTGTTTTTGGATCAGACCTTGCATTCTTGTGTACCTTGAAAATCAACATAAAATTATATGCAATAAGCCTTACTTTCACTGAGAAAATTCCAGTGCACGAATGATTGGAGATCTACTAATAAAAATCAATTTTTTTTTTTAAATAATAATTTCGTAGTAAATCTGCAGGTTTTTGTAACCATGCCAAGAATTTCTATTGCATATAGTATAAGGAACAAGAGGAGGCAAGGGATCACAGGGGTCTAGCCGCGATCCAATTCTTCATATGAGGATAAGGGGGATGATGTGAATTCTCCCAATGCTCACAACAATGTCGTTGAAAAGGAAACTGTGGTGGCAGATCATGTTATCCCACCATCAACCATAGAGCCACCTTCAACCACAGTGCAAGGTGCAAGTTCAACAAAGAAAATCAATGCCATTAGCGGCTGGACAAAGCATGACATGCTAGCTATAATTTATGACATCGAGTTTAAGGGATATTCAATCTATGTCTTTGCAAGAAAATATGATATTGTTGCCTCTAACATACATTATTAGATAAATGGGTTGACTAATACAAAGTGTAGATGACCTGTTACAGTTATGACTGAAGAGGAGGAGGACGAGGTGGTTGAGTGTTGTAAGGATTTGGCCAAATTGGGACATGGGTTAGAGCTTATACAACTTAAATTGATAGTAGATAAATATGTTAGGGGAGGCCAAACCCCTTCAAAGATGGGTTTCCTGGTAAATCATGGTGTAGTGAGTTTAAAAAAAGGCACCCAAACCTTGTGCCCTTGACAGAGACTCAACTTTAAATATATGCCCTGCAATTGTGTCTAAGTTCTATAAAACTCTTTCTACTACATATGAGCATCACTCATATACCCCAGACCATATGTGGAATTTTGATGAAACAAGCTTACATGCAGGAAGGAATTGTGGTATGTGGGTAATTGGCAAGAAAGGGAGTAGAAATGTGCCTAATATTTTTCCTAAGAGCAGGTAGTGGATCACTATCATTTTTTGTGTCATTGCAATTGGTTCTTCAATCCCAGGATTTATCTATTCAAAGGTAAAACTCATCTAAAAAACTATATACAAAAATGTGAACCAGGTGCATGAATGGTTGCACATCCCCATGCATGGATGACAAAGGAAACATTCCTAAATTTGTTTTTTCATTTTGATGCATCTGTACCAAGTGGTGTCTAGCTTGAAAACATACACCTACTGATTTTAGATGGACGTGGAAGCCACATGGTTTTGCATAAAATTGAGGAGGCCAAAAATTTGGGATTTGACGTGTTAACATTTCCGGCTCATACCACTCAGAGATTGAAACCCCTTGATTTCAGCATGTTTGGGCCTTTCAAGAAATATTTCAGGGTCGAGCGAGCTTTGTGGATGGCAAAGAATCTAGGGGTGGAAGTAAAAAGGTTTGAGCTAGCTGAGCTTGCAATTAAAGCATTTAAAATGGCTCTCACACCTTCTAATATCAAGGTTGGATCTAGGAGGACTTGTATGTGGCCACTTAATGTTGATGCTCTTAGGCATGATACTGGTTGCAGCGAAGCATTTGATGTGGAAGGCCAAGAAGCAGAGAACTTACAAGATGGTCATGTTGATGCCCAAGAAGATGTTGTTGTTGTTGAAGGTATAATGTCCCTTTCTGAAGGGCACTTCTATGGTGATGATGATGAACATGTGAGTGAGAAACAATTAAGTCATGAACCAACTGTCAATATCATGGAGGCTATCATACCCACTGAACCACCTGTCAATTCTGCATGTGATATTCCATAGGAGGCGATTGATCAAGTGAATGAAATTGTAAACTTGATTTCAAATGATAATGCAACATGATTAAACAATGAGCAATTTAGCATGCCAACCCAAGTAATCCCACCATCATGGTTGGAAAAGGCCATGAGGAATATAAACACACATAATGTGTCTACCACCAATGAGGAAAGCATGGACATGCCTTCACAACCATCAGAGTTGAACACTAAACTTGTTCATTATTTTGTGGACAATGGATCACTAGAAGAGGAGACTATTCAACATGAAGTACCTGAAGTAAAAAATAATGGGGGGTAATCAGTTGTACAGGAGGTTGGAATCCAAGTGTCAGGTCCTGAGGAGCATGGGGCAAGAAAGCAGAGAATACTTGGTGCATTCCTAAAGCTACTAGTAGAGAGAGTGAAGGCCTCATCAAGGCAATCAATATTGTATTCATTTGGGGAGGAGTTCACAGTTGCTCACATCTAAAGATAATATGAATTTATTGTTAGAGTCCAAATGTAAAAAAAAAAAAAAAAATCAAGAATCTAAAAAGATAAAGAAGGGGTTGGCTAAGGAAAAGAGAGCTGCAAGGATTGCAGCAACAGAAGCTCGAGAAAAGGAAAGGTTGGAAATAAAAAAATCAAGGGAAGATAAGGATCATAAAAAATAATTGGCAAGAAAGGTTCAACAAGTGTTGGAAAAATGAGGAGGGGTGACAAGCAGGGAAGACTATGGTCCAAGCCAGTTTGAGGTAAATAGGATTATGTCAAACACAGTGGACCATATTGAAGAACATACACCATCATACCAAGACCTGATTAACATCGAAGTCCTTCGTTATCAACCAATGGCTATTCCCACCTCTTATAACCATACCAGTGCAGGTTTAAATCCTAATTATGTTTATATGATACCTGCACTCAGTCTCAGGGTTAGTAACACAAGTGGACACTTGGGATACTCAGTCCCTCCATGGATACAAGGAGAAAATTGGATTCAAACATATGGAAACATTCAGGAAAATTATAATCAACCAATCTTGGGTAGTCCACCATACTTGAGTCAGGCAAGCAACTCAAAAATCTTGGGAAATGCAAGAAATGGAGGCCATCAAGCATAGGGATTGCATGTCTTAATTTTTGTAACCACATCGCAATGTGAATTTTGTAAGGATGCATTATGTTGTTTGGTTTTATAGTAGAAGCTACACTTATACACCATTAAGGATTATCCAGTTCATCATATTGAGGATTGCAAATGATAAAAGTAACATTCTCTTCTACACAACTACATCCAGTTTTACTTCATTTGAGAATGCTTGGTAATGGTCATTGTGATGGTCAAGGAACAAAGGTAGATCAATTGAATTCAATAATTTGAACTCTGTTGAATTTAAATTTTAATTATGATCTGAATATATCTTTATTTCGATGTGAAGATCCAACTACAACAAGTATGACTAGGATATTCATGCACTGGTTTAAACACTTGAGCAATGGAAAAATTATACCATTGCTTACACAATGACCATTGCCTTTATGATAAAAATAAAAATAAATCAATCAAAGAATTATAAGTTAAAAAAATAGGGGGGACACCATTATTCTTGGATTGATTTATTTTTAGGATAATTACGCAAATATGAGCACCATTAACAATAAATAAAACAATGGCAACAATATACAATTGGTAAAGAAACTAGCTTACACAATGACCATTACAAATAATTATGCCATTAACAGTAAATAAAGAATCCGACTTCCCTAACTAGAAATTCATTACATATATGGAATTAAAAATATATATATGAGCACAATAATTCAAGATATATAATTTAATTATTATTCCAATCATGGACAAAATCAACAAGGTAAAAAACATGCTGGTATGTATCTCATTTTAACATGTTTTCAAAGAATTAAATGAGAAGGCAGATAAGATTTTTTGATGTGAAGATCCAACTACAACAAGTATGACCATAGAGAAATGGCGACAATATACCATTGGTAAAGAAACTAGCTTACACAATGACCATTACAAATAATTATGTCATTAACAATAAATAAAGAACCCAACCTCCCCAACTAGAAATGCATTATATATATATATATATATATATATATATATATATATGAGCATAATAATTCAAGATATATAATAAAATTCTTATTCCAATCATGGACAAAATCAACAAGGTAAGAAACATGTTGGTATGTATCTCCTTTTAACATGTTTTCAAAGAATTAAATAAGAAGGCATATAAGATTTCTAATTTGGAAATTATTTTTATTTCGATGTGAAGATCCAACTACAACAAGTATGGTCAGGATAATCATGCACTGGTATAAACACTTGAGCAATGACAACAATATACCATTGGTAAAGAAACTAGCTTACACAGTGACCATTGCAAATAATCACACCATTAACAGTAAATAAAGAATCCAACTTCCCCAACTAGAATGCATTATAGATATGGCATTACAAATATATATATATATGAGCATAATAATTCAAGATATATAATTTAATTCTTATTCCAATGATGGAAACAATAAACAAGGTAAGAAACATGTTGGTATGCATCTCCTTTTAACATGTTTTCAAAGAATTAAATGAGAAGGAAGATAAGCTTTCTAAAGAAGCATTACTCCTTCAAGAAATTATGCTAGTTACAACAGAGTCAGGAGGTGGAAGTACACTTCTAGAATAGATTCTCTCGCTTTACTGAAGGACTGAAGATATTGAATAAAATCTAGTTTGTTTGCAAATGCTGTTTTTTTTTTCTTTTCTAAATTTAGTATTAGTGCCCTCCAACTAATTTGTTGTTTTTTAATCTCGCACTTGTAGCCAAGAACTTTTGGATGATGTTTTATCTAGGAAGTTTTTAAATTTAAATTTTTGGCCATGAAAAAACATAGAGACTTTATCCCTTGTTATACTGGAAAGGCACCCTCCATTGTATATTTTGAGATCTTAAAATATCAAATACGTGTTTTTGACAAAAATATAATCAAAATCGCATTTCAAGAAAAATCAAACATGAAAAAATTCAGTGAAGGTTGTACAAGAAAAACAATATGTGAAGATTGTGAACTGTCTTAAGCATAAAACCCCTAACCCACCATAAAAATGATACGTAACTTCAAAAATATCCAGCTTGGCAACGTGGTCTAAAAGGTAACAGAAAAATAGGGTAAAAATAGCTAACCCTTCTAAGTCGCAACCTAGTTTATGAGTAAGGTTGTGATTATTATAACTAAAATCGAGAACCTATCTGAAGGAAACAAACCAAAAAACGACAACTTTTTTCATGTAATTATGTCAAACCGTAGACAAGAAAATATGACAAAAAATAACCACAACCTCTGAGATGATACATTGACCTCTGAGATAATGTCAAGATGAAACCCTAGCGTATCTATGATCAACACAATGACTAAAATCTAGCATAATAGAAATAGTTATTCCCTCAACTTTGACAAACCCTAACAACATATCAACAAATGCTCTCCAAACTGTTACAATAACAATTACACTATCAACAATTATGCCCTCAAATTTAACAAACCATAAAAACATATCAACACATTTTCTATGAATATATTACTTAATAATTACATTGTCAAAATGTATTCAAAGAGACTAACCCATTTAATATTAATCCCACAATTTACACCAAAAAACCCACAACTTACACAAAACCCACAATTTACACAAAACCAACAATTTACTCAAAACCCACATAGCTGAAGGTGTTTAAAAACATAGGAAGGTAAGTTAAACAAAGGCACAATAATACATTCGACTAAATGTGTTTAAAAACACAAGAAGAGATTTTGGTAGGACAATGTTCTACCTTCCATCTCTTATTTCGTTGGCTTCCAAAAATTGTAGGTCCAACTACAAATCACATTATTCCCTGTGAGATAGGCATCGCACACTGTATTGGGGTTGGACATCCCTAAACCTGCATAAAACAAGAAAAATACTCCCATAAATCTTAGAAAATTACTCATTTACCTGAAAAAACCCTTCAAAGCAAGAAACTGCCATATCCAACACCAAGTTGAGCTAAATCTTCCACATGGAAGAATGAAGACGAATACCCAGCCCAATACACCAGACGGGGAAGGAAAAAAAAACAATAAACTAGACCAAACTCCAGATAAAAATTGAACAACCTCTCGAACAAGCATCATAAATGGCCCATAACCCACTATCCACAACGCCAAGGATGATTGTGGTTGCGACCAACATTGCAACAGTGTCGCGCAAGTACCCGGGAGAAAAAATGAACCATTACGAGGCCCCAAAAAATAATACAGTGTCTTCGAGAAGCCTCCAAGAGATGAGGGTAAACTAACCCTAATTCTCCCTAAACCGGCTGAACCGATCACCAGGTATGGAGGCAGGTGTCGTAATACAACTCAACAAATTTGCATGGCATCTCTCTGGTCTAAGCTATACTGTTAGGAATTTTCCTATCTCCTAGTCTCTATGCTTTACCACAATCCATAGTCTGATCCAGGGATTACTAGGCCATAATCGAGACACCACCCTCCAGGATTTACCATATATCCCGCCATTCATTGACAAGGATTAATAGGCCTCATTAAGGGAAAATACCTCTAATATTTACCATATATCCCTTCATTCACCAGTCAAAGATTCCTAGGCCCACCCAGGCACACAATACATGGCTTTAACGCAACCCACAGTCTGAGTTACTAGGCTAGTAGCTTTATCAGAATCTGCGGTCAGGTTCAGGGATTACTAGGTCATGTGTTTTTTCATTCAGAGATACACTTCACTTAGTTTCAAATCCATCCGAAAATATAGCTCACCCAAAACATGAGAACCCCATCACACCATGGCTATCCAGAAATGGCAAGGAAAGGCTGAAGAACACCACCACACTTGGAAAGACCCATGCCAATGAAAATAAGAGAACCTAGAACACACATGCATAACCATGCACTCCAAATCTAGCAATGAAATCACACATGTAAATCGATACCTGCAAGTAAACCTAATGTAGATGCTTGATCCTGCTCTTCCTTACTTGATCTTTGCTTCCTCTTTTCCTTCTTTGCCTTTCTTGATCCAAGCTGAAGTGCTCCAAGAAAAATTTGTGTGTCCAAGAATGAGAGAGAGAGATAATAGAGAGAGAGCTCCAAAGCTGAACTGACCAAAATCCATGAACTAATCCTCATAATTCTTTTTATTAATGTGGCCTTTATTTTCTTCATTTTCCATTAATTTTACTTCATTTTACTCCTCACATGAAACCTGTGACCTTTCACATTATTTTTCTCCTAATTTCCATTATTTTCATAAATACAATTCCAATTAATGCCACTTTGCCTTTCCAAATCCTTTGTCATTTCTTTCTCCAATTTCCTTAGCCATAATAAACCAAATGAACACCTACAATAGGATGTTTTTTCCCAACATTCATCTTAAAATAAGTGTCCCATAACCGTGGTTATTATTCTCCTTTATTAAATTTTTTTGCATGGAATTTCCACCAGTGTTGTTACAAACATCTACAAAGTCAATGATAATCCCATCCATTTTTTAAGTTCATTTCCTTCCTATGTTTGCTCAAAACCAATCTTCATGTTTTCACAATGATGCTAAGGATCTGAAGTAGTAAAGATATAAACATTACAATGTTATTCTTAAAGGTTAAGTGATATTTATTTTTGGTGTATATTCTTATGAACCTCTCATCATACTAAAACCATAGTCGTCTTTGTAATTCTTAACATTATAGTAAACTGTGGAGGCTCTAGCGTTATATAAAAATGTATTAGATTGCAAATGAAATATTACAACACTTTCTTCGTGTCCTCAAGACCAATGTCGATGGGTGATAAAAGTTCATGTCTTCCCTAATTTCTATCAAGGGAATTAGTTGGTTTTTTACTAGCCTTATATGCAAGAAAGATCCATGTTGATGCAATTTGGGATGGAACATTGGTCACAGTGACAATTTTCTTATATTGGCAATGTGGTTGAAGGTGGTATCGTTTGACTTGGAAACACATAGGATTAAATTCAATCATTTCATCACAAATGTATGAAATAATACATGGTATGAGAAAATTTGGTGCACCTACACAGAATATTTGATGTAGGTCTACTTGATGCCCCCATGTCTTGTTATGATTTTGAAACAAAGCCAAATTGACCTGATTACCCAATCTAAAATAAGATTTTTCATAGTAATTGTCGACGAGCTTGTGAATCCATAGGTGGAAAACTTGGAGGACATGAAATGAAGCATTTCAAGGGGATAATAATAATCCCCATGAGAAACATGATCTTCACTATGTTTATTGTGACAAGATTGGACAAAAATCAGCAAGGTAAGAAACATGTTGGTATGCATCTCCTTTTAACATGTTTTCAAAGAATTAAATGAGAAGGCATATAAACTTTCTAAAGAAGCATTACTCCTTCAGAAAAGTCTGTTGGTTACAAAAAAGTCAGGAGGTGGAAGTAGATATTATCTCTCTTTACTGAAGGACTAAAGACAATGAAGAAAATCTAGTTTGTTTGAAAAATGTGTGTTTTTTTCTAAATTCATCATTAGAGGACCCCAACTAATTTGTTGTTTTTTAATCTCACACTTGTAGCCAAGAAATTTTGGATGAAAATTTATTTAGGAAGTTTTTAAATTTAAAACTTTGGACATGAAAAAACAAAGATAATTTATTATTCAAATAAAATATTCCGAGAAATCACATCACAAATAATAGAGTCGACACGTTTCGAACTACTGAGTGTAGTTCATCATTAGGAGAATGATGAACTACACTCAGTAGCTCGAAACACATCGACTCTATTATTTGTGATGTGATTTCCTGGAATATTTTATTTGAATAATGGATATGGATCACAAAATGTTACACTCTCTAAAGATAATTTATCCTTTGTTATACTGGAAAGGCACCGTGCATTTTATATTTTGAGATCTTGAAATATCAAATATGTGTTTTTGACAAAAAAACTAATCAAAGTCATGTTTCAAGAAAAATCAAACAGGAAAAAACTCAGTGAATATTGTACAGGAAAAACAATCTGTGAAGATTGTGAACTTTCTTAAGCATATAACCCCTAACCCACCATAAAAATGATACGTAACTTCAAAAAGCTTCAGTTTGGAGACGATGGTCTAAAAGGCAACATAAAAATAGGGTAAAACCAACTAACCCTTCTGAGTCACAACCTTTTTTTTTAGTAAGGTTGTGACTATTCTAACTAGCATCAAGAACCTAATATGAAGGAAACAAACAAAAAAACAACACTTTTTTTTCTTGTAATTATGTCAAACCATAGAAAATAAAAAATGTCCAAAAATAACCACGACCTCTGAGATAATACACAGACCTTTTAGATAATGTTAAGACGAAACCCTAGCATATCTTTGATCAACAAAGTGAAAAAACCATACCATATTGTTAAACACACATGGAATGGAAAAAGAAGACATGAAAGATAAACATGAGATAATTTATTATTCACAATGATATACTTTTATAATACATTGGGTGACCCTTGGATTCCACATTCCAAGGTCTATTGGAATTCATTTTGTTGTCCATTCGCATTATACACCTACCTATAGAGCATTAGGTGTCCAACATTCCCCCCCTTAATCTGAAGGGATCTGTGTGAGTCCAAGAAGAGAGATGTAATGCAAATATGCAAAGTATGTATGGCAGCACTAGGTTGAATGAGCTCTCTAAAATTTTGGCATAAATAGGTGGTTTAAGGATGACCACCAACACTGGAACGCTTAGGGTAGTTCTCGAAACTCTTCCAAATACGGAAATAAGCCGAGGTCTTCTGCTAGAGGAAGTGATCCTCATATTTTGAATAGGGAGACCTTCAACATGGAAGAAGGGAGGTATACAACCGTGATGGTTTAAGGATTACCACCAAATCTGGAATGCTTGATGCATTTCCTGGAACTCTACCAAAACTGGAAAGAAGATGAAGTATTCTGCTAGAGGAAGTGTCCTAAATTCTTTGAAGAGGAAGAATATCAACCTTGCATAGATGGTTTAAGGATGACCACCAACCAAAGGCATGCTCATGGGCATCTGTGTCTCTGGCTACAACTTTGAATCTAGAATGGCAAGTTGTGGATCAGGCTCGCTTGAACTTTTGTGTCTCTAGCTACAACTCTGAATGACAAGTTGTGGCTCAGACTCACTTGAACTGTTGTGTCTCTGGCTACAACTCTGAATTTGGAATGACAGGTTGTTCAGGCTTTCTTGGAATGTTGTTTCTCTCACTACAACTCTGAATATGTAATGACAGGTTGTGGCTCATGCTCACTTGACGTGGATTTGAAGCTTGTAGATGACCATCATTCCCCCCCTGTCAGATACAAGGTGAGATGATGGTGAAAAATCAACTGCGAGACCTTTTAATATTCTAGAAGAAATTATATCATATGACTGAAACATCTTCTTGGCTATTGATGCCCATTTCCAAGAAGTGATCCATCCAAGATGAATCTTTGTTCTTGCAGGAGGCTTGTTTCTGAAGGATCTATGTGAAGAATGAGTGTGTTGACCACGTTGCTTGCATGGGTGAAGATAAAAGTAATTATATTTCATATGGCGAACTCGATCACAATGTCGACATTTCACAATTTGTTTTTGTTGTTGTGGAAGAGGAGCAGAATCTAGAACAATTGAAGGTGAGCTATCATGAAGAAATCCGAAACTCTGAAATTTGATGGGCTTGGAGTAGTCCGGAATATGAAAGGACACCTCCTTGTTATATCCAAGAACAGTTATGTGCTTGTTATGGACAAGCTCTTCCCAAGGTTTGATGATGGGCTTGGGAAGTGCATGCTCCATTTTTGCATCTTTGTGCACATATGCTCCTGAAATGGGCTCAATGATCTGAATAACATATTTTTGTTGATGGGAGTTTGTCTCAGTGTTCTAAACAAAAATAATTTTAGAATGACAACTATTTTTTTGAAGCTCATCTCGTTGTAGCTTTTACTCAAGCTGCAAAAATTCAATCTTGTCTAGTGCATTTTGTAGACAGGTTTGAATATAAGAAAGAGAAGCTTGGTTGATGGTTATCCTCTGATCTACAGTGGAATGTATTAGATTATTTAACCATTCTAATATATAAATCATATTTTTTTTTTGAACAACTGAAAATTCACTTACAACAAATGGAAATTTAAGTAGCTTTGTTGGAGAGAAATGGAGTAGGTTCAAGTCACACTAAGGCTACTACACTGACACTGAATCTCAACAACCCATTTTGCAAAGTTTGATGGAGATGACTTGCAACAAATTTTTTCCTTACTTTTGAATAAAATGACTAAAAAAATTCTTACTGTATAGGCATAATTATATCAAGCGTTCGATGCAAAAATGTTTCAATCTTCAATCTTCAACTCAAATAACACCTTCAACAATGCACCATAATCATGGAGAGAATAAACCATGGAGTTCAGTAATCGAATGCATGCATAATCCAACATAATTTGGTTT
This sequence comes from Pinus albicaulis, assembly GCA_034641835.2. Taxonomy (NCBI): domain Eukaryota; kingdom Viridiplantae; phylum Streptophyta; class Pinopsida; order Pinales; family Pinaceae; genus Pinus; species Pinus albicaulis. The sequence goes on from CM076582.1 coordinate 330,012,829, forward strand.
TCATATTTTTCTTTTGCAGTTTCATAACCATTTGTTTCATGATATTTCCATGTCAAGGGACTGTCCACTACTACTATCCCTCTATTGGTGTTGCCACTTCCCCTTCTATTCATTTTCCACCATCTCCAAGTGAGTCGGAGGGGCAAAGGAGGGAGTGGAGGGAGGAGGGGAGCGTGGAGGAGAAGGGAGGAGGGAGGAGGAGGGAGCAGCGGGAGGTAGGAGTGCTGCGGGAGGGGGGTGAGAGCAGTGGGAGTGGGGTGCTATGCAAAGGGGGCTGTGAGAGGTTGGAGGAGGGAAGGCTGAAAATGGAGGGTCGACGAGCTTGGACGACACGAAGGATCACACGCCCATTGTCTGGTATGAGCACAAAAGAGAGCACCTTGGGACCTATCGAGGACACAAATGTGTTGTCTGGTGTTGTGATGTCTCAAGGGAATCTACACGTTTAATAAGTAGCAGTGCAGATTAGATTGCCAAGTTATCGAATGTGGGGACAGGAACTCAATTTATACTGCCAAGTTATGGAATGTGGGGACAAGAACTCAATTGTTTTCTTTTAACTTTGAATCCCCTGCTAGAGCAGTGGACCTTGCAGTAGGGGATAAGCTTGTTGTAATAACCACATATCCATTTATGGATTTTCCTTCAACAATTCACATTAAACGTATTGAGAAGGATATGTCAAATCAAACTATTGATTTTGTACTTACAATAACCGAGATCAAAGGAAGGATAAACAAAGTTGTTTGGGGCCCCCTAAATAGGACAATTATCAGTGGTGGAGAAGATTCTATTGTTCGTATTTGGGACACAGAGACAGGAAAGTTGCTCGGGGAAAGTGAAAAGGAAACAGGCCATCAGAAAGCTATAACATATTTGTTCAATTCTGTAGATGGATCCCACTTCCTCATAGGGTCCCTAGATAAATCAGCCAAGCTATGGGATATCAAGAATTTAACATGGTTAGAAATATTAAGCGATCCAACTGCTGCCGCAAGTGCATATGGCTTTGACGGGAATGCTTATGCATCAGAAGAGGTAGAGAAAACCTAAATATTCGATTTGGGAGGAGGAACATTCAATGTTGTTGTGCTTAATATAAAGAAACAAAAAATTGAAGTCAAGGCAGGCGAGAGACTCGAATGTACAAATGAGAGGGACTAACCCAAGAAAATAATCGCACATGCTCCAAGCTATACTATTGCTCGCTGATAAATCTATAACGTTGGATTTATATAACCTGCATTCAGGAAATCTCACGAGTGATAGAAGACAGGTAGGCAGGTCTGCAACCTGGTCAGGGAATCCACAGTGAAGGAATTACAGGGGCAGATTTGACAGTTTGGAATATATAAAGCACTCGGTCTAGCCTTCAAAAGAGTTTCAATTTTTTAGAGAAGCGAGTTTGAATTCTACATAATGAGGTTTTTGAGCTTCTTCTTTGAGACAAAGAAGCACATGTTTACATAGGCCACAAAAACAAGTGCCTTTGATACCATGTTAAACACACATGGAATGGACAGAGAATACATGAAAGATAAACGTGAGATAATTTATTATTCACAATGATATACTTTTATAGTACATAGGGTGACCCTTGGATTCCACATTCTAAGGTCTCTTGGACTTCCTTTGGCTATCCATTTTCCTTCTACACCTACCCATAGAGGATTAGGTGTCCAACAATATTAACAACAATTATGCCCTCAACTTTGACAAAGCCTAACAACATATCAAAAAATTATATAGGGATATATTACAGAACAATTACACTAACAAAATGTATTCAAGGAGACTGACCCATTAAATATTAATCCCACAATTTACACAAAAAAACCCACAATTTACAAAAAACCCATAATTTACACAAAACCTACAATTTACTCAAAACCCACATAACTGAAGGTGTTTAAAAACACAGGAAGATAATCTGAACAAAGGAACAATAATTCATTCAGATAAATGTGTTTAAAAACAAAATCATATAGTCTAGTAGGACAATGTCCTACCTTCCATCTCTCGTTTCATCAGCTTCCTCCATGCCAGCACGCCACAAGAACCCCAGATGCTCTAAAAACCGTAGCTCCAACTAAAAATAGCACAGTGACTTGCAAGACATGCATCACACACTTCTGTGGGGTTAAACATCCCTAAACATGCATAAAACAAGCAAAATTCTCCCATAAAGCTTAGAAAATTACTCATTTACCTGAAAAACCTTTCGAAGCACGAAACTGCCATATCCAGTGCCAGATTGAGCTAAATCCACCACAGGGATGAATGCAGATGAATACCTAGCCCAATACATGAGAAGAGGAAGAAAAAATACCCCAATATACCAGACCAAACTCCAAATAACAACCAAAAAACCTCTTGAAAAAGAATTAGAAATGCCCCATAGCCCACTATCTGCAGTGCCAAGGATGGCTATGGCTTCGAATAGCATTGAAGCATCATCGCGTAAGTACTTGAGAGTAAAAATGAACCAGTACCAAGCCCTAACAAAATAAGACAATGTCTTCAAGAAGCCTCAAAGAGATGAGGGTAAATTAACCCTAAAGCTCCCTAAACCTACTGAACTAGACACCAGGTACTAAGGACAGGTGTCTATATGTGGAGGACATGTGTCGTACGACAACTGAACAAGTTTTCATGGAATCTCTTTGGTATGATCTACACCGTGAGGAATTCTCCTGAATCCTAGTCTCTATGCTTTACCGCAATCCACAGTCTGATGCAAGGATTAATGGCACATAATAGAGACACCACCCTCCAGGCTTTACCGTATATCTTGCCATTCACGAGAAAGGATTCCTAGTCCTGATCAAGGTCAAACACCTCTAGGATTTATCGTATATCCCACCATTCACTCATCGACGATTCCTAGGCCCACTGAGGCACGCAATACCTGGATTTACTGCAACCCACTGTACTGGTTACTAGGCCAGTGGATTTACCACAATCCATAGTTTGGTTCAGGGATTACTAGGCCACTCACTAAGTTTCAAATCGATCCGAAAATCCAACTCAACCAAAACATGAGAACCCCATCACACCATGGCTATCTGAAAATCATAAGGCAAGGATAAAGAACATTGTCACACCTGACAAAACCCATGCCAATGACAACAAGAGAACAAAGAACACACATGCATAACCATGCATGCCAAATCTAGCAATGAAATTACACATGCAAATCGATACATGCAAGTAACCCGTTGTAGCTGCTTGATATTGCTCTTCCTTGCTTGATATTTTCTTCCTCTTTTCCATCTTTTCCTTTCTTGATCCAAATATGAAGTGCTCCAAGAAAACTACAAGTGTCCAAGAGTGTAAGAGAGAGAGATCCAAAACTGAACTAACCAAAAGCCATGAACTGATCCTCAAAGGCCTTTTTATTAATGCGACCTCTATTTTCTTCATTTTCCATTATTTTTCCTTCATTTTCCTCCTCACATGAAACCTATTACCTTTCACCTTCCTTTTTCTCAATTTCCATTATTTTCATAAATAAAATGCCAATTAATTCTACTTTTCCTTTCCAAAGCCTTTACCATTGCATTTAACAATTTCCTTAGCCATAATAAACAAAATGAACACCCGCACTAGGAATTTTTTTCCCAACCTTCATATTGGAATAAGTGTCCCATAACCGTGGTTATTATTTTTCCTTTATTAACTTTTATTACATGGAATTTCCACCAGGGTTTTTGCAAACATCTACAAAATAAATGATAATCCCATCCATTTGTTGAGGTTATTTCCTTCCTATGTTTGCTCAAACCCAATCTTCATGTTTCACAATGATGTTAAGGATATGAAGTAGTAAAGATCTTAACATTAAAATGTTATTCTTAGAGGTTAAGTGATATTTATTTTTGGTGTATATTCTTATGAACCTCTCATCATACTAAAGCCATAGTGGTCATTGTAATTCTTAACATTATAGGAAATTGTGGAGGCTCTAGTGTTCTATAAAAAATGTATTAGATTGCAAATGAAATCTTACAACACTTTCTTCATGTCCTCAAGACCAATGTCGATGGGTGATAAAATTTCATGTGTTCCCTAATTTATATCAAGGGAATTAGTTGGGTTTTTACTATCCTTATATTAAAGAAATATCCATGTTGATGCAATTTGGGATGGAACATTGGTCACAGTGATAATTTTCTTATATTGGCAATGTGGTTGAAGGTGGTAGCATTTGACTTGGAAACACATAGGATTGCATTCAATAATGTCATAATAGATGGATGAAATAATACATGGTATGAGAACATTTGGTGCACCTACAACGAATATTTGAGGTAGATCTACTTGATGCCCCCATGTCCTGTTATTATTTTGAAACAAATCCAAATTGCCCTGATTATCCAATATAAAATAAGATTTTTCATATTAATTGTAATTGAGCTTGTGAATCCATAGGTGGATAGCTTGGAGGACATGAAATGAATCATTTCATGGGGATAGGAATAATCCCCATGAGAAACATTATCTTCACTATGTTTATTGTGGCAAGATTGGACATGAGGTGAATACTTATTAGATCTCTTTGGAGAAGATAAAGGGAAAGTAAAAACAAAAAGGAGAAGAAGTTAAGGCTCCTAAATCCACTCAATATATTGTTTTCCATTGCAATATTTGAGCAAATAAGGATTTATTTAAAATTATATTTTTCTTCTTGGAGTTTCATGACTGCTTGTCATGGGTGAAACCTATTGCATGACATTTTAGAAATATTTTTTTAAATAATTTAATGACAGTGTAAATGGTGCACTAAACTTTGAAGATGATTTTTATCTCAAACCTTCAACAATTAGCACAATCATTCTTAAATTGATTAGATAGCATGATGTTTTGTATCTTCTTGAGCTACAAAGAAATTTTTTCTCTTTTGTGGACATTTGGAAATAAGGCCATTCCATTCACATATTCAATGGAAAGGTTGAAATAAGGAGATGTTATCACAATAAGGTCATCATGACAGGATGGGCAGATGATAAATTATTGAAATTGAGAGGGACATCTACACGTGGATATAATTTTACATACCTCTCTAACCATTATGAAGGTACACTATCTTCTAGTGTTTCTTGGGATGCTACATTTGGAAACATTAATTATGATAGCCTTAGTTCGATTTAAAAAAATGGTGTTTATGATTTACCTATTATTCCTAGGAAATTGAAGGAATATGATGGTTATATCCTTGAAAAATTTAGCAAACAACCTTCCCATGATTCCACTTCCAGAGCATGTAGAAAACTTTGATTAATACATTCTAACTTTTGTGTCCTCATGCATGTTCCAACTACTAATGACAATAGATATATGATGGTTTTGTCCATCTATCCATCCATATATTAACCATGTGATATTTTATGTGCCAATTGATAGAATAACTTGTTGTGGTGTTAGAACATTGCTTAGTGTGAGGGCCTAGGAATAAGTAAAAAAAAATACCTTTCTTTATTCCTGGTATTCATCATTTTTTTTTTCTAAGTGAGACTAATTCTATTAAGTGTAAAGAGTACTAGTACAAGACTGCCTCAGCGTCTGCTGTGAAAGCCAGACAGCTGGGGTTGATAAGCATGCTGTTCATAAAAAGTCTGGATCGCCCATAGTGGGAAACCGATCCTGTTAACATCATAGTCTGGACCGCCCATGATAGGGAAACCGGCCTTGAATTTATACAAACCATAGAGACAGAAATATATAAACTGAAAACGTCTATCAGCCATTCCAGCTGTGCTCTAAAACTAAAAAACAAAAAAGCTCCAACAGTGATTGAGCAAAGAAACCTGGAGAAAATGTAGACTGCGCACATCAGCTCACCCTTCATGCTCTGGAGACATCGGCTCCTCAAAAATCCTGCAACCATATTCGTAGTCATTACTGTTGTCAGCCATGCCAGCTTGGCTGCCATCCTTCAGGTCCGGGTCCTCAGCATCATTGTTCAACCCAGCTTGAGAAGGGAGAGTGGAGGAATCTGGGAGACTCGCTCGGCCAGTGGAGCAAGGGGCGCGAGGAGACGAGGGAGAAGCAGGGCGGTCAGGGGCCTGATGAGGAATTTCCTCGCGAAGGGAGACAGTAATGAAGGCAGTTATAATGGAATTAACAGAGGTACAGTGAAAACGAAGCTCTGCATGCTGAGAGGTTTGCCTTATAGTGGACCTCGAATGCTCTCTGCCAGGAGGGTTAGAATTAGTAGAAGGAGCAGAAGGGCCAGCGTGGCTGGGATCTTGAATGCGCCCTCGACCCCTGCCTCTGCCTCTGCGCGAAACAGGAGGAGGGTCAGGCTCGTCACTAGTATAAGAGGAACCCGAATCAGAGGAGGGCGAGGGAGGATTAAAGGAGGCCTGACCCCGGCTGATTCCACGCCGACAGCGTATCCGCGGTCGGAGACGAGGCATGGAGAAGAGAGTAGGGCGAAGGTGGCGCGAGAAAGGTGAGACGTCAGAAGAAACAGAGGCCCTGAGAGCGGGGGGACGACGACCAAGGGGAGCCAATTGAACACCAGCAGGAATGAATGAACCTTCAAGGAGCTCGACAGAGACGCCAGGCGGAGAAATAACACTGCAGAAGGGGCTATTGGAGAAGTGAAATCCAGGGAGCGTCTCCAAGCAGGCCAGAAGACAGCAATGACGCCCAGTTTGAGTTTTAAAGCTGGAGTCGGCAAAGCCAGGAGGGCATTCACCGCGGAGGGGAGTCAGAGCTCTCCCACAGCTGCTACTATCGTGCTCGCGTTCCATAGTGAGAACAGAGATCAGAAGAACCGCCATATACAGAGGCATCAGAGAGCAGTTAAGCGACGGATTGACAGCTCGAGGCATATTAATAACGTAATTAAGGTTGACGCAGGAGGCCATGTGGGCATCCCATGCGAGCTCCATTGGGAGCTGCGCAGGGACCCAAGTCCCATCAGTTTGCCGCCACATCCGCATCCGGAGATTCCTGGTATTCATCATTGGAAAACGAAGCTTGCTAGAATAAAATCATGTTTTGTACTCCATATAAGAAGTTATGTTGTACGGTGTACCCTAATCATTCAAAATGGATTTAATGATAGATACTAGTGTTTCACCAAGAAAACAACCAAAAAATAGTCTCCCTCTCTAAAAGAAACACTTAAGCATCTCAAATTACCAATTCATTTGATATCTCAAGCTTTTAATCCTAAGTTGGATGGTTAACATCTAAGTTTGGGTTTTTACTTTCTAGCTCTTGGTTTGGAGATTTTTAATTATTGTTTTGGGCACACAACATATAGGGTTAGGATTCAAAGGATATCCTATAGAAATTGAAATTTTCCAACTAAGATGGTTTTTATGTTTAAAAAATAGGGTTAGGATATACTTAGGATATACCATTGAAATTGACTTTTTCCAATTAAAGTGGTTTTAATGTTAAAAAATAAATGTCAATTCTTGTTAGCATGATTGAATTTTGAGGATTTTTTTTTGTAAGGTTTCCAAGGCTCAAAACTCATGGTAGTTAGGACAAGACAACAAAAAAATCTAGCCATGTTAAGGGTCAGTGTGGCCCAAACCAGACGTGATCCTTGAGTGACTTTCATGGCTTATATTACCATGTGTTGTAGTTTGTAAGACCATAGGCTAGTCTCACAAGTCATAGACACATTAGCAAAAAAAAAGAACATTTTTCCAATGGATACATTTATATTTAAAGAGTTTATCAATTGTGGTTGCACCATAACAAAAAATAGTTAATTATTGTAAGAATAAGAAAAAAAAAATTCCTACTAGAATAATGTTGCCAGTAAAAAATGTTACGTGTCTTTTCCCTCATTTTTATGTGCTCATTAAGGAAAATGATTATGCTTGTAAGGGGGGAGGGTTGGAGGTGGGGTGTTGCCAAAAATGTGTGTATTTTTATGTTAGGATATGAATTGTGGTCATTTCTATCTCTTCTAGGCAAAACTAATGCTTACGTGTCACCAAAATTCATGCATTATTAATTGCATAGCAACATTAACACTAGGCTACACATGACCAACCTTACATCTAGATAACAAATACACATGGCCATTTTCTAGTAATAAACATGTGTTACCTTGAAATTGAGATGCCTAAATAAATGGACACAACATCATGTATCCACCCCTCCATTATGATATTGTCATTGGAATTAGAGAAGTGAGGTGCATTGTATACCTTAAGTTGGGGTCACCAACCAACGTTTTTAAGTAGGTATATTTGAACACCCTTAATCATGTATTTAATGATGCATTGAATTTGTAGATACCACATATTCATTGAGATGTGATTTAGATTTTGGGATGAAACATTATTATGTAAATCACTCATGTTCAACCTCTAATAAGTGTAGATGGTAAAAACTTTATGTATGTGTGGGAAAATGTATTTCACATTTCAAGTTAGCTAACCTTTGTCGTAATAAAGAGTCAATTTCATTAATGGTAGTACTATATTAGAATGGGGTTTTAGAATATATGATTTCTTCTATAATAAATATTAGGTGGATGACCAAGATTTAATAAACATAAAGAATTCTTTCGTGTCTTAAAAAATGGAGGGATGAGATCAAACTTTAAACCTAATCTTGATAGTTATTTATGTTATTGTTCCATTTTTTCCTTTATGGTTTTAAATATTTATAATTGTGGTCAATTCTCCAAGTAATTTCCAATAATAAAACTACCTAGGTGTGTGTGATCTTCCATACTTAATGTTGCTACCAATGCACATTTTGTGTCTTTCGAGGACTATGAACAACAAGCAAGTGGAGTGCTCTTCCTGGGAGGGCTCTGTAGAAACAAAGGATCATGGTATGACAGATGTATGCCCATCATGGGCAAGATTGTAGGGAAATATTCATGTGAAGTACTATCAAACATCTTCCCAATGGCCTTGCACAAATAGATAGAGATAGGATGAGTGAAAACCCATTCAAATTTGCTCAAAATACCCACTTTAAGTAGATCTTAAAGTTGGTCAACCATTTTAATTGAAAAAATAGCTATGAAAAATAAAAGAAACTCAATAGAGTAAAAGAAATCACAATTTTTTTTTGCTATAAAAAAATAGTATTAATAGTTAACATTTTATTTACCAAAATAATTCTTCAAACCATGAAATTTTTTATCAATCGAATTTATTTTAAATTATATATATGTATGCTAATTCTTTTAAATAGTTCGTTTAAAATGACTTATATAAATATACAAAGTAAGTTATAATAATAAAATGCTATCTCAAGTTATAATAATAATAATTTAATATTAAAAATTATATGTATGCATGCTATTTATTTTAAATAGTTCATTTAAAATGACGTGTATAAATATACAAAATAATTTATAATAATAAAATGCTATCTCCTTAAGTTATAATAATAAAAAATTAATATTAAAAATTAGAAACTTTGTAAAAGAAAATTTTAATACTAATAAGAAGTCAAAATATTTGATCCAAATTCAAATTTTCCAAGAAAAAAATTATATTATGAACATCATATCATAGAAGTAGTGGCTAACTTTTTAAGATGGTGAATAAATGCTATTAAGATATCAATTAAATAAGTAAAGGTGGCTCCATCACTAAATATTGAGCGAACCACACATTGGCACTAAAAGGTGGTTCCAGTAGTAAACTTGAAAGTAAACCACAGAATTGACACCACAAGGGTGTGTTGCAAAAATTTGATATATTTTAATTTAAATATAAAGAGATTTTGAGTGTGATGAGACTTATTTTTCTCAAAATCACTATAGATCAACTTGGTATCAATATTGCCTTTTAATGGCATTATTTAAATCAGGTGCGATCATTGAAAGTATGGTTTTCACTCTTCTAACATTGCATTTTAATGATATTATTTAAATCAGGTGTGTTTTCTGGTACATGGGATATGTCTTCTTTTCAATGTTAATGTTTATGCTCCCATTGATACACCCATCTAACTCAAGTAGATTTATATGAAAAGTTGTTTTAATTTAGTAATTATACTTTATCACTTAGTGACTTTCATGGAATTGTAAGAGTACCCAAAACAGAGTAACATTATTGCCCTCTAGATTTATCACTGGGTGGCTTTTATGGAATCATGGGAGCACTCAAAAACATGAAGTAGCAATTTATTTAATGGCATCTTGTAAACCAGAACATAGTTTTGAATGTTATAAGATTGCACTGAAAATTCTTTGAGATGTTAAAGCAACATAAGAAGCAGAGAGATGTGAGAGAATTTAAGGGTTAAAACAAGATAATAATGACAGACACGAGAGATATGTTCCTTTCCAATGACAGGGCACAGGGTGGACAGGGTGATGTGTAAATAATGACAAGCACTGAACAAGCTAACTTTTGGGTGAAGGAAAAAATAATTGAGAGGATGTTATAATGCCTTACACCGACCAAGCCTACGTGGTAAGGAGCCCACATTACGTGTAACCACTGTACATTTATCGTACCATACCTGAGGGATCTTTATTTCCACTGCCATAGGCCCATTAATGTGCCTAGGCAGGAAATGCCAGCGGCACAATGATCTACAGCTTTAATCTGACGGCGGACATTTCCTGCCTAGGCACATTAATGGGCTTATGGCAGTGGAAATAAGGCTCGCCGAGAGTGAGATGTATTTTTGAAATTAGATGGGATCATAGAATATTTGAAGCTAACATTTATGGAAAAAAAAAGAGAGGGGTAGTTTAGTTGAAATTTTAATTACTAAAAAGATGAAATTATTATTATTATATTTAGTGTAAAAAAAATGCTTGATTATGTGTTATATTTTATTATTATTTTTATTTTTATAAAATTTTAAATAAAAAGGAAAGAAATTTACGTGCTATTTTAAATTAATGTAAAATTTCAAAAATTAAATAAATTCGTAAAAGTTGCTAATCACTTAAGCGGAGTTTGTTACAGTAGCTGGATTATAGTTGGAGACACTCTACATTAAAAGTTGTTTGGTGAAACAATTGACGAGGCCAAAATACCGGGAAAGTGAGAAACAACTGGCCGAAGCATTTAATAATCCTCAGCAGTCCACATCATGAGAATCGACGTGGCAAAGCGGTGACATTTTATGTTAAGCTTCCGGTTTGCGAGTTGTGAGTTGAGATATTATTGATCTTCATAATATTGTTAGTCAATGCAGAGATTGAAATAAGTAGAGGGGAGGTTTCGTGTAATCCAGAAATTGCTTGTTGTTGAGGAGAGCAATGATCCAGAGATTGCTTTCAGCGTTGGCGGTGTCCCTCTTGCTGCTCTGCGCCGGAATGGGGATGGCTGTGGGGCTTTATTTATGGCTCTTCTGGTACGTTTCTTTGCACTACAGGCCACTACAACGAGCGACGGAGCTGGACGACGGCACGATTGACAAGCAGCAGGGACTCTCGGAAGCTGAACTCCAGCGGTTGCCCACCATCGAATGCCATGAAGAAGAGAGCCACGCAGGGGGCGGAGGAGGCCGCGGCAACGCCGAGTGTGCAGTGTGCCTCGAGACTTTCCATAGCGGGGATCGGCGCCGCGTGATTCCGTCATGCTGCCATACCTTCCATGTGCACTGTGCAGATGCGTGGCTCTCAAAGCGCTCCGTGTGCCCCATCTGCAGGAGGAGCGCCGCTTGCGCGAGCGAGGAGAAGAAGGGTGTGGATGGTGGCGCTGTGGTGGCGTTGCAGGAGGAAGAGGGTCGTGATCGTGAAGAATCGGAGCGTCCGCCAGATAGTGTCGTTGTCAATATGCCGATAACGACCACAGACTAAAGAGGCTAAGGACACCACTTCCGTTGCCTAGGGTCGTGGCTACGTGGTTCGAGTCTAGACCGGTTGGCACAGGTTGCCCAAATACGTCAGGATTTTAAAAAAGAAATACTAATTTCAGGAAATTGTTTTCTTTAATTTACAAAATTTTGTAAACTTTGCCTTTTTCTTTAAAATTTTCCCAGCCAGTCTGTCCATCCACATACTGGTTGGGAAAGATCCTTTGCAAAAAAATTGCTGTCTCTATATAAAAAACCAGGCATTCCATAAGAGGGACTCTATAAGCAGACCCTTTTATCTCACTGTAAAGCCATTTTTACCGTCATATTATTAAAGTAAATTCCCATTGTAGAATTAAAGAAATTATATATATATATATAAATTTGAGTGATCCTCGCTTCCACTTTCTAAACTAAATAAAGAAATTATTAAATCTGCCCATTAAAAATTATAACATACACAATTATTTTATTAAAATATAAGTTACGCTTGAGACAATCGGATTTTATGATATGACGTGCCGTTGAAACCACCGTTTTTTATGGTTGCTTCACGATTTCTACACAACCTTGTGACTAATTGAGTGAAACGTATAGATAAACCATATAATTTTATAGAATACTAATGAGTAAAATTATATAAATTAAATAGTTGGTAGATATTATTTTATTATAAAATATTTACTTTACGATATATTAATAAAATTTAAAAATCAATTATAATCTTATAAGATAAGATAAGAAGATTTTTACAGTTATAATCTTATACATAGTTTTATTTGAAAATTTTCTTCAAATATAATTTTATTTTAAAATATTATTATTAATAGCTATGAAAAAAACTAATATATGAGTTAAACACACATATATATATGTGCATCATTCTTAACATGTAACATGTATCTTTTAATTCACATGTTGTTTCATTTGTTCCAAAGTGTCTCCATCGCTTCTTTATTTGTGTGATAACTTAATCTAGGATCACGGTCTCTCTCATTGAGTATACATTAAGGCTTTTGCCAGAATTAATTCTTGCTTGATTTTCTCAAAGCCTAATCAATAATATGATTATCATCATTTATATATCTTTTAAGCAATAATATATGAAACACATCATGTGCTTCACTATGGGAGGCAAGACAAGTTTGTATGCTATTGGCCTCTCTCTCTCCAAGATTTGCAAAGGTTTGCAAAATCTTGGTGCTAACTTGGCACATGATCACAGTTTTATGGAACTTCTCTTTGGCATGATTTGGAGGTGTACATGTTCTCCTACTTGAAATTCCTTATGACTTCTATTCTAGTCTACATGACTCTTCTATTGGTCTATTGGTCTTGAGCTACCTTCAATTTCTTCCTTATGTTAATTATTTCCTATTCCAACTCCTTTAGCATAAATGCACCAAGGGTAGTATAACACCAAGCCTAAACTTGATACTATATTATCACAGTGGCATATCCCTATCTGGAGATGCTAGTGTACTTGCTACTTATCTTTGGATCATTTTTGTCATTTTTAGGCATATAAGATTTCCATCATGTTTTGCATACTAGGGGTAGAAATAAAAAAGGGTATTAAAAATATATTTGAAAAAAAGGATACCTAGGATATCCGATAAAAAATAGGGATTTTAAAAGTTGCGTGTATTAGAAGGGGGAGGTCAACAAAACGAATTTTAGGGGTATTTTTTAATATATACTAAAATTAGTGGTATTTGTTGCATATACTCTTGTCATTGATGACAACATGATGTCATTCATGTCAAAGCGAATGTATGAGGAAACAATAGTACCACCTATGAGAACCAAAGAAGCAACAAGACTCTATACGAAGCAATATGAGAGTTGGAACTCTTACATGTTCTCATCAAGAACAATTAAAGGCGTTTGAATTTATTTGAGTTTTTTATAAAGTAAATATGCTCAAAATATCCTACGAATAATATGGTTGTGCAGGTCTCGTCGATACCTTTCCAATGTTATATTCTTTTTAGAAAAACACCTCTTGGATGAGAAGTTATGTCCAATTGAAGTTTCAAAATTAATTGAGGAAATAAAATTTAGGGAAAAACCAAAATATTGAATTCATTAACGATTGGGAAATTTTGGAGTGGATCCACCATTAAACAAAGGCATCAACGGCTCCAGGAACGAAAATTTGTGTACTATTTAATTCCATTAACTCGTGTGCATCTCTCAGGCCAACCAATGGCATTCTCAATAGTTCAATGGATAGATGAGGTCATAAATGCAAGAAGTTTAATCACCCCTGTCAGACCAATCAAATGATGACACATGAAAACATTCTATTTGATAACGATGTGGACCTATTAATGAATGACTTGTGGCACAATTGCGTAGTTAGTACAACACATCAACAAGCTAACATGGTGGCACCAAGGTCTGCCACATGGCAAGGACAAACTATAGTTTTGGATTGGTCAAAAACACTAAAATAGGTGTCACATGGCACCCGTCGCGAGCTACAATGTGGCATGATGACACCATGTTGATGTCATCATGTGGAGGACCAATGACCCCCCGACCATATGACGTGGTGACATGGTCATGAGGCGCCAAAACAAAGGTGCTAAGGGTTGGCCCAAATCTTGGTCATATGGATAGTTCAAGAAGAGTTACATGGCCATTTTAGTTCAATTCACATGCAATTATGTGGTCATCTTAACCACCTCTGGGTATACTTACAAAAAAAAGGGCATATCTATTGTTCCATTACACATGAACTCGTACAAAAACATATGCAAAAAAAACATGTGTAACGGAGTTCGACGAGTTCATTATGGAGGTGTCTTGGTTCTGGTTATGTTTTTGTTTAAGGTATTTCTATGTGGGTGATGGCTAGCATAGCCACATTAGATTAGTTTTAAGATTGAAAGTATGAGTCTTATTTGCACGACTGGCAGATGGTATTAATGCCATGATGGCCCTATCTTTGTTCACATATATAATATTGAATTTGGTGTGATGACCCACTTAGATATCATCATGCCACAAAGGATTTATTTTTGTAAGTGAGCCATGGTGGAGTTTGATATGTGTACCTCCATTGCTGACCCTATAGTGATGATCCACAAGTGTATGATCCTGCAAGAATATTGAGCCAAAAGGATTGATTCATGTAGGTGATCCATGATGGATTTCCATGTACATATGTCTAGTGCTGACCATATAGTGATGAGGCACGAGGGTATGATCGTGTGAGAACACTAAGCCACGAAGGATTGATTCGTGGAATTTTATATGTGTGTCTAGTGATAACCCTGTAGCGATGAACCATGAGAGTATGATCATGCAAGAACACTCAACTACAGAGGATTGATGAGTGTAAACAAAGCCACTACAGATCGATGACCTCATCCAAGTTAGTTGTAGTAATATTACTATAAAAAAATTGGTGCAACACTATATCACAAGTGACACTATGAAGCTCAATTGGTAAGGTGTGCGTACTATGCATGAGGTTAGAAGTTTGACCCCTGTGAGATGACAGGTTGGTGTATATTTTATTTTAATTCTAATTTATGACTATCATTCTATTGAATATTTAACTCAACAACAAGGTACAAATTGTAGCACTCACGTCGGATTGTGCCATTTTGTCGAACACACCCAAAAAAGGAAAATTGTAGAATATTTAATATAATATAAAGTTTTATATGGTTATTTTATGATTTTAAAGTCATTATTTGTCTAAATTGAGTTCTAGAAGAATTTGTACGATTATGACTCAATTATGAATGTAACTAGAGGGCTATGATGATTTTTTGACACTAATTTGATGGGCATAATATCTTATGTTCATGTTGCGGTTTTATGAGCATGTTGCAGTTGTTTTAGATATATGATGTAAAAAAGTTCCAAGGATGGGTTTGAATTACCAAATTGAAGAACTGGGTGAAGCAGGGTATGAGCAGTAGTATGACAACCAATAATAGTGATTGATGTGACTTTTGTTGCAATATAATGGTTGTGGGTTATGTGAGAGAAAAGTGGTTGCAAGTTTTACAGTGACAAAACTTAGAGGTTGTGTTTTTAGTTTTTGATAGTTCTTTTGATATCAGATTTAGTGATATATGATGACAGTGGATCCAGTTTGAAAATGAGATGAAATAGAGGTACATAATGAAGTTGAATAATGAGGTTAGTGCCTCTACTAAGGTTGGAGCCTCAATCAAGTTGGAGCCTAGATAAATTTGGAGCCTACTATTTCTTTAGGTTGGAGCCTCAATCAGATTGTATCCTACAATGAGAATATAATTTCATCTTTTGAGGTTGGTGCCTCAATCTGCTTCTAGCCTACCAGAAGTGGTAGCTTGTATTTCTTGGCGGTGGTTTCCTCTAGTAGGTTTTAGACTAAAAATATATATAAAAAATTGAAAATAAAATTGAAGAAGTGATCCATATTGGATAATTATATTGTTTTACATCTATCTCGATGCTTTTAGAGTGGGAAAAGTGGAGAAATAAGCTCAAAATATCATTTTTACTAGTGGGACCTTGTTTGGCAAAATGGGGTCTGAAACTTTCCAGTAACATTTTGAGGCATAAAATGACATTTTTTGGGGGATAAAGCTTTTACAATTTGGGATATAATATTCGTTTCATATTCTACACACAAATACCTTTCCAATGGCTCAAGAATTGCATCAATCAAAGTCACTATGCAAAATTTATGCCACTTAGAAGTTGACCTTCTTATTTTTACCACCATAGTTCAAGAGGATGTCACGTCAACCCCTATTATATATGGAAATGGGGTTAGCCACGTGATTATGATGAAGAAGACTCTAGAAGGGTCCATATTATAACTCTGGTTAAGGATTGAGGTAGTCAAACCTAACCACTAGTAGGCTATAAGGTTGTATTATAACCGAGCCACCAATAGAGGTTCCATTTTTTTGAGTGAATTTTTTCCATATATGAACAAAAATAGCCAAGAGGGATAGGATATAGATAACATGAAAAGTATTTGTGCATTGTAGTAGCCCAAGGGCCACAGGCCATACTTATTTTTACTTACTGCCATTTTCTATTAAAATAAATAGAGTTGAGTGACCTCACCTTACAACTGGGTTTTCTCCCAAAAGGGTTTACCAAGTCATATATTATTTAAATCGTGGTTTGTGAGTTTTTATTTAACTATTATCTATTTTAAGCACAAGTTTAATTTGCATGCATACACATTTAACTATAATATACAAATCCATAAATATAAATAAAACCCTAATAGTGTAGATTTCAAAATTTTAAATATATTTTTATCATATTTGTTGTGACAAACTATCCACTGAATATCCATGGTAGTTTATGGATCATATTGGTGATAAATCAGGTTTATTTTGGTATATTGTGGAGATTTTCAATGGATCTAGATCTACAAGGCCAAAAGTCGTAAAACCCTAATCATAGCCAGCAAATCTATTAATGCACCTCATGATCCTACAAAGGATAGGTTTTCATAGCTAGAAGCATAACTTGCAAATAGAAGTCACAATATGAATCTCCTCATGTCAACCATAAGCAATAAGCTTGGGATATTTGGAGAAGATGGCGGTTCTAATGGAGAGGAAATATTAGAGGGGAGATTAAGAGATCAAGAAGAAATAGAGAATTAATCGAAGAAAGGACTCGAAAAAGATCAACCTAGTTCAAGTGTGTTGGCTTGATGGGGTCTAGACTCAGGTTCCAAGTATTTGCGCTACCAACAAAACCCTCTATTACCGTCCCTTTCAAGAATGATTTGTTGCACAGACTGAAGTCTCACCTGAGGCAATATTAGGGGATGTTAGAATTAGGTTTCTGCATCCATAGGGAGTATGGAGTATGGCTTTAGGGCTTATCCTCACTTAAGGCTTATTCAGAGCTTCACCGAACCAATATGCTAAATATACAAACGTTGTTCAACACATATCCTTAACTACCTTGCGCACTGCGCTTTCCTACTTCACCATGTATTAATCATCATAAGAAATCATGATTGTGCCTTCGCGATGCAATTATATATAAAAACCCTAATCTAGCACAGATAATCTCATAAACACATATAAGGCAACTATACAAGTAAAGTACACATATATGTCTTCAAAGCCTTCTTTTATTAGCTCAGATCTTCCCAATACAACACTTCCTGCCCCACGCACACAATTGCAGGGGTCTGTGCACTCAACTATAGAATTATCAATGTCTATGCGCACACAACTGCAGGAACCTGCTCTTTCACCCAAAATAGACATAATATAGACTCAATTTAGAGCTAACATTACATCCATATGCATTCTATATACAGAAGATATCTATATACTCCTTATATAGAAAATTATTTTACAATACCATGGTTTGAAAACCATGAGCGGAGCTCAAAATATTCAAAACAATCCCATCCCTTTACAAAATAAGGAGCTTTGACCAGCCCCAAATCCTCCATGACTCTTAAACATCTGCGCGAAGTGCACTCCAGTCCTCAAAATGCGATCTTTTGACCAAAAATTAGACCGAGAGGTACCCTGCCCAACAAGCCCCTAACGCAAAGATGGGACTCATCCCAAGTCACTCAGCTAGCCCGCCCTCAATATTTTCTTTGATGTTGCTTAATGCATCCTTCATTGGATGAATTTTCTCGGCACACTACTTCTCGACCTCGCGTACCTCATCCAACAACTTCTTCGTGGATAGCCATGTTGTCTTTTGAAGAATGTCTGTGTGTGTGCCTTAGCATGTTCATCTTACTATCCACTATCTGTGATATATGACTAGATTTTGCTTCCCAATGCTGCGTCGAGCGAAGATAATATGTTCCTTCCGCCGGTAATCGATCTGGCCTTGCAAAAAATTTCCCTCTTGAAGACGGGAAAACCATTGCGTGGGTGCTAAAGTGTATGTTGTCACCGTGATTTAATCAAAATGCTGTTGTTTTTCTCAGATTTTTGCTTCAATTTTCTGCACATGGGGGTCCTCCTGTAATGAGGCCCAGATTTCCATAACGTCATCAAACAGCAGGGCCTCTCGGAGGCTGAACTCCAGCGGTTGCCCACCATCGAATGCCAGGAAGAAGAGAGCCACGCAGGGGGCAGAGGAGGCCACGACAACGCCGAATGTGCAGTGTGCCTCGAGGCTTTCCATAGCGGGGATCGGTGCCGCGTGATTATGTCATGTTGCCATACCTTCCATGTGCACTGTATGGATGCGTGGCTCTCAAAGCGCTTCGTATGCCCCATTTGCAGGAGGAGCGCCGCTTGCGCGAGTGAGGAGAAAAAGGGTGTGGATGGTGGCGTTGTAGGAGGAAGAGGGTCGTGATCATGAAGAATCGGAGCGTCGCCCTCCGGCTCTGCCAGATAGTGTCGTGGTCAATATGTCGATAACGACCACAGACTAAAAAGGCTAAGGACACCACTTCCGTTGCTTAGGGTCGTGGCTACGTGGTTTGAGTCTAAACCGGTTGGCACAGGTTGCCCAAATACATGAGAATTTTAAAAAAGAAATACTAATTTCAGAAAATTGTTTTCTTTAATTTACAAAATTTTGTAAACTTTGCCTTTTTCTTTAAAATTTTCCTAGCCAATCTGTCCATTCACATACTAGTTGGGAAAGATCCTTTGCAAAAAAATTATTGTCTCTATATCAAAAACCAAGCATTCCATAAAAGGGACTCTATATGTAGACCCTTTTATCTCACTGTAAAGCCATTTTTGCCATCATATTATTAAAGTAAATTTCCATTGTAGAATTAAAGAAATTATTTATATATATAAATTTGAGTGATCCTCGCTTCCACTTTCTAAACAAAATAAAGAAATTATTAAATCTGCCCATTAAAAATTATAACATACACAAATATTTTATTAAAATATAAGTTACTCTTGAAACAATCGGATTTTATGATATGACGTACCGTTGAAACCACCGATTTTTATGGTTGCTTCACGATTTCTACACACAACCTTGTTACTAATTGATTGAAACGTAAAGATAAACCATATATTTTTATATAAGAATAATGAGTAAAATTATATAAATTAAATATATAAAAGTATAATGAGTAAAATTATATAAATTAAATAGTTGGTAGATATTATTTTATTATAAAATATTTATTGTATGATATATTAATAAAATTTAAAAATAAATTAAAATATAATTTTATAATAAAATGAAGATTTCCATATGAAGATTTTTACAGTATAAGATATGAAGATTTTTATAGTTATAATTTTATACATAGATTTATTTGGAAATTTTCTTCAAATATAATTTTATTTTAAAATATTATTATTAATGACTATGAAAAAAAACTAATATATGAGTTAAACACATATATATAGAAATGTGCATCACTCTTAACATGTAACATCTATCTTTTAGTTTACGTGTTGTTTTATTTGTTCCAAAGTGTCTCTATCGCTTCTTTATTTGTGTGATAACTTAATCTAGGATCACAGTCTCTCTCATTGAGTATACATTAAGGCTTTTGCGAGAATTCTCACTTGATTTTCACTTGTCTCAAAGCCTAATCAATAATATCATTATCATAATGTATATATCTTTTAAGAAATAATATATGAAACACATCATGTGATTTACTATGGGAGACAAGACAAGTTTGTATGCTATTGGCCCCACTCTCTCCAAGATTCGGAAAGGTTTGCAAAATCTTGGTGCTAACTTGGCACATGATCACAATTTTATGGAACTTCTCTTTAGCATGATTTGGACGTATACATGTTCTCCTACTTGAAATTCCTTATGATGTATACATGTTCTAGTATGCATGACTCTTCTATTGGTCTTGAGCTACCTTGAATTTGTTCCTTATGTTAATTACTTCCTATTCCAACTCCTTTAGCATAAATGCACCAAGGGTAGTATAACACCAAGCCTAAACTCGATGCTATATTATTACAGTGGCATATCCCTATCTGAAGATGCTAGTGCACTTGCTACTTATTTTTGGATAATTTTTGTCATTTTTAGGCATATAAGAGTTCCATCATGTTTCCATACTAGGGGTAGAAATAAAAAAGGGTATTAAAAATATATTTGAAGAAAAGGATACCTAGGATATCTAGTAAAAAATCGGGATTTTAAAAGTCGCATGTATTAAAAGGTGGAGGTCAACAAAACAAATTTTTGGGGTATTTTTTAATATCTACTAAAATTAGTGGTATTTGTTGCATATACTCTTGTCATTGATGACAACATGACACCATCCATGTCAAAGCAGATGTATGAGGAAACAATAGTACCACCTATGACAACCAAAGAAGCAACAAGACTCTATAAGAAGCAATATGAGTTGGATCTCTTACAGGTTCTCATCAAGAACAATTAAAGGCGTTTGAATTTATTTGAGTTTTTTATAAAGTAAATATGCTCAAAATATCCTATGAATAACATGGTTGTGCAGGTCTCGTCGATACCTTTCCAATGGTATATTATTTTTTAGAAAAACACCTCCTAGATGAGAAGTTATGTCCAATTGAAGTTTCAATATTAATTGAGGAAATAAACTTTAGGGAAAAACCAAAACATTGAATTCATTAACAAGTCACGCAAGTTTGGAGTGGATCCACCATTAAATAAAGGTGTCAATGACTTCAGGCACACAAAGTTGTGTACTATTTAATGCCATTAACTTGTGTGCATCTCTCAGGCCAACCAATGGAATTCTCAATAGTTCAATGGATAGATGAGGCCATAAATGCAAGAAGTTTAATCACCCCTATCAGACCAATCAAATGATGACACATGACAACATTATATTTGACAATGATGTGGACCTATTAATGAATGACACGTGGCACAATTGCATAGTTAGTAGGGCACATCAACAAGATGACATGGTGGCACCAAGGTCTGCCACATGGCAAGGACAAACAATAGTTTTGGATTGGTCAAAAACACTAAAATAGGTGTCACATGGCACCCCTCGTGAGCTACCATGTCGCATGATGACATCATGCTGATGTCATCATGTGTTGGATCGATGACCCCCCGACAATATGACGTGGTGACATGGTCATGAGGGGCCAAAAAAAAGGTGCTAAGGGTCGGCCCAAAATCTTGGTCATATGGATATTTCAAGAAGAGTTACATGGTCATTTTAGTTCACTTCACATGCAAGTTTATGGTCATCTTGACCACCGCTGGGTCTACTTACAAAAAAACAAAAGGCAGATATATTGTTCCATTACACATGAATTCATAAAAAAGCTTATGCAAAAAAAAGACCTGTAACGAAGTTCGACGAGTTCATTATGGACGTGTCTTGGTTTTGGATATGTTTTTGTTTAAGGTATTTCTATGTGGGTGATGGCTAGCATAGCCACATTGGATAAGTTTTAAGATTGAAAGTATGAGGCTTATTTGCATGACTGGTAGATGGTATTAATGCCACGATGGCCCTATCTTTGTTCACATATATAATATTGAATCTAGTCTGATGAGCCACATAGATATGATCATGCCACGAAGGATTTATTTGTGTAGGAGAGCCATGGTTGAGTTATGTATGTGTATGTCCATTATTGATCCTATAGCAATTATCTAGGAGTGTATGATCATGCAAGAATATTGAGCCACAAAGGATTGATTCGTGTAGGTGAGCCATGATGGATTTCCATGTACATATGTCTAGAGTTGACCATATAGTGATGAGCCACAAGGGTTTGACCATGTGAGAACACTGAGCCACGAAGGATTGATTCGTGGATTTTTGTATATGTATGTCTAGTGCTGACCCTGTAGAAATGAACCATGAGAGTATGATCATGTGAGAACACTCAACTACGGAGGATTGATGAGTGTAAACAAAGCCACTAAAGACCGATGACCTCAACCAAGTTGGTTGTAGTAATATTACTATAAAACAATTGGTGCAATGCTATATCACAAGTGACACTATGGAGCTCAATTGGTAAGGTGTGCGTACTATACATGAGGTTAGAATTTTGACCCGTGTGAGGTGACATGTTGATTTATATTTAATTTTAATTTTAATTTTAATTTATGACTATCATTCTATTGAATATTTAACTCAAAAACAAGGTACAAATTGTAGCACCGGCGTCGGATTGTGCCATTTTGTCGAACACCCCCAAAAAAGGGAAAATTGTAGAATATTTAATATAATATAAAGTTTTATATGGTTATTTTATGTTTTTGAAGTCATTGTTTGTCCAAATTGAGTTCTGGAAGAAGTTGTGCGATTATGACTCAATGATGAATGTAACTAGAGGGGTATCATGGTTTTTTTACACTAATTTGATGGGCATAATATCTTATGTTCATGTTGTGGTTTTATGAGCATGTTGTAGTTGTTTTAGATATATGATGTAAATAGGTTCCAAGGATGGGTTTGAATTACCAAATTGAATAATTGGGTGAAGCAGAGTATGAGAAGTAGTATGACAACCAATAGTAGTGATTGATTGACTTTTGTTGCAATATAATGGGTGTGGGTTGTGAGAGAGCAAAGTGGTTACAAGTTTTATAGTGACAAAACTTAGAGGTTATGTTTTTAGTTTTTGATAGTAGATTCAGTGATATATGATGACAGTGGATCCAATTTGAAATTGAGATGAAATAGAGGTCCATAATGAAGTTGAATAAGGAGGTCGGTGCCTCCATTAAGGTTGGAGCCCCAATCAAGTTGGAGCCTAGAGCAAGTTGGAGCCTACTCTTTCTTGAGGTTGGAGCCTCAATCAGATTGTATCCTACAAAGAGAATATAATTTCATCTTTCGAGGTTGGTGCCTCAATCTAGTTGTAGGCTACCACAAGTGGTAGCTTGTATATCTTGGGGGTAGTTTCCTCTAGTAGGTTGTAGCCTACAAATATATGTAAAAAATTGAATATAAAGAAGAAGAAGTGATCCATATTGGATATTTATATTGTTTTACATATATCTCGATGATTTTAGAGTGAGAAAAGTGGAAAAATAATCTAAAAATATTATTTTTACTAGTGGGACCTTATTTGGAAAAATGGGGTCTGAAACTTTCTAGTAGCATTTTGAGGCATAAAATTACATTTTTTGGGGTAAAAATTTTCCACTTTAGTATAGAATATTCGTTTCATATTCTGCACATAGAGACATTTCCAATGGCTCAAGAATTGCATCAATCAGAGTCAGTATGAAAAATTTATGCCACTCAGAAGTTGAACTTCTTATTTTTACCACCATAGTTCAAGAGGATGTCATGTCCATCCTATTATTTATGGAAAAGTGGTTAGCCACATGATTATGATGAAGAAGACTCTAGAAGGGTCCATGTTGTAACTCTAGTTAAGGGTTGAGGTAGTCAAACCTAACCACTAGTAGGCTATTAGGTTGTATTATGACCGAGCCACCAATTGGAAAAGGGGTTCCATTTTTTCGAGTGCATTTGTTGCATAGATGAACAAAAATAGCCAAGAGGTATTGGATATAGAGAACATGAAGAGTATTTATGTGTTTTAGTAGCCCAAGGGCCACATGCCATACTTATTTTTACTCACTGCCATTTTCCATTAAAAGAAATAGAGCTGAGTGACCTCACCTTCCAATTGGGTTTTATCCCAAAAGGGTTTACCAAGTCATATATTATTTAAATCGTGGTTTGTGAGTTTTTATTTAACTATTATCTATTTTAAGAACAAGTTTAATTTTCATGCATACACATTTAACTATAATATACAAATCCATAAATATAAAGATAAATAAAACCCTAATAGTGTAGATTTCAAAATTTTAAATATATTTTTATCATATTTTTTGTGACAAAATTTCCACTGAATATCCATGGAAGTTTACAGATCATATTGGTGATAAATCAAGTGTGTTTTGGTATATTGTGGAGATTTGCAATGGATCTAGATCTACAAGGCCAAAATTCATAAAACCCTAATCATAACCGACATATCTATGAATGACCCTCATGATCCAACAGAGGAGAGGTTTTCATAGATGGAAGCTTAACTTGCAAATACAAATCGTAATATGAATCTCCTCATGTCATCCCTAAGAAATAAGCTTGGGATATTTGGAGAAGATGGGGGTTCTAATGCAGAGGAAATATCAGAGGGGAGATTAAGAGATCAAGGAGAAATAGAGAATTAATTGAAGAAAGGACTCGAAAAATATCAACCTAGTTCAAGTGTGTTGGATTGATGGGGTCTAGATCCGGGTTCGGAGTAGTTGCACTACCAATAAAACCCTCTATTACTGGCCCTTTCGGGAATGATCTGTTGTGCAGACTGAAGTCTCACCCAAGGCAATATTAGGGGATGCTAGAACCAAGTTTCTGCTTCCAGAGGGACTATGGAGTGTGGCTTTACAACTTATCCTCACTTAAGGCTTATCCAGAGCTTCACCAAACCAATATGATAAATTTACGGACGTTGTTCAACAAATATCCTTAACTACCTTTCGCACTGTGCTTTCATACTTCACCATGTATAAATCATCATAAGAAATCATGTTCGTGCCTTCGCGATGCAATTATATATGAAAACCCTAATCTAGCACAGATAATCTCATAAACACATATAATTAAAGTATACAAGTAAATTATGCTGATGTGTCTTCAAAACCTTCTTTTATTAGCTCAGATATTCCCAATAAAACACTTCCTGCCCCATGCACACAACTGCAGGGGTTTGCACACTCAGCTGTAGACTTATCAAGGTCTTCGCGCACACAACTGTAGGAACCTTCTCTTTTGCCCAAAATAGACAAAATACAAACTCAATTTATATCTAATATTACATCCATATGCATTCTATATATAGAATATATCTCTAGACTCC
The DNA here is from genome assembly GCA_034641835.2 of Pinus albicaulis. Lineage (NCBI taxonomy): Eukaryota > Viridiplantae > Streptophyta > Pinopsida > Pinales > Pinaceae > Pinus > Pinus albicaulis. Next base: position 330,038,385 of record CM076582.1, read on the forward strand.
TTTTATAGCAATTTATTTTACAATACCATGGTCCGAAAACCATGGGCGGAGCTCAAAATATTAAAAAAAATCCCATTCATTTACAAAATAAGGAGCTTTGACCCGCCCCAAATCCCCTATGACTCTTAAACATCTGCGCGAAGTGTGCTTCACTCCTCAAAATGCGAAATTTTAACCAAAAATCAAACCGAGGGGTACCCTGCCCAACAGGCCCCCAATGCAAAGATATGACTCATCTCGATTCACTCAGTTGGTGTGCCCTCAGTATTTTCTTTGATGTTGCTTAATGCATCCTTCAATTACTAAATTTTCTCGACGCACTGCTTCTTGGCCTTGCGTACCTCATCCAAGAACTTCTCCATGGCTACCCCTACTATCTTCTGAAGAATTTCTCTCTGTGTGTGCCTAAGATTCTTCATCTTTCGATCCATCGTCTGCAATATCTGACTAGCTTCTGCTTCCTCAGGTTGCATTCGGGAAAAGATAATATTTTCCTTCCACCGCTCATTGATCTGGCCTTGAAAAAACTTTCCCTCTTGAAGATGGGAAAACCGTTGCGTGGGTACTAAATTCCGCACTATCACCATGATCTAATCAAAATGTTTTCACTTTTCTCGGATTTTTGCTTCAATTTTCTGCACATGGGGGTCCTCCCGCAATGAGGCCCAGATTTCCATAACATCATCAAATAGTTGGCTGCAGTCCTTGACCGTGGTTTCAATACTATCCATAGCAGGCTTTATTTCTACCTCGCGCTACTTCGTACCTCTGGTGGTGTAGCTGGCTGTAACTTCATCTAAAGCTCAATGATCTGCATTTGAAGCTCGAGCTTTGCCTTTTCCACTTCTGCCTTGGAGTCCTTGACAACCATAGTAAGCTTCTCAACCTTTTCTTCTAGCATTGCCTCATCCTGAATCTGGAGTTCAGGCAACTCGTTGCAAGCTCTAGTGATGGCCTCCTCTAATTGTTGCCTCTGCGCAACCGCCTCTACTAGGTCCTGCGCAAACTACTACATTTCATCGGCCATCCAATTTCTATCTTACTTGACATCCTTGATGACTAACAAGGCTTGCTGCTTGTGGATCTTCAATTCCTCAGTAACTCCTTCATGGAAATTGTGCAATGTTTGAATGGGGAGTGCAACAAGATTTAAACTAGTATTTTTCGAATTTAGTGTGTGTGCTTGATCTTCAACAATTTCAAAATGAAAATCTTCTGCAGGTATCTGCAAAGCCGAAGCGCAAGGGTGACTGCAAATTATGGGATTTATTTACTTACGCTTTCTTGTGCCCCTCTCGCTTGAGCCACGCTCGCCTGAAACACACTCACTTGAGCTATGCTCGCTTGAACCGTGTTTGTCTGCACCTGCAATTCCTTGAGGCCCTTTTGGACCTCTGTCAATACGACCTTGTATTGATCGTCAACATTTCCCCATATTTCCTCGGTGAAGTGTCATACTGTGTCACCAAACTCTTCGAGGTCCCCCTTAGTGAGGATCATCGACTCTGCTCCAACTGACCTATTATATTTCATCTTCTTCAGTGCTCCCCCTGTACCGAGTCTTTTCTGCCTCTTGATAATGTAAGGGGAGGCGTGGTCTTTTGGGTCATCAAACGAGTCATCGTCACCCTGATCGCCGCCCCCAACCTCTTGATCATCCTTCTTAGTTTCTAGATCTACTTCCTTATCAGTATCCTTGTCAGTCTCAAATATTACCTCCTTGGTTTGCTTCTTGGTGCCTTTCTTGCTAGTTTGAGCACTTGAAGTATTTGACTTTGCTCCACTAGTTCATGTATATTGTGTCTTCGCCCCTTCCATGGGTGGAGTTAAAAAATCACTTGGCCATTGACTTACGATATGCACGATGTCATCATTAGTCACCAAGTAAGGAAGCTTGTACCATACCTCTTTAAGATCCTTCCTCGCGCAGATGTACACATGGTGAAAATCTGCCTTAAAATAATCAATTTGGTGGTATTCTTCAAATAGAATCAGTGATAGCCTTGGCTTCTGACTGATCACCGTGTGCAGACTCATCTCAAAGTTGACCCAAAAGAAATTATTTTCCATTTCCTATGTTGGTTCCTTTGAATACCATAGCGAGGCATGCCGCACAACCTTGCATATTTCTGAGTCCATAGTGGGGAACTGTGACTCATCTGGCTCCCTCCATGCCATCAACACAATCAAGAGAAATAACCAAGTGTGTTGGAATTTATTCCCCTCCTCCAAAGCCTCTCTACAATCATCCAGAAATTTCTGACACAAATACCCAACCCTGTTGTACTAGAATCCTTTGTTGCGCTGCACAACTAAAGATACAATGGATGTCGATACCTCCTCTTCTTGGCATTTTCGCATAATCTTACCTTCCAGAATATGTGTGGTGAAGCACACAAAATGATCGTTAATAGAATATATAGCGTACCCTCGGTACTTCTTGATTAGGCCATAGTATTTCTTCATCTTATCTGCCACCTTCTTATCCTGATCTTTTTCAAAAAATGCATCGGCGAGGTTCAATCCTCGGCACAGAAGCGCAATTATCTGTCGAATAAGAATCTTGTCAACGGGGACTCTCTAACCTAGCCAAATACATCCATCATACATGAGGGCTAGTAGTTGTCGCACACATATGGTATTGATATGGCTATGCCCGAAATGCAGAACATAAAGCATGTGCAACAACCTTGCTTGCTGAATTCCTACTGCCCACCTAAGTGGCTCTACCCCTGTCACTCCAGCTGCTTCGTAATAGACCGATTTCAGGTACTTTCTTGGCTCGAACTAGGGATATTTACTTCGATCATTAAAATCTCAGTCTTCCATGTGTAATTGTGGCACTTTTTCTAATGAATCTCCCTCAACTGGTATTTCCTCTGGTAGCAATGGCGCAAATATCTTAAATTTTACAATGTATGGGCTCTTAGTAGGCTTAACAACAGTCGAATTACTCGGTGGAATATATTATGGTAATATGGAAATAGGTTCCACATCCTTTGTGTCAATATCTTTGAATATCCCGACCATCATTTCTTCCTCAGATTCTTCAAACTCCATTGGCTACTTATGTTTATCCAGCCTTTCCTTAGTTTGTTGTTCCTTGGTGATTTTCTTCCTAGGATACTATCGAACTGCGGGCTTCTTCGTCTGCGCTTCTCCTACAACAGATTGTTTCCTGGGAGACCTCGGCCATGTGACATGCATTGGTGGCTCAGCAGTCATTGTGTGCCCCAATCCTGCCTTAATAATCTCCTTTGCAAGCACTTCAAAACTCCAATCCGACATGCACCGAAACACTTGGCTCTCTCTCAGGCACAAAAACACAAGTCTAATTCATAGAGAGAAAAGCGCCCGAATGTGGAGCGGGATGCCATATTTATAATCATTTTGAATTTAAAACTTCATGATTCCCTTCAGATGCATATCCTAAATGCGTATTTGGTGGCACATTCTCCCAGATATGTTCATTAAATTAATTTTCCCGCTCCCTTTAACAACAATTTTCCTATCAAATCAACTGTTTCATTTCCAATGGTAATATTTTGGATGGACTTTGTTGGAACCTCCTCTGTGTCACAGTAATTATTTCTTCTTCATAGTCTCTTCGAACTTTGACTTCCTTCTGAATACCACACATCACTTCTTTTTCGATGAAGCCCTCTGTTGGTAGAGTAGTTTATAGTATTGTGCTCTCTTCCAATTGCTTGGAGCACTAAGACTCTTCTCCTTCCATATATTCAATGTGAATTTTCGGGGAAAAAATCCATCCCTATATAGCTTCAACCTGCTTCCATTCACTCGTCCATAAAATAACTCACCATTCAGCTTCGCGATTTGAACTGCGCCACCATCCGATATATTCTTGGAAATGTATGGCCCCAACCAATGTGTCTTTAACTTTCCTTGGAACTTTGGGAACTTGTTATCATACATCAGCACCAAATCTCCTTCCTTGAATATTTTCTTCTTAATATGCCTATCATGCCAGGATTTTTCCCTTACTTTTTGTACTTGTTGATGCTATCCTGCAATTAATCTATCTTCCTAAAGGGAAAGAAACCTTTCTAGCTTTTCTTCCATAATACCACTGTCTACCATGTCTGTTACTGCTGCAATTCTTAGGCTAGGCACAATATACTCCATAGGAATAACTTCTTCCTTCCCATAAACCAACCTAAAGGGTGTCTATTTGGTTAACTTCTTATAGGTTGTTCTATATGCCCATAATAATGTTGGAATTATCAAATCCCAATCATCCTTGTTGACATTGAATACCTTGGTTAGAGCATTCTCCAAAACCTTGTTAAAAGCTTCAATTATTCCTTTTTCTTGAGCGTGATAAGGTGTGCTCTTGTGATTATGCATTTGAAATTCCTCAGTCAATGCTTCAATGGTCTGATGAAAGAAATGTGACCCTCTGTCACTCATCAAAATATTCATGCACCCAAATCTAGACAGAATATACTCAAATATGAACTGCGCAGTAGTATTCACAGTGTAACCCTTTACATGCTTAGCTTTGGCTCATATGGTTAAGTAATATGTGGCAGTGAAAATTTACCTTTCGCCAGTGATCTTCCCTAGTGGATTAATTGGTCCAACAAATTCAATTGGATATATATCAAATTATTGCAATGTTACTTGTGGATTCAAGGGAGTTTAATCTCTCCTAGAGGGTCTTCCTATTCTTTGACAAGCATCACAGGATCTACAATATTCACTTGCTTCCATGTGCAACGTAACCCACCAAAATCCATCTCTCAAAATATTTTGCGCAATGGATTTTCCTGCATAATGGCCTCCTGCAACTTTTCCATGAGCTTATTCCATAATGATTCGTCTTTCATGCTAAGAGACATATCTGCGCAATATTTCATCTGGACGCATTTTATATAGATGTCCTGCAATCAAAGAAAAATTTTCTTTTTTAACTACCAACTCCCTTTTCTGTTGCATAGTATATTCTGCAGGTGCCATCCCTGTGCTCAAAAAATGAATAATTTCTATGAAGTTATCATTTGCAACCCTTATAGCAAATAGTTTCACATCAGGTAGGTTCTCTTCAATGCTCGTGGGTTCTTTGCTTGTCTCAATCCTCGACTGATGATCAAGTCCAACGTCCAATCTTCCTGGTTTAACTACAACTTCAAAATCATATTCTTGGAATAACAATAGCCATCTGCAAATATCCCCCCCCCCCCCCCCCCTAACACAGGCTTGTTCACCAAGTATTTCACTGAAGAGTGATCCATGAACATCTTGAGGTGCGATCCTAATAAGTGATGCATAAATTTCTGTAGTGCATATACCATAGCCAATATTTTGTGCTCTGTTGTGGAATAATTCTTTTCTACCTTAGACAATTTCCTGCTCACAAAATCTATGGGGTGATCAATATCCCCATCACCTGGTTGTGCTAATATTGAATCCAAAGCTATGCAAGAAGCATCAACATGTACATGAAACTCCTTATTCCTGTCTGGAAAAAATAGAATTGCCGCAATTACCATCTTCTCCTTCAGCATGCCGAGGCTATTTTGATATTCATCATCTCAATAGTATGTAACATCCTTCTTTAGTAGCTTCTCCATCGGTGTTGTTATCTGCGCATATTCCTTTATAAACTTCCTATAATAGCCAGTATGTCCCAGCATCGTGCGCACTTGTTTTACTAACTTGGGTGGTTCCAGATTCATAATAACAACAATCTTCGTGGGGTCTACCATCAATCCTTTTTTACAAACAACATGCCCCAATAGTATACCAAAAGGTACACAAAAGATGCATTTATTCAAGTTCAAGGATATTTGATACTGCCGACATATGTACAACATTAGCCTTAAGTTCGCAACATGTTTCTTTAGCAGTCCAAAAACTATCCAATCATCAAAATAAACCTCCAAGAACTTGTGTATATACTCGTTAAAAGCTACGACTACTACTCTAGATGATATTGTAGGAGCATTCTCCAATCCAAAAGGCATGACTGAATACTGAAAGGATCCCCATTCAGTGGAAAAATTTGTCTTACTCCTATCTTTAGGTGCAATTCTAATTTGATGGTATCCTAAAAACCGATCTATAAAAGAGTAGGCCTCCTGCCCTCCAACATTCTCCAAAACTTCATCTGTAAAAGGTGCAGGGAATGGGTCATGCACACATGCATCATTCAACTTCTTTAAATAAACACAAATTCTGATTTCTCCATTTTGCTTCTTCTCCTAGACAACCATAGGAATTACCCATTTGGATTCCTCCACAGGTTCAATTATTCTAGCCTTAAGCATTTTGTCCATTTATTCCTTCACTTTTTCCCTTACATTTGGGGTTCAACCTATATGCTTGTTGTTTTACAGGCTTCACATCTGGCTTTAGGTTGATCTCCATAACCCTGAAGTATCCTAATATTCCCTTGAGTTCAGATAAATTTGTGGGAAAGAGCTCCTAATATTCATGTAACAGTTTTGAAACCTTGCTAATTGTATCTTCATCTCAATAATCTCCAATAAGCGTGAAATTTGGTTCCTCCTCTGTCCCTATATTCACCTTCTATGTCTTAACCAGCTGCGCTATGTCAAGTATCTCTGGTTCTGGTCCAACAACCTCACATTGTCATTTTTATTCTGGAATATTAACATTGTGTGGGTCTTCCTCATTATCTTCCGTTGTTAGATTATAACATTCTAAAACGAGTTCCAACTGCACGGCCCAAGTAGGTTATGTCCAGGCTAGATCAGTTGGATTCTTGAAAATATTCACGTAGACTGCTTGAAGAGCTTCGTCAATATACTAAAAATAATCTTCAAAAACTAAAATTCATTAGGAATCCTTCGACCAATTCCTCCCAATTTTCTGTTCCATGTCACAGCTCAATTTCAAGATACTAATTCATAGGGATTACTTCTAATGTGTGGATGAATGTATGTACCCATTATAGTGTTGGATCTTCGCCCCACATCATAGTACTTGAGGGTCATCCTTGCCATCATATTTCCCTTCAAGTCTAGTATTTACTTGACCAAGTATGATCTTCATAAACCTGCAGTCTTCTCTCCAACTTCCAATATTTCCCTTATGCGTACCCCACCATCTAGCGAGTGTAGATCTCAGTGTGATATCCAGAGCTTGAAACCTTTGCTCTTCGGGTACTTATTCTTCAAATTTATCAAGAAACAAATTGACATCTCCTATCCCATAATAGTATGGAAAATTACATACCTCAGTAGTGATGCAATGAAGTGATCTTGTAATGTTGTTGCATCTCCTTTCAGAGACTTCGTGCATCCTATTATGTCGATGCTCCAGTTCTTCAACATAATCTAAAATGCATGAACTATCCTTCTCCCAACTTAACCTTCCATCTATAGTAGGATTGATCCAATATTCATTCTACGCAGTAAGCTTATAGATATTATTGATATCCCCTTCACAATATTCATCCCAAATAGGTTATGTATACTGTGCTCCTTTGGATGGGTCAAGAGGAACAATGACCCTCATATCACGTTGCTCAAACACCATATTTCTCCTCTTTAGATAGATTATAGCTTCAATATCAAAATCCAAATCCAATCCAAGCAGTGTTGGATATAGATTTCTATCATCTACAATCTCAATAACTTCAAAATCTGCCATCGTGCATACTCCTTCAATGTCTACTACTATACCAACCAATCTTCCCATAGGAATGATATTTTGCTGATTATTCATTCTCAATTGGATCATCGGCCATTTCACCTTTGACCTTCCCATTCGTTCCCACATTTTCTTTAGCAATACATTGAAATCTGATCCCATGTCAAGAATTACCTGATCCATGTCGTAGTCCCCATTCTACGCAATTAACCTCATTTATCTCCATGTCCTCTTCTTATGCTGATGCAACTTATTGACTATGCATGACTCACCGTGTGGCTCTTCTCTTTTAGCATAGGATTCTATCGGCTCCTGGAGAGTCGCTACAACCTTATGATCTCACAACAACTTCATGCAAGTCTACAAAAATGATTTCAATACGGCTGGATCAAACTCCTTTTTCATAGCCAAAAAATCATCACTGTTCTTTTGAGGTATCAAATTATGTTGAGGCTATGGCTATGTCATAGATGTCGAAGCTCTAGGGTCCATAAAACTCTTCTTCGCCTCCAAAAACGTCTCCTTTTCTCTTTGTATATTGAACCCAATGTTCTTATCTCCAGCTTTTCGAATCGATGCGTCCTCCATGTGTTTCTTACCTGCTGCATTATCTTATCTAGTGGTTGTGCCACTTCAGATTAATATGTTAAGTCTAGGCTCTTCTTCACGTGGTTCTGCGATCATTATAGGAGTTGTCTATGGAGACGGAGGAATTTCCCGGATGACCAAAAATGGTTGGAATCTGGGAAAAAATTATTCAAGAAATCTTGCAATAGCAGTGTTTGAATCATGTTTTTGATGGTCGAAATGGATTCAACACCGTCAAAAACCTCCAGGGCACCCAAAATATTGAAGTTTGATAGTTATAACATTGATTCACAAAAAACTCTACCATATTTTCTTAAAATATTACTGGAATTTCCATGACTTTTAGGGAAAAAACCAGTCTAGTTAGACTACGATGTCATTATATGTAAGTTCCGTGTGGGTTGCAGAGTCCTTTTCTCCCGCATATTCGCTATCGGAACAAGGCAATATTCTATTACATGATCAAAATCTCTACAATACTTGCACGAGGGGGTTGCGGGATTCTGATAATCCCTTGTAAAGTGTCCAGCTTCACTGCAGTTGTAACATATAATATGACCACATACTCGACCAACGCCTCCTCCTCCTCCTCGTCTGCGGCCTTGGAATCCTCCGTGCCCTGCAGGGGAACCATGATCTTCATGCATGCACCCTTCATCTTGCATTCGGTATGCACCTGCAGTCTGCTCTAAGATTAAATAAAAAATTTGACAATTCCTTTCCTCATGCCCTAAAGAGTGACAAAAGTTACAAAACAACTACTTTGGTGTCTACACATTCTTCTGCACTACATAAAATTATTTTGTGTAATGTCTATCAAACACTTTACGTAGTTCACACCATACACTTGGTCCTGGTTGTGATGGATTAGGCCCACCATTGTTGATGTAATCTCTAAATATAGGGCACTGCTCTTTATAATGGCCTTTTTCCTTTTATTTGATACACCATACTTCAGGGAAATTTTTTTATCGAACTTCCTTACCCTTCTTCAACTCTTACAACTCTAAATGCATTGCTGATAATTGGATTTGAATCTGCTGAACACTTACTTGGGTGTCTGCGAAGGGTGAAGCTTCCAACTTCATAGAAATTTCTAGAGCTTCAGCCTGTGTTGCTATCTTTTGTTGTGTCAATGGTAGTCAAATATGTGGCAATACTGTAGCTATAAACCACTCCTTGTGCTGCTCATCTGAAATCTGAAAGTTCACTTGGCTTAGTAACATCTTGAACCTTTGATCTACTTCACAAATAGATTCAGTTACCTATTTCTTGATCTATTTTATCTTCGTAATACAATGTGACTATGAATTTGGCTTCTTAAAATTAGAATTCAGTGTGATCTTCGTCTCATCCAACATGGCAGCTGGATGCATCATAGAGTAATTCATATACCAAGATAGTGCTCTTTCCTGCAATGCTGTAACAAGTTGTGCCTTCTTCATATCATAATTTGTGACATGTCACACTCTCCATACTACTTCAATGATAAACCAAAATTGTCCAGGATCCTCTAATCCGAGACCTTTTAAAACAGGCATCCTAACTTCATTAGCCATATCTCCTGGGGGAGGGGGTGGTGGAAGTGGAGGTGGAGGGACAGTATGGGGATGAGGATGAGGTGGGATGGGGAATCCTATAGGCACCTTGATGATCTCCAAATTCTAACTATGACACACTTCCAGGGGTTGTGGGGCTACTTTATCCTTGTTCTTTTTCATATCCAAACAATGGATTGTATTCTGTCTCAACGTAATTGTCACGATCCACCCTAAATATTTTACCACTTCACATATATTTGGGCTTATCCCTTCCAAACATCGATCTAATTGCATGCGAAATACACCCTTTTCACATAAAATAATCTTAATCCACAATTTTAAAGAATTCAAGTACTTACCTCATGGACCCTTGAAAAATCTACGTTCAACTTCGTTGTAGGATACGTATGTGTATATGGAAAACTCAGTTATAAATCCTCCCAAAATACTATCAATCTAGAAATCAATAGATCTTGAGATCTTGTTATCAATCTCGTTGAGTCGCTGCAATAATTGAGGGCTCCACACAGTAGGCCCGTTGTGCTTAAAATAGGTCTTATTTTCAGCTAATCTCGACAACCATTCATGCAGTTCATTCGTGAACGAGCATAATAAAATCTCATGCTAATCTGTAAAAATATATTTCTGCAACCACTTTTCAGTTGACAAGCACAAATTTCTATTTTCTTGAATTGAAAATTCTCGCTCCTTTAGATCTACCCAATATTGAATCTATTTTATGCTCAGATATCACATCCACATATCCATCAATCTTTAGATCTTGGTCCTGTCAACAGAACCATTTGTTGGCTTGATGAGGTCTAGACCCAGGTTCAAAGTAGCTGCGGTACCAAAAGAACCCTTTATTACCGTCCCTTTCGGCAACGATCTACTGCGTAGACCGAAGTCTTACCTGAGGAAATTTTAGGGGAAGTTAGAACCAGGTTTCTGCATCCATAAGGACTATGGAGTATGGCTTTAGGGATTATCCTCACTTAAGGCTTATTCAGAGCTCCGTCGAAACAATATACTAAATATACAGACGATGTTCAACAAATCTCCTTAACTACCTTGCACATTGTTCTTTCCCACTTCACCATGTATTAATCATAATAAGAAATCATGCTCATGCCTTCGCGATGCAATTATATATATAAAACATAATCTAGTACATATAATCTCATAAACATATATAATGAAAGTATACAAGTAAATTACACATATATGTCTTCAAAATATTCTTTTATTAGCTTAGATATTCCAAATACAACACTTCCTGTCCTGCGTACACAACAATAGGGATTTGGGCACTCAAATACAGACTTATCAAGGTCTTCATGCACACATATGTAGGAGCCTTCTCTTTCACCCAAAACATATAGAATACAAACTCAATGTAGATCTAAAAATGCATCCATATGCATTCTATATCCAGAAGTTATCCATAGACTCCTTATATAGAAAATTATTTTACAATACCGTGGTCCGAAAACTTTGGGCGGATCTCAAAATATTAAAAAAATCCCATCCCTTTACAAAATAAGGGGAGCCCCAAATCCCCTACAACTCTTAAACATATGCGGGAAGTGTGCTCCACTCCTCAAAATGCAGAACTTAGACCAAAAATTAGACCGAGGGGTACCCTTCCCAACAAAGTGTCATGAATAATTAATAGTACCTATTCAAAATGGAAGTGAAGGTATATATCAAGTCGTACCAAGGTGATATCAATGCTATAAAGCTAAATCACTAACTGCAATAATTAGAATTTTATTTCAGGGTCCATCATCTTGTGGAAGAAAAAAAGATTTCATTTGCATGATTCAAAATTAGAGGGTCATGCCATCACTTGGTGGGTAAGACACATATAGAATCTAAGGTTGGAGGGAGAACCTATAATGACTAAGTGGGAGGACTTCAAAACCCTCATAAATTCACAATTTTAAACTTTTGGGCATGTAGAGGACCAATGGATCTGGTGGCATTACTTTAGGAAAAATAAGGGAAAAGCATACAAGATTACACCAAAGATTTTAGAAACATGGTCATAATGTATAAATTTATTAATACTGTGATGTATTTCCGGATTCTCCTGATCTAACAATTATATGCCACTATTAAATACAAAATCCTTCTACTTAAATCTTTGGGGAAATTTAATCGCCAATTGCAAACACATGAAGAAAAATAAATCACACATAACACAGATGTTTTTACCAGGAAACCATAAAGCTAAAAACCCAAACTATCATATATTATGTATATCATGGATCATGAAACAATATCATACAAAAATTTACTCCAAGAGCTCTCAGTACAATATGCAATCGTCTCATACTGTCATACAAAAATTGGCTCACACATGCACCAATTTACTGCCTCCACTGCGCAATCCCTGCTGATGAAGATCTTGAATGAATTCGATCTTACCTTTCCTTGACTGCGCAATCCTCATTGGCATCTCCAATGTGTGTTTTGTTGCACTTGTGCACCCACTATAGTCACAAATAATAGTCAAACAAACCCTTTCACCTATCTCTCAATCGGGTCTCCACTGGATCTGATATGCATGTAGTTAAAAATAGTATTTCTTCAATTGCATGTGAGACCACTGCTTGTGAATTAATTAAATAATTAATTCACTGATCTCTCACTAGTGTATCTTTAGTTACAACTAGTTACAACTAGCACAACTGAGTTTAACTCACTTAGCTGAGTTAAAATAAATAACAACTCACATAACTACACATCCAACTCTGTTACAAATTTGTATCACTTAGTTACAACGAAGTCCACTCTGCATGTCCCACCAACCAACCTTAGAACTCGTAATTCCTTCTGTCAACTGGTTTTCCACATCATTTAACTGAGATCAAGTGCTTCAAGGGAATAGATTATTATTTATTTTCTAATTATTATTAAGGGCTAATAATAATTGACATCCGATCTATTTTTAGACATGCGATCTATAAATAGACTTCGCCCATGCATCTAAAAATAGAATCTCATCTATAAATAGAATTTGCTCAACCATCTATAAATAGAATCCCGCTATAAATAGAATATGCTCACCATTCTAAAAATAGACATACACCTAAAAATATCTTGCGGGCCCTTCCTAGTGTAGGTGCTTAATTTTCACTAGGATCATCATCTTGTTGAATTTCAACACTCCCTCTCAACAAGAAAGGGATTATCCTTCACCCCGATTCTGTCTCTATGGTATTTGAATTTGCTCCTAGCGAGCGCCTTCGTTAGAATATCTACATCCTGATCTTCCGTAGGAATGTACTGAAGCAACATGATATTCCGTTGCAAAAAACCTCTGATATGATGATACCATATATCTATATGCTTAGATCTATCATGAAACACATGATTAATCGAGAGTTTAATGCAACTCTGATTATTGCAATGAATCACTGTAGGATCTAAATGAGAACCGAACAAACTGACCAGGATCTTCCTCATCCAGATAGCCTCACATGCAGCTTGAATTGCTACCATGTATTCTGCTTCCGTTGAACTGAGTGCCACAGATCTACGTTTCCTGCTATACCAAGAAATAACTGTAGATCTGATACTGAAAACCCCTCCTAATGCGCTCTTTTTGTCCGTTGGGCTTCATACCCAATCTGCATCCATGAAGCCATGCAACTTCACCTCATCCATATGTTTGTGCCATAATCCATACTCAAATGTGCCCTTGAGATATCTCAGGACATGCTTGCTTGCCTTCCAAAAGAGCTTGGTATGCTTAACCATCGCTTGACTAAGTTGGTTCACCGCATAGCATATGTTCAGTCTTGTATTAACTAAATACATATGTGAATCCACCAACTATTGATAGATAATAGCATCCACTACCTCTCCAGATGTAGCGTCCTCTTTCCTCCAGTTTCCTGGAAGAGGAGTATCCATGGGTTTGCAGCCCTCCATATGAAACTTACCAAGCATCTCCCTTGCATACTTTCCTTAAGACACAAACAGTTCACCTTATCATTGTCATATTTCCAATCCAAGGAAATAGTGAAGGAGGCCCATATCCTTCATCTCAAACTCCTTTGCAAGATCCTCCTTGCATGAGTGTATCAGCTGCTCATCACCAGTCAGTATTAAATCATCAACATAAAGAAAAATGATTAAAATATTACCCTCCACCACAATCTGGTATAGGTTTTCATCTGCCTCACTCTTGGTGAAGCCAAGTCCAGTGAAATAGTTTTCGGTCTAAGTGTACCAAGCATGGGGTGCTTGCTTCAGCCCATACAATGCTCTTTTGAGTCTGCACACATGCGACTTGCTGTTGAAGATCTCAAATCGTTCAGGTTGCTCAATGTACACTTCTTCCTCAATGATCCCATCAAGGAATGTAGTCTTCACATCCATATGATGAATGTGCCAACCCATTTGCGCTGAGAGAGCAAGGATGATCCTTATGGAAGAATATCGTGCGACAGGTGCAAGGGTTTCTTCATAATCAATCCCCTCGATCTATGAGAAGCCACAGGCCACAAATCTTGCCTTATACTTCTCAACACTCCCATCAGTAGCTTTCTTTACCTTGTAGATACATCTTGAACCTACCACTGATTTATCAACCGACCTTGGAACAATTTCCCAAGCACTATTTCTAACAATGGAGTCATAATCCTCCACCATTTCATCAACCCATGTGGGCTCCTGCACTACTTCCTAGAAGGAAGATGGCTCAGTCACAATACATTTTCTCATGAGAGCCATGTATCCAGTGAATTGATCAGGAGACTATCTCTGTCTGCGCTGTGAAGTAGGGACTCCTACATTCTGTGCTACATCAATCTTTAGCCTCTCAACTTCTGTGGTATGCCTTCTGCCAGTTCTGATGTTTGGCTCTGCATGAGTGGAATCCTCCACTCCATGAACCTCCTCTTGTGGTTGATCCACATCTAGAGACTCATCTTTGGGAACAAGAAGTTCCTCCTCTAAAGGAAAGTCTAGCTCCCTCTCAAGCGAAAACTTCATGGCTTTCCCCTCTTTGAATTTTATATCCCGTCGCACCACAGTCATTCGACTGTTTGGAAAATACACATGATAATTATGGGGTGTTTCTGCGTACCCCACAAATATCCCAACTTCAGCAATCGGCTCCAACTTCTTCCTAGCGTTCTTGGTCACATGCACATAAACAAATGAGCCAAAAATCTTAGATAAACATCCAGTTTCTTACCAGTAAAAGCTTCTTCAAGTGTACTCATGCCAATTAATCTATGAGGACAACAGTTTTGCACATAAACCGTAGTGTTGCATGCTTCCACCCACAAGTGCATTGGTAGGCCCTGATCATGCAACATAGCTTGTGAAACACCCACGATCATTCTGTCCTTCCTCTCCGCAATCCCATTCTGTTGTGGGTTATGAGGCACCATGAGTTCTCTTCGAATTCCTTCTTTGCTACATAAGTCTTTGAATTCGTTCGAGATATATTCACCACCATTATCGCTCCGCAGAACCTTCACTTGCTTCCCCAACTGTTTCACCACTAATGCTTTAAACTCATAGAGCTTTGAGAATGTTTGATCTTTCTTCTTCATGAAGAATATCCAACATCTACGAGAATAGTCATCAACAAAAATAACATAATACCTGTGTTTTGATGTTGAAGCAACCAAGAATGGCCCACACACATCTATGTGAACTCTCTCCAGGATCACCGAAGCACGGTTCTCCTTTTCATGAAAGTTGGTCTTCACAAACTTACCCATAGTACATCCCTTGCACTGATCCATCTGCACAAGTGTACCCTTGGGAAGTCCAGTAGAAATTTGCTGCAAAATCTTGAGGGCGCCATGGTGAAGATGGCCCAATCGCCTGTGCCATAATTTTCCCTCATCTCGGCTCACCACTTCTTCTTCTTTTCCCACCATTGCAACATAGCCATATACCTGCAGCTTGTAGAGATTCTTAACTCGAATCCATATCCTCTTGGTTTGACCCATTGTTTTATGTTGCAGGAAATATTTTCCATCACTGAAAACAATGTCATAACCTCTGTTTTCCAACATCGCGACTGAGATCAAGTTATTATTTAGACCTGGAACATGCATAACATCTTTCAACAGAAATGGTTTACCTGACTCCCTCTCAAAGGTAATGGTACCAATGTCGGTCGCATTGTATCATCCATCGTCACCCATCTCTATATGCATTTGGATGTATTTCTCCTCCAAGTCACTGAAAAGCTCCTTATCACCCGTCATGTGGAAGGAAGCACCACTATCAAGATACCACACCAATCCCATTGTGCTTCAGACCAAGCATGTGATCAAGGAGAAATCAAGTTCAAATTGCGAGGCAAGGGCCTCACTAGCTGCAACTCTAGAAACCTTCTTGTTATTATTTTTCTGTGGGCAGTTAGTGGCGAGATGCCCATGTTCTTGATAGTGAAAGCATTTCACCTTGGAAAAATCCAGCTTCTTGCCTTTAGCCTCAGATTTTGAGTGGAATTTCTTCCCCTTCCCTTTCCTTGCTTTGGCAGCCAAAGCACCATCCTCTTCATCATCATGCTTTGATGAAGAGCCATCCCTGGTGTTCCTCTTGAAATCCTCCTGCACTTGATCTGACCATAGTTGTTCCCAATTTTGCATTTTTTTCTCGTCCGTTGACAGAGTCTTGATAATTGTGCCAACTCTTAAGAAGTCCCAAGAGAGCCAATCTCACCAAATCATCATCAGCAACAGTGATTCCCACACTCCCCAGTTCATCTTGACATTGGAAAAACTTTGTGAGATACTTAGGAATATTTTTTCCCTTTTCCCTTTTGATTTTTCTGAGTTTATCCTTCAACGCCAGTTTCCTATGGTCACTGCTGCTTTGGAAAAGATTTGTCAAAGCCTTCCACATTTCAAATGGAGTGGCTTTCCAATGAAGGATTTGTAGAAATTATATAATTGATATGTTATACATCCGAGATTCTCCTGATCACACACTATTTGACTCCATGCACAATAAAAAATCTCTTCTACCATTGATCATCAATTGCAGAAATAAAATCAATTGCATGCACACATTAAAACCATAAAAATTCACACATATGAACACAGTAATTTATGGGAAAGCTTAAAGCTAAAAAACCCCAAATATCTATATATTATATGTCATAGAGATCATGTAACAATCATCATACAAAGCTCCTCACAAGCTCTTAGTACAATCTCCAATTGCTACACACTAATCAGGCCCTGATATTGCAAATCCATGCACCGATCTTTGCTAGCCTTTAGCCTGCCTCTACTGCGCAATCACTGCTGAAGAATGGCTCATAATGAACTCGAATCCATCCTATATTGACCACGCAATCCTCATTGGTATCTCCAACCACTGGTTGTTGCAAATCATGCAACACTATAGTCACAACTGATAGTCACACTGCTCTTTCACCTACCTCTCCACTGGTCGACACTGAAACTGTCCATGCACTATGGTTAATTGATGTATTATTCAGTTGATTAATGAGTTAATAATTAGTGAATTAATTAATAATTAATTCACACTCTCACTAGTGTATAAATCAGTTAGACTAGCTACAACTAGCTCAACTATGTTTAACTGAGTTAAACTTAACACAACTCCACCAACTACCTCAATAACTCCACCAAAATCTGTCACATGAGTTCTAATTGAAGTCTCCATGCAATAGCTCCACTTAACCCTCAAGAATAGCGTAATTCCTTCTGTCAGCTCCTGTGCCACATCTGTGCACTTAACTGAAGTGCTCCAAGAGAATAAGATAATGTTTATAGTCCAAATATTATTAAGAGCTAATAATATTAGACATATCTATTGAACTAGCAATGATAAAATAGATTAATAAATATGTCTAAAATAAAGAAATCATCTATTTTTCCAACTTGACCAACCATCCACAAATAGCATCCACGCAACTCATAGAATATCTTCGACATCATAAATAGACATAGTCTAAAAATAGACTTTGCGACAAAAATCACCTGTGTGGGCCCTACCTAGTTTAGGTGATCACTTTCCAACTAGGATCAGGAATGATGTTTCAGGATGCCTCCTTCACTGTTTCTTGTTGCAATATTCAACAGGCTTGAGACAATATGGTCTCTCACACCTTCCAATAGAATCTTTCTCGTCTTCGCTACTTTATTTTTCCATGCGTCAAGTAATGCAACATCTGTCGAAGTGGGCTTAGGAACATCACTGTCGATGAATTCCTTCAAGAAATTATCTTCAAGCACTGCCTCCATCCTATCCTTCCATGCAATGTAGTTCGAGCTGCCCTCGATTTCATACTCTAACCGCAAACCATTGAAAGCCATTTCGATGTTTACTCAACTGTCTCACCAAGAAATTCTTGTAGAAAATTTGAATTGTTTCCACCAACAAAAATAAACTACTGCTTCAATATTGCAATCTTATTTACTTCGATACCATGTAGAAATTTATCAATACTGTGATGTATTGCCGGATTCTCCTGATATAACAATTGTATGCCACTGTTAAATACATAATCCTTCTACTTAAATCTTTGCAGAAATTTAATCACTAATTGCAAACACATGAGGAAAAATCAATCACACATAACACAGATGTTTTTACCGAGAAAGAATAAAGCTAAAAACCCCAAATATCATATATTATGTATATCATGGATCATGAAACAATATCATACAAAAATCTACTTCAATAGCTCTCAGTACAATATACAATTGTCTCACACTATCATACAAAAACTCACACATGCACCAATTTACTGCCCCCTAACAGCCTGCCTCCACTGCACAATCCCTGTTGATGAAGATCCCTGAATGAATTCAATATTTCCTTTCCTTGACCGCGCAATCCTCATTGGAATTTCCAATGTGTGTTTGGTTGCACTTGTGCACCCACTATAGTCACAATTGATAGTCAAACAGACCCTTTCACCTATCTCTCAACTGGGTCTCCACTGGATCTAGCATGCATGTAGTTAACAGTAGTATTTCTTCAGTTGCATGTGAGACCACTCCTTTTGAATTAATTAAATAATTAATTCACTAATCTCTCACTAGTGTATCTTTATTAACAACTAGTTACAACTAGCACAACTGAGTTTAACTCACTTAACTGAGTTAAACTAAATAACAACTCACATAACTACACATCCAACTCTGTTACAACTTTGTATCACTAAGTTACAATGAAATCCACTCTGCATGTCCCACCAACCAACCTTAGAACTTGTAATTCCTTCAGTCAACTGGTTTTCCACATCAATTAACTGAAATCAAGTGCTTCAAGAGAATAGATTATTATTTATTGTCTAATTATTATTAAGGGCTAATAATAATTGACATTCGATCTATCTTTAGACATGCGATCTATAAATAGATTTCGTCCATGCATCTAAAAATAAAATCTCATCTATAAATAGAATTTTCTCAACCATCTATAAATAGACTCCCACTATAAATAGAATATGCTCAATACCATTCTAAAAATAGACATACACCTAAAAATAGCCTGTGGGCCCCACCTAGTGTAGGTGCTTAATTTTCACTAGGATCATCATCTTGTTGAATCTCAACATATAATGTTGGGTATCTCCCCAAGGAACCTAGATGTACTTTTAAAGTATCTGAGGAGTCTACACAACAATTTTTTAAAGTAAGTGATTTTGTTCAAGCCTAGATTGATGGATGACGCTTGTGTACATGCACAATACCTAGAGAATATGGGCCTAAAGATTGGGGAATCAAGTGAATCCAAGAAGAAGGAGCAACAAGATGCTTCTAAGGAGGGGAAGATGAAGTGGAGGGGGGGGGGGGGGATATGACATCCATAACACAGTAGTGAAAATATCCCAACAACCATTTTGGCAACATTAGTGACCATACAGAGGAGAAGTGTTGGAAATGGCATCTAGAGCTTAACTCGAATAAAAAAAGGAAATAAAAATAAGAAGAAGAACCTCATGTCAATTGATTTAAGAAACCAAGTTGAAAGAAACTCAAACATGGATCGATATATATTTTTTACATCAGTGTAGCAGGAGGTGAATCTGAGTAGCCTTTAGTAGCAAGAAGAGAAAGAAATGAGAAAACTCTTCCACATAAAGATACATGCCAAGAAAACAAATATTGATGCTCTATTTGACTTAGGATCAGAATTGAGTCTCATTGTAGAATATTTGGTCAACAAATTGGAATTGAAAGTTCATAATCAACCAACCCATATCCATTGGGATTGGAAAATAAGGATGGAAATTAAAATGTAAAAAAATAATGCAAAAAAAGATTTTCTATTAGTGTTGATTTTATTGATGAAGCATAACTCAATGTAGTTCCCCTTTATGTATGAAGAGTGTCATTTGGAAGTCCCTACATGTGCATGTGAAATGAAACCTTCATGTGAAGAGCCAACCAGTACTGGCTCATCAAGGATGGAAAATTAGTCACCATCAATGCACACAAAGGCAAGGAAAAAATTTCACTGGTAAAATCTAACCAAGCCAATTCTAGAAAGGAGTATGTTTTACTAATTTTAAGAGAAAATTAGTATGTAGAAGAGTTTGTAAGAGTAAAGGCATCCTTGGAGGGGTGTAATAAGAAGTAGAAAAAATAACAGGAAGAGTTTCTATAATAATATAGGGATGTGTTATAGGAGTCTACAAGGTTACCACCCAAGAGGGAAGTGGAGCACGAGATCCAACTATTTCCAAACTTCTCATTTCAAAATATTGGGCTATACAAGTAGTCTATTATAGAATAAAGTGAGGTGAAGAAACAATTGAAATACTACTAGAATAGGGTTTCATTCGACTGAGTACATCACCATGTGGGTCACCAATCATCATTGTGCCAAAGACTGATGGGACTTGGCAGACGCATATTGATTATAGGCCATTGAAAAAATCCCAGTCAAGACCAGGTACCCCCTAACAAAATTAGATGATCTACTGAATCAGTTGTAGCAATAAAAATAATTCACCAAGCAAAGCGACCTCACCTTCCAACTAGGTTTTATCCTAAGAGGGTTTCACAGAGAGCATATCTTGTATCTTATGTGTGTGTGGGCTTATTTTTTCATTCTCTAATTTTCTGCATAATTTCCATTCGCATGCATGTACTAATTATTGTTAAATTTACAGATCTAGAATTTTAAGAAAATTGTAATAATGTAAATATTTAGTATTTTAATATATTATTATCATATTTGTTGTGATGAACTGTTCGGTGGAATATCCACGGTACTTTACGGATCAAAAACCTATAAGCAAGGATTTCTAAAAATTTGAGGTAAACTTTGCATCCCTATAAAAAATGATCTTCTTTTTCATGTCGTGCAACCTAAACTTTTCCTTATAAGTAGATTTCGTTGGTATAAAATGAGCTACCTTTCTTGACTTATCCATTACCACCATGACTACATCATGTTGTTTTGAGTTTCTTGGTAGTCCATTATTATGACTTCCCAATCCCATCCTCGGAACGATATTGGCTATAACAAACCCACTTCCTGTGTTTGCATTCCATTTTGACATGTTGGAATTCTAACATGGTTACTTCACTGGATGTACAATATACTAACACGTTCGTTCATGTAGAGGGTTAAAAAAAGAGCAAAGATGCAAAAGAATATATTTCATATTATTGTGAGGTAGAAAGGTTTTCTTTATTATACATAGAAATATATATTTTTTTTTTTGGGGTGGGGGAGGGGTTGTGACATTATTTTTCATGTAGGGTGGTTAAATACATGTAATTAATGTTTTCCTACTTGCACTTGTAAACTAAAAGTTTTACCTTGTTTTCCCACTCTCCTTTCTAACGATAATGAATGAAATAGCTTACACAATCCGCTTGAATCTAACCTAGTAAAGTGATTAAAGCTAGCACACATGGATTACGAAAGGATTTGGTTGAATAGTACCTATGTCATTAATGCACAATTAATCGTGAGGCACAAGTAATACTGTTAATGGTTTTTCTCATAGCCTTGGGTGGTTTCAAGCCTTCGATACTCAAGGTGAAACACACCTATTGGCCCATCGTGGTGGAGGGTGGTTTGACCATTTCGCCCCGACTCTCAGTGTTAAACATTGAGAAGGTAGAGGGGCCAAAATGGTTTTGGATCGCCAGATGTGTACAATATCCAATCATGTGAATGTAGTGTGATTGATTGGTCTAGAGTCACACACTAATATACATGTCAAAGATGGATTATTTGGCATTGCACTGTCTTATGATGAGAATATAAGGATGATTTGTCAACAAAAAAAGGGCAAGACTCTAATGGAGATATGCGAGGAAAATGAAGGCTTGGTTACAACACCTTAATTTTTCTATTAGATCTATGTTGGTGTTCTTAGTTTGGGGGAAATTCCCTTCCCCTACCAATAGTCTCAACCATTAAGTATAATTTGTTGGAAATGTTTTTCCATTCAATTTATTTTTTTCCAAAAATTATATTACTTGATAACTGTGAATAAATTATAAGGAGAATACTCTTCTTCTTTTTCCATTCTTTGGATGTATGGAGTTGGTTTTATCTTAATTGTTTTTCCTCATTTGTTACATGATATAGGTTATAATCAAGGATCTCCTCCACTCCCTATTTTTTAAATTATTTGTCCATGTTCACCAAAAATGCTTTTGGTTGCTACAATGATTGTTATTCCCTTTAGGTACTTTGTAGAAAAAACTTTGAATAAATATAATCATAGGGAATGGCTTCATGTTCATGGTGCATTTTCTAAAATTAAACTATAAGATTATTTTGCAAGAAGTTAAATAAATTGATGTGGTATGATTTGATGTGTTTGTTCATGTAGAGATGCAAAGAACATTTTTGAACAAAAAATTTCTAATTTGAATTTTTGTAGTTAAATACATGTCCATTCCTCAAAAAAGCATGCATGGCCATGTACTAGACTAAATATACTGGTGAAAGTAGTACATCACCAAGCCTAAACTCGAGGTTATACTATTACAATGGCATATCCCTATCTTGAGATGTTGGTGCACTTCCTACTTATTTTTGGATCATTTTTTTCATTTTTAGGCATATAAGAGTTCCATCATGTTTCCATACTAGGGGTAGAAATAAAAATGGTTTTTAAAAATATAATTGAAAAAATGGATACATAGGATATCCGATAAAAAATAGGGATTTTAAAAGTTGAATGTATTGGAAGGGGGATGTCAACAAATGAAATTTTAGGGGTATTTTTTAATATCTACTAAAATTAGTGGTATTTTTTGCACATACTATTGTCATTGACGATAACAGGATGTCATTCATGTCAAAGGGGATGTATTAGGTAGAAATATTAGCATCTATGACAACCGAAGAAGCAACAAGACTCTCTATGAAGTAATATGATAGTTGGATCTCTTACAGGTTCTTATCAAGAACAATTAAAGGTGTTAAAATTTATTTGAATTTTTTTTATAAAATAATGATTCTCAAAAGATACTATGAATAACACGGTTTTTCAGTTCTCATCGATACCTTTCCAATGATACATTCTTCTTAGAAAAACACCTCCTAGATGATAAGTTATGTCCAATTCAAGTTTCAAAATTAATTGAGGAAATAAACTTTAGGCAAAAAAAAAATTATTCAATTCATTAACTAGTGGGAATGTTTGAAGTGGATCCACCATTAAACAGGGGCATCAAAGGCTTCAGGCACGCAAAGTTGTGTACAATTTAATTCCATTAACTCGTGTGCATCTCTCGGGCCAACCAATGACGTTATCAATAGTTCAATGAATAGATGAGGTAATAGATGCAAGAATTTTAATAAAAATTATTAGACCAATCCAATGATGACACATGGAAACATTCTATTTTACAATGATGTGGACCTATTAATGAATGACACATTGCACAATTTCATACTTAGTATGACACATCAACAACCTGGCATGGTGCCACCAAGATCCACTACATGGAAAGGACAAATGATAGTTTTGGATTGGTTAAAAAAACTAAAATAGGTGTCACATGGTGCCCCTCACAAGCTACCATATGGCATGATGACATCATGCTAATATGATCATATGGAGGACTAATGACCCCACGACCATATGAGGTGGTGACATGGTCATGAGGGGTCAAATCAAAGGTGCTAAGGGTCGACCCAAAATCTTGGTCATATGGATAGTTCAAGAAGGGTCACATGGTAATTTTTGTTTGATTCACATGCAAGCTTGTGGTAATCTTGACCACCTCTGGGTCTATTTACAAATAAAAAAGGGCAGATGTGTTGTTCCATTACACAGGAATTCATACAAAAACGTATGAGAAAAAAATACCTGTAACAGAGTTCGACGAGCTCATTATGGAGGTATATTGGTTCTGGTTATGTTTCTGTCTAAGGTATTTCTATGTGGGTGATGGCTAGCATAGCCATATTTGATCAGTTTTAAGATTGAAAGTCTGAGGCTTATTTGCACCAGTGGTAGATGGTATTAATACCATGATGGCCCTATCTTTATTCACATATATAATATTGAATCTGGTGTGATGAGCCACATAGATATGATTATGCCATGAAGGATTTATTTCTGTAGGCGAGCCATGGTGGAGTTCCGTATGTGTATGTCTAGTGTTGACCCCATAGTGACGAGCCACGAGTGTATGGTCATGCAAGAATATTAAGCCACAAAGGATCGATTCATGTACATGAGCCATGATGGATTTCCAAGTACGTATGTCCAATGCTGACCATATAGTGATGAGCCAGAGGGTATGATCGTGCGAGAAAACTGAGCCATGAAGGATTGATCTATGGAGGTTTGTATATGTGTGTCTAGTGCTAACCCTATAGCAATGAACCATGAGAGTATGATCATGCGAGAGAAATACATTACAGAGGATTGATGAGTGTGAATGAAGCCACTATGGATTGAAGACCTCACCCGAGTTGGTTGAAGCAATATTACTATAAAAAAAATGGTGCAACGCTATATCACAAGTGACACTCTGGAGCTAAATTGGTAAGATGTGTGCACTATACACAAGGTTAGAAGTTTGACCCTTGTGAGGTGACATGTTGGTTTATATTTTCTTTTAATTTTAATTTATGACTATCATTCTCTTGAATATTTAACTCAATGACAAGTTGAAAATTGTAGCACCGATATCAGGTTGTTCCATTTTGTCGAACACACCAAGAAAAGGGAAAATTGTAGAATATTTAATATAATATAAAGTTTTATATGGTTATTTTAGGTTTTGAAGTCTTTATTTGTCCAAATTTGGTTCCAAAATAATTTGTACGATTAGGACTCAATGATGAATGTAACCAGAGGGGTGTGATGGATTTTTTACACTAATTCGATGGGCATAATATCTTATGTTCATGTTCAGTTTTAATGAGCATGTTGCAGTTGTTTTAGATATATGATGTAAACAGGTTCCAAGAACGGGTTTGAATGACCAGATTGAAGAACTGGGTGAAGCAAGGTATGAACAATAGTAAGACAACCAATAGTAGTGATTGATATAAATTTTTTTGAAATATAATGGTTGTGGGTTGTGTGAGAGAAAAGTGGTTGCAAGTTTTATAGTGACAAAACTTGGAGGTTGTGTTTTTAGTTTTAGATAGCTCTTTTGATAATAGATTTAGTGATATATGATGGTAGTGGATCCAGTTTGAAAATGAAATGTAATAGAGGTCCACAATAAATTTGAATAAGGAGGTATATGCCTCTACTAAGGTTGGAGCCTCAATCAATTTGGAGCCTAGAGAAAGTTGGAGCCTACTCTTTCTTGAGGTTGGACCCTCAATTAGATTGCATTCTACAATGAGAAGATAATTTTATCTTCCAAGGTTGGTGCCTCAATCGGGTTGTATCCTACCATAAGTGGTAGCTTGTATATCATGGGGGAAGTTTCCTCTAGTGGATTGTAGCCAAAAAATTTATGTAAAAAATTGAAGATAAATAAGAAGACGTGATCCATATTGGATAATTATATTGTTTGACATATATCTTGATTTTTTTGTAGTGGGAAAAGTAAAGGAATGAGCTCATAAGATCAATTTTACTGGAAGGACCTTGTTTGGAAAAATGGGGTCTAAAACTGTTCGGTAGCATTTTGAGGCATCAAATGACATTTTTTTGGGGGTAAAAATGTTCCACTTTAGAATAGCACATTATTTTCATATTCTACACATAGAGACCTTTCCAATGAATGAATAATTGCATCAATTAGAGTCATTATGCAAACTTCATGCCACTAAGAAGTTCATCTTCTTGTTTTTGCCACCATAATCAAGAGGATGCCACATCAACCCCTATTATTTATGGACGTGTCTTGGAAATAGAGTCGAGTGACCTCACCTTCTAATTGGGTTTTCTCCAGAAAGGGTTTCTTAGGTAATATATTGTGTAAATCGTGGTTCGTGAATTTTATTTATATATTATCTATTTTAAGAACAATTTTGACTTGCATGCATACACATTTAACTATAATATACAAATCCATAAATCTAAAGAAAAATAAAACCCTAATAGTGTATATTTCAAAATTTTAAATATATTGTTATCATATTTGTTGTGTGTTAGGGTCCTATAATAATAGGATTCATAATTTTGAATTGACTATGATTAGTCTAGTAATATGTACATACTTTACTTTCTGCAAAATTGTTTTCCCATATTAAAAATAAAAAATGTAAATAGGGTAAAATTCCTAAAAGAAAAATCAAAGGACTGAAAGAAAAAAATTAAAAAAAGAATATAAAAAAATGAACCCCAACAAAAAAGAGATAAAAATATATCATGAAAGTGATGCATTGAAATGCCACTACTTTTTAATTTAATTTGGAAAATAACATTGTGTGCAACTTGTCAAAAATGCCACAATCCATGAAAGTTAAACTGCTTAATCTTGATCTTTCATGCTAATAGATAGAGTATAAATATCTAGCCACACTATTTAATCTTGGCAGATCAATATTTAGGTAGAGAATAATAAGGAGCTCAACAGTTTAATCTGAGCCCTTGGAAGTAATAAGGTTAGAATTAGATAATTTTATTTTAAAAGAAAAATGGTAAGGGTTTGCAAGCTCAAATTCACCCAAAGAAATGAAGAAAAAATGTTAGGGTAGATGATGGGTAGGTAGAATTAGTTTTCACAAGGCATGGATAGCAAAAAATTGGTCATTTCATACTAATAACTTTCCTTCAAAATCATTCCCCTTGAAAAAATACCCTTTCCCCTTGATTTTAAACCCTTTACCCTTACTTCACTCTTTTTTCCCTTACAAAACCCCTTTCCCTAGTTTAAAACACATTTATCCTTTGGAAAGTAATTCTCCCCTTAATAACTTCCCTTTTCATTCATAAATACCCCCTAAAATACACTTATCCTAAGTTTCAAGTTTAAAATATTAATATTGGGCACCACTATGAAAATCCTACCCTGATATTAAGTTTTAACATTATTCTTAGTGTATTTTAAAAATCCTGCACTTAGTGACATTTCATTGTATATTATTAACTAACTTTATTTATTAATTCCCACATATACAAATTATCCTGTATTATATTAATTCCATTTTATATTATCCCTAACCCTTTGTCTTATTATAACATATAGTTTTGTTATAAATCCGCCTATTATAATATCCCGACCCCATGTAATATAAACCCTTTCGCATATATATTATAACCTTATCACATAACTTAACCTAGGCCCCACTCCTATTAGATCCCCGACAGAAATCCTACTATTCGCCCATCCATCTGATCTTAATTGATCAGATCTGATGGCTAATAATCCATGTCGCATGCTCGAATGTCCGACTATTAACCACCCCGCAGCCTTGCGAAATGCACATTTTTCTGAGCCCCGCTCCCTGCAACGTGTTGAATTTCCATTGAATCGCATCCTCATCAATGATACCACTTACCACCTTCGGCCGATGCGAAAACCACAAGTTATATTCCCGACCGTTGTGAACAAAAATGTCTTGCCTTTTGAATTAACCCGGACATTAATTTTTAATCACTGTTGGTTAAAAGTGCATAAGATTGCCCTTTGCAAACCTTTTCACCATTTTTCTGTTACATTGTGCACGAATAGAGCATTGCCAACCTATTCCTGAGCTAAAGAATAGCTTCCGACCCTGTTTTAAACCAAATTTCAATAGAATTCAACCATTTGCTGCTACAACCGCCGCAGAAATAGTTAGAAGCTCTATAAATACCACTGAAGCCTCAAAAAAGCCTTCCGTTGCCTCAAAGAACCTTTCTGCAAATCAAAAGCTTCTTTTCTCCATGTATTCCTGAAATACCAAGGCATTTACTTACAAAAAAGAAGTAATCAGTAATTGAACTTGTGAGGATCCTTTGCAGACCAAAAGAAATCCCTGTAGCTTCCCAAATCCTTTTTTCTCCAAACCTGGGACAAATTTTCATATAATTCCCAAGCCTTGAGACCATTCTTGATCAAAAAAACTGTAAATTTGATCAATTGAACCACTTTGAACCTTTGAAGACCATAGAAAATCCCCTATTTCCTCTTAAACCCTTCTACACGCTGTAAAAATCTTTTACAACATTTTAAAGAGGCTAGAGTCTATTTTTTTCAATGAGAAAGTAATCAATTGATTAAAATTAACAAAAATATGGCTTCTGAATGTATTATATCGGTCAATCCTCTGCAACCTCCTGTTGTAGATGTAGAACACGCTCCCTTGGAAGACATAGATTTTAAAATTAGTGACCCTGTCACTGAGTTTAACCTTCTTGAGCTCCACTGCTGGAGCCATGCCAAATCTATTGACCAAGCTAATGAGGTTTTCATTT
Source organism: Pinus albicaulis (assembly GCA_034641835.2). Taxonomy (NCBI): domain Eukaryota; kingdom Viridiplantae; phylum Streptophyta; class Pinopsida; order Pinales; family Pinaceae; genus Pinus; species Pinus albicaulis. Next base: position 330,066,960 of record CM076582.1, read on the forward strand.
AGGAATCTAATTTTCCAAAGTATGTTGTCCCACAGAATTTCCCGTGCCGAGAAGTGATCAGACTTTGCAAAACCTGTTATTTCCTTGACCCAAGAGCCCTGATAACCCCTGGAAAATAAATTATGTTCACTATCACAACAGAATCAATAAATCAAATGTTGCAGATCCAACCTAGGCCAGATGAAACTCCTTTGTCCATTGAGACCCTCACACAGTTGTATCTGAATCTGGACTTCCCCAAGAGGTTCCAGATATTCCAAACTTTCATGCCTTCATCAATAGAAACTCCCAAGACTAATCCTCCTTACCCATCTGCAATATTCTCTGAGAGAACCGGGCATATCATTACCATGCTGTCTTGTATTCTGGGTTATTTCACTGATGAACATGTTGATGCTTTAGTATTAGGTTTCTTATCTACTTTCACACCTAGTCAACCTCCTACTACCATATTCAATTTTGCTCAATACCTTGCTGACACAATGCATGAATATCTTGTTAAAATTCCTGAAGAAGGTGTTTTCAAGTATTCATCAGTCGTGTTCCACATGTTTCTATATTTCCAGTCTGAAAAATTTTCCATCAACCTTCAAAAACTTGATGTTGAAGGTAATCCACAGTCAGTTATATTTTGGACTTCCTTACTAAGGAAAGACTCCACTGAATTCACATACACAGATTTCATTGACTCTTTCATCCATCCAATTGTCAATATGTTGAACAACATCATTCAACCAAGAGTTAGTGAGGAAATTAAAAAGGTCCTACAGTTATTTGAACACAGCAGGACAGGAGATTGGTATTTGTATCAAAACCACACAGAGATTAGGGTATATGGATCTAATATTCTTCCATATAAGCTGTCTGAATACCTCACATTGAGGTTATTTTCCCTTGAATATATCAAACAGATCCTTAATTATGATGCAATTAATTTCTTGGCAGCCAAAAAGAAGACACAGTTTAAAATAAAGAATTAGGTTGGCCCTTTTATTTTCAACAATAGAGATGTAGGTCCATAGGCATAAAAACATTTGCAGGATTTTAAGTTCAGTCAGAATTTTCAATGGTACTATTATCCTTTAGGAGTAATAATAAAATTGAGAGTTAAATGTAAATTAACTCCTTATGTACATGAGTCCAAGCCAGACATAGAGAAATACTCCAATCAGTCTGAATGGTTGGAGAAAACTTTGACAGAGGTAGATAAGCAAGGTGATACTAGTCAAATCTTGCAGACTCCAGCCCAAGAAGATAGGAACTCAAAAAGAGTCAGAGAAGAAGGATCACACACTGTAGAAACTACCACTGAAACTAAATTTAAATTGATGTATAGGAAGAAGCCAAAATTAAATCCTGTAAATGAGGAAGTAGAAACAATTGAAGTAATTGACACATAGATAGTGGTGAAGGATAATGCACTTCCTACAGTTTCTGAATAAACTCATCAACCTTCAACTCCAAAAACTCATATGATTCAGAAGCAACATAGTGTTGAAGTATCTTCATCCAAAAAACCATCATACAAAGAGATGGATATTATGCAAAAGTATAAAGAGATAAAAATCATAAATGAAGCTTTAAAGGCTGATACATACACATAGTACTGGAAGCAATCACCTAGTGACCATTGTAGATTTATTTCTGCTTCTGATTACAAGACTAGGAAGATGAAAATGACCTTCCTACAGCCAAAAGTAAAGCATCCCAATTCATCAGCAGATTATAAAAATACATCATATGAAGTTCAAGGAGAAGATCCTCATCCAATTGACCAAATGGAATTTCACAAGCAAGCTGGTGAAATGCTTTATTCTACAATGACAAATAAAGCCATGAGTGTGCAGAATCTGCAAAACACTCTTGGGAACATCAGAGATCATCTCAAATTAGAAAAGGCATCCTGATAGGCTAAGGATAACAGAATCAAATCACTGGAAGATTTGATTATTGAAGTAGTATATGATCCAACAAATGTCAAAGTTGCAGATGAATTGATGAAAAAGAAGAATGTAGACATTGCTGCATTAAATCAGCAAATAAAACTGCCTCCTACTGAACATCCACAAGAAAAGGAAGTGTTACAGGATGCAAACAAAAAATATAATATGATGAATCTCATTCTTCAATTAACTGCCCAGATAAAAGAAATGGAAAATGAAATGGACAAGTTAGTACAGGAGAAAAAGGCCAGATCAGAAGAAGTCCCTGCCACTGTTATTCCAGTAGTCACTACTATTGTTCCTTCTGCATTAGCAGAATCATTGGCCCCTTTAGTTCCAATGGATAAAACACTTCCCATCACATCAACAACAACTTAAGCAACATAGTCATCTACAACTGCAACACAACCAACTGATGAAGCAAGTAATTTAGTAAAAGAAATGCAGGAAATGTATATTCAGACAAATGAAACCAACAGACTTAAAGAACAACATTAAAACAGGGCAGTCAAATGAAAAACATATCAGTCAAAGATAAAACAGAGCAGGCAGTTTTATAGTTACAAAACATTAGTAACAAAGCAATTACAGTCATAGAGTATCAGAGTTTAAAGAGTATCAGGTTAAAGTCAAATGGATAAAGTCAAAACAGAGTTGAAAATTAAATCCAACCAATGTAAAAGACACTCAACTACAAATTTCATTGAGAAAACAACAAAGATACAAATCAACAACAAATCAAAGACAACAAACAACAAATTCAATAAAAACAGGGACAACTTACATTATTTATATAGCTGTCTCTATCTTCTTGCATGAAGATATTTATTTTTCCATGAATAATTCCTAAGTTTGTTTTAGGATATTTTGTAAGATTTTTTGTATAAATACTTCACATTTCGAAGTATTGAGTGTGGATTTTGGATTGCTAAACACTTCTAGAGATGTACTGATATGAAACAGAAGGTTTCTTTGTACCATTTTCAAGTCAGCAGACTGGTTGAGAAATAAAGAGATTATATTATAGGATTCATGTGTTGGGCCACTTCAGTGAAGTATTCTCAAATTTTCTATGTTTTTATCTAAAGTTTTCACAATACTTAATGTTTTATGAATCTAAATGATATAACAGGAATGTTATTATAGAATATGTTTAATTACACTCTGTCTTGAACTGTTTGTCATTTACATGTTTTCTATTGATATCCAGATTAGGGAATTCTTAATTTCTCCCTAGTTTTGATTGACCTCTGTCTTTTCACTCATTATCTAGATCTAAGAACCCTTAATTGGTCTCTCATCCTGATTGAAACCATTTTCACCATCAGCCTAAGGATCTGAAGTAACTCAGCTATCTTGCCCTGTGAGCACTTCCCTTTAGAACCTTGATTCTGATATGACTGCTTGATACATTGAATCCATTAGCCCAATATAATTCAGACCTACATCTATCCATCTGAACCAGTGATTCCACCACCAAACCAAACCCAAAATCAAATACCAATTAATCTTACCTAACTAGCCTAAAATCAACTAAAATCAACAAAAATAAGTCATATAGAGAGAGACCTCTTTGAGCATTAGGAAGGCTAGATCCAAAGGCTTAAAAGTAGGTTTGTGGTTACCTCTAATATTATTTAAACCAAAATATAAACAACCCTTGAGAATTATTGGAGTGATAGCATTCTGGCGACCATACTGGGGAACCTAACTAGTCCTCAATGTTTAAAATAAATAGTAAAGGAAATACTTTTACTTATCTTTTTAGCTTAAGATTGTTTTAAAGGGTTTTTGAGTAAACTTTTCATTAAAAACTAAAATTCTAGCTTCTAGAAGAATCTACTATACCAGGTCTAATCCTGATCCAGAACCTGTTGTAATAGTAGATAATCCTAATGGAACTTTAAAGAAAAAAAAAAGTAGAAAGTTTAGGTAATAAAAATTCATTGATCAAAGAAAATTCTCTTCCCAATAAATTATCAAGTTTACCAAACCTTGAATTTGATTTAGCTTTTGAGAAATCTTTGTTTAGATCTAAATCAGAAAGTGACATATATAATAGTGTAATAGATCTTGATTTCATTTCATTTATTGAAACTAAGAAGGAAATTGTTTCACTTGATTTAGATGAAAAAGTTCTAGAACCTTATGATAAACTTTATGCATTAACAATAACTTTGATTAAAGAAATTGATGAAGCACATTTTCAACATTATGTAAAATCGACTGCTTTATCTGCTTATAACCCTAAGCCTTCTACTAGTCATTTAGAGTCTGTAAATTCAAATTTATTTAGGACCACCTCATCTATTATTTCCACTACACCTCATTCCACTGAATTCTTCATCCTTAAGCTTCCTCTTCAACCTAGAGTTTTATTTCCTTCCCCAAATACTGGAAGTTCATCCTCTAGCACTGTTGCTATATTTTCAAGCACTTCAACCACATTTCCAAGTACATATTATAGTGTCCCAACCTCATCTGCAAGTACCTCAACCTCATCACCAAGCACTACACATTTACCTCCTAGTCCAGCCAGAATCTTAGCTATGGCTACCAGATATGCTCCTTTGGTCCTACCAGGGTAGTTACATAACATGCCCCAAGACTATCAAAGAAAAATCCCTCAAATTGATGGAACTAGTCAATACACTGCACAAAAACATGTAAAAAAAATGATTGATTACTTTTAATTGCATGAAATTGATGAATCTGATGTCCAAATGAGATTGTTTGCCCAAACTTTAGATGGAGAAGTAAAAAAATGGTTTAAAGCTTTACCTGCAAATCATATTGTTGATTAGAAGCCTTCCATAGATTGTTTATCAGTAGATGGGAGAAAAAGAAGAATCCTTTACAAATTTTGTCTGAATATGAACATATAAAAAGAGGACCTAATGAGTCAGTTCAAGACTACTATACTAGATTCAGCAGTATCTATAATGCTATTCTAGTAAACATTAAACCCCCACCGGATCTAGCTTTACTTAAATTTCCTGATGGTTTTGATGTGGATATGTCATACCAATTGAGGGAAAGGAACCCATAAACACTAGAAAAAATGCAAAACATAGAAGTTAGTGTAGAAGCCAATTTTTTAGCCAAGAGAGCAAGAATGAGAAATGAAAGAAGGGTAACAATAAAAGAGGAAACATCCACATCAGATAGTAAAATAGATAGTTTAGCACAAGCCATGGAGAAAATGATGGATAGACTAAAAATTATGGAAAGGAAACCACAATGGGATAATCAACAACAAGGCCCTCAGATAAGAAATCCAACTTTAGAAAAAACACCAACACTGGTAAATCTAGAGAATCGGCACTTGATCAAACAATAAGACCACCTTTCCAAGAGAACTATGCTGAAAGTTCTCACCAAAATGAAGATGATGAAGACACTCAGATTAATCTAATGGGAATCAATGATGATAATACTATTTTTCTTACACAAGAACAACATGAATTATATGAATTACAAAAATTACAGTTAGAATCTGGAGAGTCTTTTGATTATAAGCAAGGTTATGAGTTTTCCATTAATGAGGTTCATAAGCAATACAACCTTAGGAGTAAGAAAAATGTAGAAGCCCCTACTAAGATGTCTGCCCAAACTCAGACAAAGAAAACAGTAGAAGCTCCTACAACCAAAATACTTCAAATTATCCCTAGGGAAACCCAACAAAACTCTAGTTCAAATCAGAAAAAATTCAAATCCTAATCATAAGATTTCTAGTCCAAAAATTGCACCTAGTCCTAAAATTATTGACATTACAGATACTGTTGTTCAAATACCAACTGATCCTCAAAAATCTGCTACTGCTAAAACAACAACCTTTGCTAAAACAACAACTTCTGCTAAAACAACAATTTCTGATCCTAAAACATGTGCTGCTGATCCAAAATCAGCTAATCCTAAAACAACTGTTGCCAAAACAGTTGTTGAAACTTCCAAAACTGCCAAAGTTACCACTGTAACTCAAATTGTCCTTGAAAAGAAGATAAAAAAATAGTAAAATAGTGGAAACAAAAACAGAAAATGAAAAAACAACAGTAGAAAAAGAATAGAAACACAGTCAAACTACAGTTAGTAAAGAATAAGTCATTCAGTTAGGAAAAACAAAAACACCATTCAACATCCAAACTGAAATTTCCAAATTGAAGGTACCTATTCCTTTAACAGAGTTAGTTAAGCATGATTTATACAAATCACAGATCACTTAAACCTTGAACATGAATGAAGGAGAAGACTATGTTAATTTTAGTGATGACCAACCGAAATTAATATTTGGTCTTGAGGTAAATGGAAAAAACAAAGAAGGAGGAGTTCCTTCTTTCTACATTAGCTTGAATTTTCATGATTAAATTTTACATAATGCTATGCTAGATTCAGGAGCCTCACATAATTTAATGCCAAAAGCCATTATGGAAACTTTGAATTTAGACATCACTAGACCTTATAAAGATCTTTTCTCATTTGATTCCAGTAAAGTGAAATGTCTAGGATTAATCAAAGATTTATGTGTCACTTTAGTCCAATACCTTGGAAAAAGTATAGTCATGGATATTTTAGTAGCTGACATCCCTCCAAAGTATGGAATGATGTTATCTCACTCATGGGGAGAAAAAATGCAGGGATATCTATAATTAGACATGTCTTATGCCACTATTTCAGTATTTGGTCAACCCAAGAAACTTTACAAAGAGACTCTAATGAAGTACATGGTCAGTAGTGTAGAAAGACCTCGAAAATATCCCATTTATTTTGTACTTGTTGATATGGAATCTTTCATTTATGTAATTCAGAAACCGGCATAGAGAACAACACAATTTTAAAACAAAAACATAAAGAACCGGACAATGACAACATATTTCATTAATCAATGTGGCACCTAGACTTTGATGGATCAGTGAAAAAATTAGGAGCAGGAGCAGGAGTAGGAGTTTGGATTCATAACATGGAAAACAATCATTCAGAAGGTCATGCCTTTAGATTAAACTTCAAATGTACAAACAACATGGCAGAGTATGAAGCTCTAATTTTAGGACTATAGATTATTAGAAATTTAGGAGGAAAAATAGTTTCTATTATGGGAGACTCTGAATTAATTGTAAAACAAATTAGAGGAGAATATTTTGTATATAATCCTAGATTAAGCCAATATAGAGAAATAATTTTAGATCTGATCAAAGAATTTCTTGAATGTGACTTTGTTGTAATTCCTAGAAAACAGAACATACAAGCACATAGTTTAGCAACTTTTGCTAGTACATGTAATCTGCCTTTTCAACCAAATCACCAATATACAACAGAAGTAAGACACAGGCCCACTATACCAGACAACTTAAAATATTGGCAAATTTTCACACAAGATACTCAAATCTATCACTTTATGATTATTGAGGGAGAATTCCAAAATTGTAACATAGATACAGATTGTACAGTAGATGATAAAATAGACAGTGAGATAGATATAAATAATTTAGATTTCACTGAACCCACTAAATTCACTCAAGTATAAATAGATAATTTAGAAAAGGTAGAAATAGAAGAAATAACAGATGATGATTCTAACATTTTAAACCTTAAGAATAACTTTTTACCTAAGGGATTAGCCCCATTAGAAGATATTTTTTATTCAAATGACGTTGCAAGAAAAAAAAATGGAACCATTACGATTAGATATAGAAGAATGAAATATAGGAACTGAACAAAGAACTAAACTCATGAAACTTTCCAAAGCATTACCTCAAGAAGAAAAACTGAAATACATAGCTTTGTTTAAGGAATTTCAGGATGTATTTGTATGGAGTTGTGAAGACCTTAAATCTTATGACACTAGCATAATACAACACAAAATACCTATCAAAGAAAATAAAAAAAACTTTCAAACAAAAGCTTAGGAGAATCAATCCAGTTTTAATGCCTTTGATTGAAAAAGAGGTAAAGAGGATGTATGAAGCATAGATCATTGCACCTATCAAATATCCTGATTAGGTTTCAAACTTAGTTCCCACTAGGAAGAAAACATGGGAAATCAGAGTTTGTGTTGATTTCTAGAACTTAAACAAGGTGTCCCTAAAAGATAACTACGCTTTCCCCAGGATGGATCATATTTTATAGAGGGTGCTTGGTTCGTCCAGGATTTCATTGATTGATGGATTCTCTGGGTATAATCAGATCTTAGTTCAGCCAGAAGACCAACCAAAGACAACATTTACTACTCCTTGTAGTACTTTCATGTATTTTAAAATTCCTTTTGGATTAATGAATGCAGAAGCCACTTTCTAGAGAGCTATGGATATAGATTTTGCCAAAGAAATTCATGATTTTCTTGTAATTTATCTAGATGATATAACTATATTTTCAAAAACTGACAATGAACATATAGTTCATCTGAGACAAGTGTTTATCAAATGCAGGAAATTTGGTGTTTCTTTGAATCCCAAAAATACTCTCTTTGGACTTGAAGAAGGTAAAGTATTAGGGAATATAATCTCAAAAGAGGGAATTAGGATAGACCCAGCTAGAATAGAGGCCATTTTGAACATAAGTCATCCTAGAAATATTAAGGAATTGCAAGCTTTCTTAGGTAAAATCAATTTTCTCAGAAGATTCATTTTAAATTTAGCAGAAATAATTGGAGAACTGAATAACATGTTAAAGAAAGGTTCAGCACTTAAATGGACAGTAGACGCCAAACAATCCTTTGAATCAATCAAACAAGCCCTTACAAGAACACCAGTCCTAATAAGTCCCGATTTCAAAAAAGATTTTATTGTTTTTCCTTTTGCTTCAGAACATATTATTGTTGCAGTCTTCCTACAAAAGAATGATTAGGGCTATGAACAACCCATTTCTTTTTTCAGTAAATCACTAAGAGATGCTACACTGAAATATAACATAATGGAAAAACAAGCACTGGATTTAGTATATTCTATTAAAGACTTTAGAGTGTACATCTTATATTCACACATCATTGCATATGTTCCAAATTCAGTAGTGAAGGACATTCTGACTCAGAATGGGCCTGATGGCAAGAGAGGCAAATGGATTGCTGCCATTTTGGAATATGACGTGGAAATTAAGCCCACCAAACTCATTAAAGGCCAAGGTTTAGCCAAACTCATGGCTGAATCAAACTATCATGCCTTAGATATAAATTTTATTTCCCAATTAGATGATCAAGAACAGATGGTGACTCCACAAATCAGTGAAGCCTTTTTAGGTTCACCATGGTATGCAGATATCATATTTGTATTACTAAACTTACAAGCTTCTCCTGGATTGTCAAGAACTAAAGCTAGATTTTTAAAGTTAAAGGCAATGAAATTTGGTATTATAGATAATGCTCTGTTTTGGAAAGTTCATGGTGGGATTTTATTGAATTGTTTACTTAAAGATGAAGCTGATAAAGTTATGGAAGAGTTTCATGCAGGTGACTGTGGAGGACATCTTTACTAAAGTCAGCTGCAGATAAAATCTCGAGGGCTGGTTTTTACTGGCCTACACTTTTTGCAGATGTAAGAAAGTATATGACCTCCTGTCACAAATGCCAAATATTTGAAGGGAAGAAAAAACTACTAACTTTACCCCTTAAACCCATCTCCACAGAAATTCCATTTCATTAATGGGGTTTAGACTTCATTGGGGAAATTCACCCACCCTCCTCAGCCCAAAACAAATGGATTTTGACAGCCACAGAATATTTCACCAAGTGAATAGAAGCCATTCCTTCTAAGCAAGACACTGATTCTGTGATAATCTCATTTTTAGAAAGCAATATACTGTCTAGATTTAGATCCCCTCAAAAGCTCATTACTGATAATGCAACTGCTTTCAAGTCTAAGAAAATGATTGACTTCTGTAACAAATACCACATTAGCCTTGGCCATTCCACTGCCTATTACCCTCAAGGTAATGGAATTACTGAATCCTCCAATAAAAGCCTTGTTAATATCATCAAGAAAATACTAGAAGACAATAAAAAGCACTGGAGCAAAAGGTTAGTTAATTCCTTATGGGCAGACAAACTCACTACAAATAAGTCCATTGGTACATCCCCTTATGGGATGGATGATATTTTTCCATCCTCTTTAGGAGTACCAGTGATGAAGATGATCCAAGAACTGTAGGTAGAAACTAATGATATCCAGAGAAGGATAAATCAGATGATACACTTGTAGAAAAACAGGGAAGAAGTCTATGTCAAGTCACAAGTTTTCAAAGATAATATTAAAAAGATATTTGACAAGAAGACAAAGGAAGATAATTTTTACATAGGTGGAAAAGTTCTTAAATAGGATTCCAGGAGATAAGAAAAAGGTAAACATGACAAATTTGATTTCCTATGTCATTTATGGTTACAAAGGTAACAATGCATTCTTTTTGAAGGAGTTGGATGGATCAGATCTGCCAGGTGGACCTATCAATGGTAGAATGCTAAAGTATTACTATTCCCCTGAATAACAATAACTCACTTTGTTTACTTTTCTCATTGTACATAACATTGCAGAGTTTAGATTGGATTGGATGTTTTTCTTGCAAAGTTGAAGCCTAGAGAGAAGGCCCTAAGCTTTGAAAGACAAAATATAATAAGTATGAATAATGCAAAGCTCATAAAACAGTTCCAAGGAAAAAGCACAATCAAAATTCAAGGCTACTGATCTTAAAGTTCTTGACATTTCACCAGGAAATTCCATCCCCATGTGGAGTCACTGTTAGGATCCTATAATAATAGGATTTGTAGTTTTGAATTGACTATGATTAGTCTTGTAATATGTACATACTTTGCTTTCTGCAATTTTTTTTTCCCATATTAAAAATAAAAAATGTAAATAGGGTAAAAGTCCTAAAAGAAAAATCAAAGGATTGAAAGAAAAAAAAAAAAAAAGAATATAAAAAAATGAACCCCAACAAAAAAGAGATAAAAATAGATCATGAAAGTGATGAAAATTCAAATGCCACTACTTTTTACTTTACTTTGCAAAATAACATTGTGTGGAGCATAGCCCCAAGGGTTAGCTCAATTGGTTGAGTCCCCACTTGGAAGTACTCCCAGATTGAGAGGTCACAGGATCAAATCTCCTAGACGCACGCAGGGTTAGGCCTCAGTGTTAGGTCGATAGTAGATCCCTTCGGGAGGATTTACTGCGATATATTAAGACCGTGGATGTAGCTAGTACATGTGTGTGGGCACATAGGAACGTGAACCACTATGAAAAAAAAAAAAATTGTGTGGAGCTTATAAAAAATGCCACAATCCATGAAAGTCAAACTGCTTAATTTTGATCTTTCATGTTGTAAATTTCATGCTAATAGATAGAGTATAAAGATCTAGCCACACTATTTAATCTTGGTAGATCAGTAGTTAGGTAGATAATAATAAGGAGCTCAATAGTTTAATTTGATCCCTTGGAAGCAATAAGGTTAGAATTAGATAGTTTGGTGTTAAAAGAAAAATGGTAAGGGTTTGCAAGCTCAAATTCACCCAAAGAAATGAAGAAAAAATGTTAGGGTAGTTGATGGGTAGGTAGAACCAGTTTTCACAAGGCATGAATAGCAGAAAATTGGTCATTTCATACCACTAACTTCCTTTCAAAATCATTCCCCTTGTAAAAATACCCTTTCCCCTTCATTTTAAACCCTTTACCCTTACTTCACTCTTTTTTCCCTTACAAAACCCCTTTCCCTAGTTTAAAACACATTTATCCTTTGGAAAGTAATTCTCCCCTTACTAAATTCCCTTTTCATTCATAAATACCCCCTAAAATACACTTATCCTAATTTTCAAGTTTAAAATATTAATATTGGGCCCCACTATGAAAATCCCACCCCGATATTAAGTTTTAACACTATCCTTAATGTATTTTAAAAATCCCGCACTTATTAAAATTTCATTATATATTATTAACTAACTTTATTTATTAATTACCATATATACAAATTATCCAATATTATATTAATTCCATTTTAACAATGTTACCGATGAAATAGGTAACCGCAATGTTACCTACTTTTTCTTGGTAGCATAAAAAGCACCCGATTTTGAAAAGTGGTGATGCAGAATCACCATTTTTTTTTTTGGTGCTCATTTTTGACACTCTAATATTTTTATTTATGAAGTATGAATATTAGTTTTAAAATGTTAGTGAATTTCATGTTAATTTTGAAATGTATTGATGCAGCATCAACTCAGCGTCAACCTTTTTTTTTTAGAGTGGTGATTTTCATGATAATTTTGAAACATATTGATGTTGCATCAACATTTTTTTTTTAGAGCGGTGATTTTCATGCTAATTTTGAAACGTATTGATGCTACATCAACCTTTTTTTTTTAGAGCGGTGATTTTCATGCTAATTTTGAAACGTATTGATGCTGCATCAACTTTTTTTTTTTTAGAGTGGTGATTTTCATGTTGGTAATAAAACACAAAACTTAGATAAAAAATATATATATAAAAACAATAAAAAAAACCCAATAAAAATGTAAAAAAAACAAAAATAGCTCGTAAAAATAAAAAATTTAAACAAAAATAAATAAATAAAAACAAAAATATTTGAAAATTATATCAAAGGAAATGATAAAATTTGAAAAAAAAAACACATAATTTAAAGAAAAAAACAAAAATTGACCAAAAAAATTAAAAAAAAAACATAAAAAAAACATTTTTTTTAAACTTATTAAAAAAACCATATTAAAAAGTTAAAAAAAAAAATTTAAAAATAATTAAAATTACAAAATTAAAATTTAGATTAAAAAAAAATTTTAAAAATAAAGAATAAAAATAAAAAAATTAAATTCAAAATTTAAATTAAAAAAAAAAAATAATAAGAAAAAAAATACAAATTTTAAAATTAACAAAAAAAAACAAATTAAAAAAAAAAATTTTAAAATTGAAAAAGAAAATAAAAATTAAAAAATTAAAATTAAAAAACTATCATTAAAAAAGAAAAAAAAAAGAAAAAAAACACATGCAAATAATTAAAAAACAAATACACATAAATTTAGTGTTTTTTTTAATGAAACAATTTATAGATTTTAAAAATGAAACACCAAATAAACTAAAAAAATAAAAATAAAAAACAATTAAATTAAATTAAAATTTAAAAAATTTAATAAATAAATTTTAAATTTTAAATTTTAAAATATAAGTAATCTATAATAGTAAATATAAAAATAAAAGAAAATTAAAAAAAAAAATTAAACAAATTGAATAAAAAAAAAATTAAATTTTTTGAAATTAAAAAAAAATTTAAAAAAAATCAAATTATGATAAAAATATTAAAAATTAAAAAAAAAAATTAAAAAAAAAAAATTAAAATCAAATCAAATAAAAAGTATACATATGTATAAAAAATTTAAAACAACAAAAAATAAAATAATAAAATTAAAAAAAAATAAAAACAAAATAAAAAAAAATAAAAACAAAACCAATTGTATTTTAAATAAAAAAAAAATTAAATTTTTTGAAAAAAATTTAAAAAAATCAAAATAAAAAAAATCAATTTAAAAAAATTTAAAAAATTTAAAAAAAACCAATTTAAAAAAAAAAAAAAATTTAAAAAAAAATTTAAGAAAAAAAATTTAGGGCGGCGGCGGTGTGCAGCCCCCCGCCCGCCCACGGGCCGGCCTCCGCCGCCGCCCGGGCGCGGAGGGCCGGGTGGCGCCGCCCCCGCCACCACCACCGCCGCCCCACCACCGCCGCCGCCCTAGATTTTTTTTTTATATTTTTTTTTTTATAAATTGGTTTTTTTTTTAATTTTTTTAATTTTTTTTTTTAAATTGATTTTTTTTTTAAATTTTTTTAATTTTTTTTTCAAAAAATTTAATTCTTTTTTTAATTTTTTTTTTATATATAAAATACAATTTGTTTTGTTTTTTTTTTAATTTTGTTTTAATTTTTTGTAAATTTTATTATTTTTTTTGTTTTAAATTTTTTTTTTTTATTTTGTTGGTAATTTTTATTAAATTTTGCCCTTTTTTTTTTATTTAATCGATTTTTTTTTTTTAATTTCATAAATTTTCTTTCTTATTTTATAGAATTTAATAAATTTTGTATTTTTTTTAAATTTATTTGAATTTAATATTGTTTTTTAAATGTTTTACTTTTTTATTAATTTTTTTTTGTTAATAACATAAAATTTTTATATTTTTATATTTCAATTAAAAATTTTGTATTTAAAATTAGATTTTTTTTTTTTTTAAAATTAAACTTAATTTTTTTTAAATTAATTTGTTTTTAAATTTTTTTTGTTTAATATTATTTAATATTTTTATATGTTTTTCAATTTTCAATTTTTAATTGATTTTTAAAGTTTTTATTTTTTTTTCTTTTATATTTAAAATTTATTTGTTTATTTGTTTATTTATTAAAATTTAATATTTTTGTTTTTACATTTAATTAGTTATTTTAATATATATATATATATTTTTTTAAATTTAATAAAATCTGATCTATATACATATTTTAATTTAAGTTCATATATATATTTTATTTTTTGTAATTTAAATTTAATTTATTTTCTATAGTTTATTTGTGTTTCTAATATATACTGTTTTAAATTTATATTTTCATTGTATTTTATTTTTATTTTTTATTTTTTTTACTTTTAATTTAAATAATGTTTTCTTTTTTTTAATATTTTTATTTTAGATTTTTAAATTTATTAAAATTTAATATATTTCCTTAAATTTAATTTTTTGTTTTAAATTATTTTATTTTTTTAAAATTTAATAAGCATTTTCTTTTTCTTTTTTAAATTTAATTTCTATATTTTATTTTTTATAATTTCCTTCTTTTTTTAACCTTTTTTTTTTTAATTTAATATTTTTATTTTGCTTTTATTTTTATTTTTTAATTTCTATATTTTTTAAAATTTCAATCTTAGTTTTTTTTGTTTATTGTTTTATTTTTTTTTTCCTTAAATTTTAGTTTTTTTTAGTGTTTGAATTAAAATTTTTATTTTGTTTTTATTTTTATTTTTTTTTATCTTCATATATTTTTAAATTTTAAGCTTTTAAATGTTTTTATTTTTTAAATTTATTTTTTTCTTAAATTTTAGGTTTTTTTTAATGTTTGAATTTTAAAAATTAAAAAATGTTATTTCTATTTTTAAAAATGCGAAAAGTATGACAAATTTTTTTTTTTTGTTATTCGAGCATCAACTGGTTTTGTTTTGAGGGTGTTTTTTCAATCTTTTTACAACAAACAATTTTGTTTTTAGCATAATTTTAGAAAATGTTGAAATTTGACCTTAAAAAAAAAACAAGTGCGTTCTGGAAGACACACTTTTTTTGGGGGGGTGTTTTTTCAATCCTTTTTTCAACAAACAATTTTGTTTTTAGCATAATTTTAGAAAATGTTGAAATTTGACCTTCGAAAAAAAACAAGTGCGTTCTAGAAGACACATTTTTTTTTTGGGGGGTGTTTTTTCATGTTTTTTGAGCGTTTTTGGGCTAGAGTTCCCGTTTTGAGGTCAGGTTACCTATTTCATCGGTAACATTGTTTTTTATATTATCCCTAACCCCTTATCTTATTATAACATATAGTTTTGTTATAAACCCCGCCTATTATAATGTCCTGACCCCATGTAATATAAACCCTTTCGCATATATATTATAATCCTATCACATAACTTAACCCGAGCCCCACGCCTATTAGATCCCCAATAGGAATCCTACTATTCGCCCATCCGTCGAATCTTAATTGATCAGATCTAATGGCCAATATGCCATGTCGCATGCCCAAATGTTTGACTTTTAACCACCCCGCAGCATTGAGAAATGGGCAGTTTTATGAGCCTCGCTCCCTGTAACGTGTCGAATTTCCATTGAATCGCATCCTCAGAAATGATACCACTTACCACCTTCGGTCGATGTGAAAACCACAAGTTGTATCCCTGACCGTTGTGAAAAAAATCGTCATGCCTTTTGAATTAACCCGCGCATTAATGTTTAATCATTGTTGGCTAAAAGTGAATAAGACCGCCCTTTGCAAACCTTTTCACCATTTTTCTATTACATTGTGCACGAATAGAGCATTTCCGACCTATTCCTGAGCTAAAGAACAACTGTCGACCTTGTTTTAAACGAAATTTCAACATAATTCAACCATTTGTTGCTACAACCACTACAGAAACAGTTAGAAGCTCTATAAAGACCAGAGAAGCCTCAGAAAATCCTTCTGCTATCTCAAAGAACCTTTCTACAAATCAAAAGCTTCTTTTCTCCAGGTATTCCTGAAATACCAAGGCATTTACTTACAAAAAAGAAGTAATCAGTAATTGAACCTGTTAGTATCCTTTGCAGACCAAAAGAAATCGCTGTAGCTTCCCAAATCCTTTTTTTTGCACACCCGAGACATATTTTCATATAATTCCCAAGTCTTGAGACCATTCTTGATCACAAAAACTATAAATTTGATCATTTGAACCAGTTTAAACCTTTGAAGACCATAGAAAATCCCCTATTTCCTCTTAAACCCTTCTGCAAACTATAAAAATATTTCACATCATTTTAAAGAGGCTAGAGTTTATTTTTTCAATCAGAAAGTAATCAATTGATTAAAATTAAAAAAAAATATGGCTTCTCAAAGTATTGTATCGGTCAATCCTTTGAAACCTCCTATTGTAAACTCCCTTGACAGACAAAGATTTTAAAATTAGTGACCCTATCACTGAGTTTAACCTTATTGCGCTCCACTGCTGGAGCCATGACAAATCTATTGACAAATCTGATGAGGTTTTCATTTGGGAATACAATTTACCAAATTATATTGTCCCACAGACTTTCCAGTGTCCTAAAGTGATCAGAATTTGCTAAACCTATTATTTCCCTGAACAAAGAGCCCTGATAACCCCTGGAAAAGAAATTTTGTTCACTATCACAACAAAATCAATAAATCAGATGCTACAGATCCAACCTAGGTCAAATGAAACTCCTTTGTGCATTGAGACCCTCACACAGTTGTATCTGAATCTAGACTTCCCCAAGAGGTTCCAGATATTCCAACTTTCATGCCTTCTGTTAGCACCCAATCAGGGTAACAACTAAACCACGCTCAGCCTTGTAGCTAGCCCTACAAGGACAGGAGAGGGCTCTCTCCGTAGAATAGATATTCAATAAAATGGTAATGAACTGATTTAGGCTAGGTATATAAATGGGAAAAAGAGTTTTGATGAATTACTGAAATTTCAGGGATGTATGGGACAAGAAGACAGTATGAACTGAGGAATTAAATCGGGATACAGAATATTTCATAGGGCAAGATAGGCAGGAGGTTTAGCAATCAAGTCTAAATAAGATGAAACGGAAAGACTGTTGAGAAGCTGAAAAGGGAATAATAAATGAATCCTTTTCAAACAGAAGAAAATACACAAAGTATGAATGATTTCCCAAGGCAGAGCATATAAAATGGATTCTACCTTTCTAACTTGAAAACATTAAACTGGAGATTTTAATGAATGAATAGTGTAACATAACAATGTACATATGAAACATAAAGGAGAAACATATGCTAAAAATCATACCACATGAATCCCATAAATCAGAGCTGCATCACTTTATTCAATTCCCTGCCAAACTGTACAACGGAGCGCAGAGCTCACTGCCACACTATTCCCCTACTTCTGAGTTTTCAGACCTCAGACCTCCTTTTTGCAAATAATTAGAATTTACAATAAATAGACGAATTTTTCCGAAATACAAATCGATGGAAGGGGAGAAATCACAACTGAAGATAGAAGGCCAAAAGCCAACAGTCTCTTCGTAAAGGAAGAGTTGCATTACATCTGGCCAGTGAGAAGGCAAAAAATTGTAACGTAGATTTCTCTACAACGCAACTGAAGATGTGACTGTTACAATTTGGGTCTCGGCCTCTGGCTGTCGCTTTGCTTTCCATTATTCCTTTTGAATAACTGGCTTTCAATAAGATGCCATTGCAGTAAACTGGAATAAACTGAAATGATGCCTTACGTGAAGGGAAATAGTGAATAAGAAGGAAGGGAGAGGAGGCGGGACCAGCATATTAATCTCAATCGGGATCGGGGAGCGGGAAAATATATACAAAATAAGACTTTCGATGCGGCTGGATTAAACCATGGGAAGTCCTTTAATAAATGTAATAAAATGCGATTTTGGGACTTACAAAGGGGAAAGGGCTTTTATATTATAATGGGGAGTAAGTGCTGTATGGTGGGCCCGGGGATAAAATCGCAATCGCAATATTGGAATTTGCGATGGGAATTTTGCGACGGGGATTTTGCGATGGGAATTTTGCGATGGGAATTTGCGATGAGAATTTTGCGACGAGGATTTTGCAATGGGAATTTTGCGATGGGGATTTTGCGACGGGAATTTTGTGATGGGAATTTGCGATGGGAATTTTGCGACGGGAATTTTGTGATGGGAATTTTGCGACGGGGATTTTGCGATGGGAATTTTGCGACGGGAATTTTGCGACGGGAATTTGCGATGATCGCACATCGCACATCGCAAATTCCACATCAACAAGACACTTGAATCTCTAAACTTGCGATCTTGCGATTTTGCGCTAAAGTGGTGGGGTTTATATATATGATATAACTTTGTTATAAAGTTTGTGGGGTATTGGTCGGAGAAGTGTTTAAGGGGAGGGACTTTGTAATATGAAGTTTTTTATTATAAAGTACAAAGGCATGGAGGGGAAGTGGTTGGGTAATAAAATCACATATTTTATTAAATGATTTACAATGCGATATTATAATCGGAAGGGGGAAGGAAGGGGTTTTTAAAGGGATTTGAACATAAAGTTAAAGGGGAGACATGGGAAATAGGTGGGGCTTAGGGAATAGAGGGCTTTTACTTCACTTAAGCACAAAATTCAATCCAGAAGGCAGTTTTGAGAGTGTAGTATACCGTTGGAAAGCTCTTTCTGAGCTCTTTCTGATGGATCTATTTTGAAGATGATTTGGTGCTGAAAATACTGTAGAAAACTTCTCTGAAGGTAGAGACATCACTTTGTGGAGATAACAGCTTCTGAATTGTGGCTGAAAGGCAAAGTATCATGTCTTCACCTCAAAACATGGTTTTGAGGTGAAGCTTGCATCAAACCAAACAAATGGTATCTTTGATCTTCCTGGTGCTATGACTTTGTATTTATTGACTTCCTCATGACTTCGTTGATCTTTACTTGCCACTTGACTCATTAATTTGACCATGGCGAGACCTTAGAGACTAATGAGACCCATCCTATGACCTACTAATATGATTTTGAGAATGAAAGTGACAAATGACTGAAGATCATAGGAAGGAAAATCAGCAAGTACCTCATGAGGGAAAAATGGTAACAAATTACTACCATCAATGAATCCATGACCTAACGGAATGGCGAAATTGATTATTATGGGACTCCTAACATGCAAATGCAAAAGAGAAATTTTGATCACTGATGGCAATATGACTAGAGTGACACTAACATTGGCTCCAATGGGGATGGTAGCTCCTTGGAGGTGCCAAGAACACCATAGACCAAGTAGCCTTATCCATTGGGCATGGAGTCAAAAATACTGAAAACTGACACAATGCATACGGACACTGACTCAAGACTAAGACTGAAAAACTGAAATAAACCAAACCATATACATATCATTCAAGTTTTATAGCCTTCATTTCGGGCCCCAAACTTCAATGAATGTGTACTCTGAACTCTGATAAACATAACATGATATATACAATGATTATGACATATATCCTGATCCTTTGTTTTCAACAATGGTAGTGCTTCAAAAGACTACCATTTACTGCTCCTCCAGGACAATTTTGGCTGTCCATTTCTGAAAGCAAGAAGGCATTCTGTCCTCTGTAAATTGAGATCCTGTATGGTCCTTTCCACATATTGTCGAACTTACCATGCTTCCCTTTGTCTTCATTTCTGGCATCCCATTTCAACACTATATCATCCAGCTGAAACTTTTCTGCCTTTGTCTTCCTGTCATAGATCTTTTTAATTTTCTCCCACAACTGAATAACGTTCTGTGACACTTCCTCTATTGTTTGCTGAAGGTGGATCATTTGATTGATTCTTCGCTGATTGTCATTGTCCTCGCTGCCAACTTCTTGCAATAATTTCATAACTGGGACTGTAAGGGATGTAGGAAAGACAGCGTCAGTACCATAAACCAGCTCAAATGGTGACATACCTATTGATCTTTTACTGCTAACTCTGTCTGCCCAAAACGCGTTGATGAGATTTCGGTGCCAATTTCTTTTGTTTGCCTCCAACATTTTTTTAATTATATTCACCAATGATTTGTTAGATGACTCAACCAGGCCGTTTCCTTGTGGATAATAAGCCGTCGAATGGCCCGACGCGATGTTGTATTTGTCACAAAAGTCGATCATTTTCTTGGATCTGAACGCTGCTGCATTGTCTGTTACGATTTTACAGGGGCAGCCAAAACGAGATAGAATATTCGTTTCCAAGAATTGAATGATTACTGCGTCTGTTGCTTGCCTGGCTGCGACGACCTCGATCCATTTAGTAAAGTAATCTGTCCCTGTCAAGATCCATCGGTGCTGTGCTGAGGACGCGGGATGAATCTCCCCTATAAAATTGAGCCCCCACTGCTGAAAGGGTGCGTTCACTGAAACTGGTTTCAAAGGTAGTGGAAGAAATTTCTTCTTCCCCTGGAAGATTTGGCATTCGTGACATTTCATCACTGTCTTATATAAATCAGAAAATAACATGGGCCAATAATATCCTGCTCTCAATATCTTGTTAGTTGTAGTCTTCCAAAACAAGTGACCGCCGCAGTCGCCTTTATGAAACTCGTGCATTACCTTCTGCGCTTCTTCTTCAACCAAACAATTGAGTAGAACGCCTCCTGGATCTTTCCAATACAGAGTGTTTTCTAAAATGCAGTATTTTGCAGATTTTAGCTTCAGAGATCTACCTTTTCTCTTGGACATGCCCGTAGGAGGAGACAAATGCTGAAGGATATAGATGATATCTGAATACCACGGGGACTGTAGAAAAATGTCTGCAATTGGAACCAGCAAACCTTCATCTTCCTCTTCTTCCACTGCTGTTATAAGGTTTATATCTAAGGCGTGCAGATTTTATTGGGCCATCAATTTCGCCAAGCCTTGGCCTTTGATCAATTTCGTGGGCTTGATCTCCAGATCATACTCCAACATGGCTGCTATCCACTTACCTCTTCGACCTTCTGGATCAGTTTACATCAACACCTCCTTCACTGCTGCATTTGGGACATATGCTATAGTATGTGAATGCAGAATATAGACCCTGAAATCCTTCAATGCTTTGATAAGGGCCAATGCCTGTTTTTCAATGATATTATACCTCAAAGCAGCGTCTCTAATAGTTATACTAAAAAAGGAAATTGGCTTTTCGATCTCGTCTCTCTTTTGCATTAAAACGACCGCTAAAGTATGCTCAGATGCAAATGAAAATATGATAAAGTCTTGAGTGTAGTCAGGAATGATCAAAACTAGGGCATTGGACAAAGCAAACTTTACCAGATTGAATGATTTGATAGCCTCCTCACTCCATTTAACAGTACTGTCTTTCTTCAACATATTAGTCATTTCCCTCAAATGTTCAGCCAGATTGGGTATAAATCGACATAAGAAGTTCATCTTACCGTTGAATGCTTGGATCACCTTCTTGTTTCGTGGCAGGTCTATGAGATGGATAGCCTCCACTCTAGCTGGATCGATGTGAATACCATATTTGGAGATGATATGTCCCAGCAGCTTGCCTTCATCCATGGCAAAGAGGCACTTCTTGGGATTGAGAGAAATTCTAAACTTTCCACATCGCTGAAAAACAACTCTCAAATGGTATAAATGCTTATCATTTGATCCTAAAAACACTGTCAAATCATCCAAATAAACAACCAGAAAAACATCTTTTTCATTTGCAAAGGCGATGTCCATTGGACGTTGGAAAGTAGCTCCTGAATTCTTCAGTTCGAAAGGCATTTTGTCATACTGGAAGGTTCCCCAGGGTGTTGTGAAGGCATTTTTATCTTGGTCATTCTCATGCACCAAGATTTGGTTGTAGCCTGAGTAGCCATCAAGTAATGACATCGTGGATGCTCCAACTACTCTCTGCAGAATATGGTCCATTTTCGGAAGTGGATAATTATCCTTTAAGGAAGCCTTATTCAAGTTCCGAAAATCTATGCACAACCTTATTTCTCCAGTCTTCTTATGTACCGGGACCAAATTTGAAATCCAGTCAGAAAATCTAATGGGGACTATGATACCAGCTTTGTATAATCTGTTTACCTCTTTTTCAATGGATGGCAGCAGCTTTGGATTGATTCTTCTCAGCTTCTGTCTGAATGGCTTTTGATCTGGCTTGATAGGAATAGTATGCTGGATTATGTTCCTATCATACACTTTCAAATCTGAATAATCCCATGCAAATACATCAGAAAATTCGGAAAGCAACTTCACATACTTATCCTTTGCTTCAGGGGACAATGTCTTTGACAATTTCATGAACTTGGGCTGATCAGGTGTTGCAATATTCACATCTTCAACTCCTTTCTCTGTGGGCACCAAGCTTGGCTTCTTTGCAACATCGTCCTGATCAAACAGCTCCTCTAGAGGTATGAGACCTCTAGGAATTATGTTATCTTTCAGCTACAATATGTCCATCTGGTTTGTTTCCATTTCTTGATCATCCACCACATACTCACCTTCTATGAGAGTGTCCTTGAATTTTCCATCACCCTGCAAAAATGCATTTATCTCATTATCATCCCAAAATACTTGCCAATACCTCAAATTATCCGGAACAGCAGGCCTATGTTTGACATGGATTTTGAATTTGTTGCCGGAGTTCATCGAAATTTTCAGGTTACTTGCAGTAGTAGCAAGAGAATCAGCAATAAGATTCTGCATCCTGGGCACTGCTGTCAAAGTGTACTCTGGGAATGTCTTCAAAATGTCCAGAACTACATTTCTGTATGCCCTCAGTCTTGGATGTTTAGCTTGGTACTCTCCTTTCACCTACTTGATTATTAACTCAGAGTCACCATACACAGAAATCCTTTTTTCCTTCAACTTCTTCAAGATTTTGAGGCCTGCAATCAGAGCTTCATACTCTGCTTCATTGTTAGAGCATTCAAAAGCCAACTTGTAAGCACATACTCTAACATTACTAGGGACCTTCTCAGGTTGAAAAATAGGACTCCTAATCCATATTCCAATGCCAGCTCCATCCTTACCAACAACTCCATCAAAATCCATACTCCACAAACCTTCTTCTTCTTCTTGTAGATGCTGAATTTTTTTTTCTTTCTCTTCTTTGCCTTGGCTGATTTCTGGCTGTTCATTATCCATTTGCTGCTGGCAGGCAGAAGGCTCAGAAGTACTTGCTGCTTTGTCTTTTTCCTGTTTGAGGATTTCTCTGAAATTTTCTGAAATCTCAGGTATCTCCTCCACTTGTACCAACTGAACATCCTCATCATTTAAATCACCATATGAATATAAGACAAAAGACTCTAAATCTGTGTGTACTGCATTGATGGGATGATTTACTGGCTTGTCTTTGCTAGTGATCATGTATTTCATTTTCTTTTCCCTATATAACTTTCTCAACTGGCCAAACACAGGGATTGTGGCATAGGAGAAATCAAGTTGTATGGTCCCCTTAAGTTTGGCACCCCAAGACCTAGATAGGAGCATTCCAAACCTTGGTGGGACATCGGCAACAACTACATCCATCAAGACATTTTTGGCTGGGATTTGATCTAAAGACACTACTAAATCTTTGATGAGACCAATACAGTGGACCCTACTTGAATCAAAAGAGTACAAATCATGGTATTTTCTAGTAACATTAAGGCCTAACTTCTCCATGACAGCTTTGGGCATTAAATTATGGGAGGCCCCGGAGTCTAACATGGCATTATGCAAGATAAACTCATGTAACCTAAGACTGAGGTAAAAGGGGGGAACTTCATTTTCTTCAGACTCTTGTGTGGCTGGACCAAAAATAAGTTCGGGGCAGTCATCCTCCACATTAACCATATCAGAAAGAGGGTCAATTTGCAAGACTTTAGACACCTGATTTTTATATACACTATTCTTTACCAACTCGGTCAAGGGCACGGACACTTTCAACTTGGAAATTTCATTTTCTAAATTAAAGGAGGGAGCTTTTTCTACCTCTTTAATAGGAGGGTATTTCTTCTCCATTTGTTCTCTCGCTACGTTCTGCTGGCCTTTTTCTTTTGCGGCGTTCTCAGCTGTGGGTGCTTTGCTGGATGAAGGATTGGCCGGCTCTTTTCCTTTCTTCTGTGCCTCGTCCTTCATTTTTAGTTCTTTTCTCCTTTGAATGGGGCTGATGGTGACGTTTATGTTCCTTAGAGAATACTTCCCTTGCTGGGCTGACATCGCGTTCATATAACCTCTCTGGTAGTCATCAGATTCTTTTTCTAACACCACGTCATTGGCCAAAATGAAATTTTCATCCCCTTGAATGTCTGAAGTCGCCACTATGTATTCTTCGTCTTCTGTGAGGAAAATGGGTGCACCATCAACTGTGAAAAAATGATTGGTTTCAAACAGAGGACCATCGTCGTCTGAGTCAGTCCCTTGCACGTAGTTCTGCTGTAACGGTGTTTTAATTGGCTGTTGTGGTGCCGCTTGGTCCTGTTCCCTTTGTTCTCTTTGTCTAATTCTGAATTGCGTTTGCTGCTGTCCTCTAAAATTTGGATTTATTATTTAAGTTTCGGGTCTATCGGAAATCGTCAAACGCTCAACCATCTTTTCCATTGTATGAATTAGAGTGTCCATTCTGCTATCCGAAGTGGAGGCTTCCTCTTTCACCACGACTTTATTTTCGGTTCTAGCTCGAGCTCTTCTGGTCAGCAGATTAGCTTCAATGCTTACTGCTATTTTTTTCATTTCTTCAAGAGACGGTGGATCTCTTTCACGCAGATGATATGCCATATCAGCATTAAAACTGTCTGGAAACTTTAGCATAGCTGAATCCATGGGTGGTTTGAGGTTGGCCGGAATAACATTGTATGCAGCATTGAATCTTAAAGAATAGTCTTGCACAGTTTCACCCACATTTCTTTTCATATTATCATATTCAGACAAAATTTGGTGTGGGTTCCTTTTCACCTCCCACCGGTCTAGGAACTGTGTGTGTAACTCTTGCAAAGTGTGAATAGAGCCTGCTGGTAAAGCTCTGAACCACTTTCTCACTTCTCCTCCGAAGCTTTGAACAAACAACCTGGTTGCTACATTCTCTTCTTCCACTTCATGCAAGTCGAAAAATTCATTCATCTTGTCAACATGTTGCTGGGTTGTAATGCCCTGAGTGGCATCAAAGATAGCAATTTTACTCTGATAATCAGCAGGCATATCATTGAGAACCTGAGGTAAAACCAAGGGTGCATACTGGGCAACCATATTTCTGGGAGGATTTACCACAATGTTTGTAATGCTGTAATTTGAGGTAGGTGTTGATGGAGGAGATGAAAACTGGGAATTGTTTGATGGGAATGTTGATGAATCAGGAGAATGGAATGCTGCTCCTGATGATTCTGAAGGCTCAGGAATATAAGTTGAAGTGATGGACTGAGGCGAATTCAAAATGTAGTCATCAATGGAAAAATTTGCTCTCTGAACTTCAATATCTACAAGAAACTCCGGATCTAAAACCGTGTCTTCAAGTGCAGTTTCAGACTTACTTCTAAACAAATAAAGCTCAAAATTCTCATCAAAATAAATCTCCTCTACAAAAAAAACATTCACTGGGCCAAGTATGGGACCTGAAAATAGGTGTAGGACTTGGCGATCCCTCTTGTCTTCTGACTATTCTTGGGATAAGATTCGGATTTTCGAACACAGGGGGAGGATTTGGATCAGGATTAGCCCTTGTATATCTTCTTGAAGCCAGTGTGGTCAACTTACTACTATACAATATTTATATCAGCCTAGAAAATTCTGAAATAGCATCATCGAGACTTTGAAAGAAAAATATTACTGGGGTGATAAATCTTCTACGCAAAAGTTTGTAATTGCTTCCCCAGTATGGTTGCTAGAGATGTTAGCACCCAATCTGAACCTCAGGCTGAAAAAGGCCAAATCAGGGTAACAACTAAACCATGCTCAGCCTTGTAGCTAGCCCTACAAGGACAGGAGAGGGCTCTCTCCGTAGAATAGATATTCAAAAAATTAGTAATGAACTGATTTTAGGCTAGGTATATAAATGGGAAAAAGAGTTTTGATGAATTATTGAAATTTCAGGGATGTATGGGACAAGAAGACAGTATGAACTGAGGAATTAAATCAGGATACAGAATATTTCATAGGGCAAGATAGGCAGGAGGTTTAGCAATCAAGTCTAAATAAGATGAAATGGAAAGACTGTTGGGAAGCTGAAAAGGGCATAATAAATGAATCCTTTTCAAACAGGATAAAATACACAGAGTATGAATGATTTCCCAAGGCAGAGCATATAAATTGGATTCTACCTTTCTAACTTGAAAACATTCAACTGGAGATGTTAATGAATGAATGGTGTAACATAACAATGTACATATGAAACATAAAGGAGAAACATATGCTAAAACTCATACCACATGAATCCCATAAATCAGAGCTGCATCACTTTATTTAATTCCCTACCAAACTGTACAACGGAGCGCAGAGCTCACTGACACACTATTCCCCTACTTCTGAGTTTTCAGACCTCAGACTTTTTTTTCTTGCAAATAATTAGAATTTACAATAAATAGACAAATTTTGCCGAAATACAAATCGATGGAAGGGGAGAAATCACAACTGAAGATAGAAGGAAAAAAGCCAACAGTCTCTTCGTAAAGGAAGAGCTGCATTACATCTGGCCAGTGAGAAGGCAAAAAAATGTAACGTAGATTTCTTTACAACGTAACTGAAGATGTGACTGTTACAATTTGGGTCTCGGCCTCTGGCTGTCGCTTTGCTTTCCATTATTCCTTTTGAATAACTGGCTTTTAATAAGATGTCATTGCAGTAAACTGGAATAAAATGAAATAATGCCTTACGTGAAGGGAAATAGTGAATAAGAAGGAAGGGAGAGGAGGCCGGACCAGCATCTTAATCGCAATCGGGATCGGGGAGCGGGAAAATATATACAAAATAAGACTTTCGATGCGGTTGGATTAAACCATGGGAAGTCCTTTAATAAATGTAATAAAATGCGATTTTGGGACTTACAAAGGGGAAAGGGCTTTTATATTATAATGGGGAGTAAGTGCTGTATGGTGGGCCCGGGGATAAAATTGCAATCGCAATATTGGAATTTGCGATGGGGATTTTGCAACGGGGATTTTGCAATGGGAATTTTGCGATGGGAATTTGCGATGGGAATTTGCGATGGGGATTTTGCGATGGGGATTTTGCGATGGGGATTTTGCGACGGGGACTTTGCGATGGGAATTTGCGACGGGAATTTGCGACGAGAATTTTGCGATGGGAATTTTGCGACGGGGATTTTGCGATGGGAATTTTGCGACGGGAATTTTGCGACGGGAATTTGCGATGATCGCACATCGCACATCGCAAATTCCACATCAACAAGACACTTGAATCTCTAAACTTGCGATCTTGCGATTTTGCGCTAAAGTGGTGGGGTTTATATATATGATATAACTTTTTTATAAAGTTTGTGGGGTATTGGTTGGATAAGTGTTTAAGGGGAGGGACTTTGTAATATGAAGTTTTTTATTATAAAGTCCAAAGGCATGGAGGGGAAGTGGTTGTGTAATAAAATCGCATATTTTATTAAATGATTTACAATGCGATATTATAATCGGAAGGGGGAAGGAAGGGGTTTTTAAAGGGATTTGAACATAAAGTTAAAGGGGAAACATGGGAAATAGGTGGGGCTTAGGGAATAGAGGGCTTTTACTTCACTTAAGCACAAAATTCAATCCAGAAGCCAGTTTTGAGAGTGTAGTATACCGTTGGAAAGCTCTTTCCGGGCTCTTTCTGATGGATCTACTTTGAAGATGATTTGGCGCTGAACATACTGCAAAAAACTTCTCTGAAGGCAGAGACATCACTTTGTGGAGATAACAACTTCTGAATTGTGGCTGAAAGGAAAAGTATCATGTCTTCACCTTAAAACATGGTTTTGAGGTGAAGCTTGCATCAAACCAAACAAATGATATCTTTGATCTTCCTGGTGCTATGACTTTGTATTTATTGACTTCCTCGTGACTTCACTGATCTTTATTTTCCACTTGACTCATTAATTTGACCATGGCGAGACCTTAGAGAATAATGAGACCCATCCTATGACCTACTAATATGATTTTTAGAATGAAAGTGACAAATGACTGAAGCTCATAGGAAGGAAAATCAGCAAGTACCTCATGAGGGAAAACTGGTAACAAATTACTAACATCAATGAATCCATGACCTAATAGAATGGCAAAATTGATTATTATGGGAATCCTAACATGCAAATGCAAAAGAGCAATTTTGATCACTGATGGCAATATGACTAGAGTGACACTAACATTGGCTCCAATGGGGATGGTAGCTCCTTGGAGGTGCCAAGAACACCGTAGACCAAGTAGCCTTATCCATTGGGCATGGAGTCAAAAATACTGAAAAACTGACACAATGCATACTGACACTGACAATTTTCCAACACTCTCCCAGCTCACATAAAATTACAGTATATAGAGCTGTTCAAAGAGTTTAAAGATGTTTTTGCTTGGGGATACAAAGACCTAAAATCATATGATACCAGCATCATCCAGCATAAAATTCCTTTGAAGGAAAATCAAAAGCCTTTCAAACAAAAACGAAGGAGAATAAATCCTCTCTTACTACCTCTGGTGAAGGAAGAGATTGAAAAAATGCATGATGCTGGAATCATAGTACCCATTAGATTTTCAGAGTGGATATCAAACTTAGTTTCTGTTAGAAAGAAAACAGGGGAAATCAGGCTCTGTATTGACTTCAGAAATTTAAATAGAGCCTCTTTAAAAGACAAATAACCCTTACCCAAGATGGACCATATACTTCAAAGGGTAGTTGGGTCAAGAAGGATTTCCCTCTTAGATGGGTTCTCAGGTTACAACCAGGTGTTAGTGATCCCAAGTGATCAAATCAAAACTGTTTTTACCACACCTTGGGGCACCTTTATGTATGTCAAAATGCCTTTCGAATTAATGAATGCGGGGGCCACTTTCCAAAGGGCCATGGACATAGCCTTCTCTGAAGATATTGGCTATTTCATAATTATTTACCTTGATGACATAACCGTTTTCTCAAAAACCGATGAAGAACATCTGATTCACCTAAGAAAAGTTTTTGAAAAGTGTAGGAAATTTGGCTTATCATTGAATCCCAAGAAGACACTCTTTGGTCTCCAAGAAGGAAAACTTCTTGGCCATATAATTTCAGAAGAGGGAATCAAAATAGACCCTACAAGGATAGATGGCATATTGTAAATCAACCATCTAAGGAGCCTCAAGGAGTTGCAATCTTTCATCGAAAAGATTAATTTTCTGAGAAGGTTTATTCCTAATCTTGCTGAGCTATTAAAAAACATTACAAACATGCTTAAGAAAAATGTCGGTGTAAAATGGACTGTACCAGCTAAACAATCATTCGAGCTGGTCAAACAAGATCTTACTCAAACACTAGTTCTGATTAGTCCAGATTTTACGAAAGGTTTTTACCTCTTTTCCTTTGCATCTGAACATACAATAGTTGTAGTTTTAATTCAAAAGAATGATTTGGGGCAAGAACAACCAATATATGTCTTTAGTAGGGCCTTGAGAGATGCTCCTCTCAAATATAACATCATGGAGAAGCAAACCTTAGCATTAGTGAAAGCATTAAAAGACTTTAGGGTCTATATTTTACACTCTCACATAATTGATTTTGTTCCACATACTGTTGTCAAGGACATTCTAAGTCAAGACCCTGATGGTAAAAGGGGGAAATGGATTGCAACTATTCTTGAATATGACTTAGAAATTAGGCCCATCAAACTAGTTAAAGGGCAAGGATTAGCAAAACTTATGGCTGAGTCTAACTTCCAAGCACTTGACATAAATATGGTAGATGTGTTGGAAGAAATAGAAGAACCCACTGCTCCTTTTATTGAAGAAAATATTCTAAATTCTCCTTGGTATGCTGACATTATTTATGTGCTTTTATATTTAAATGCCCCTCCTTCTCTGTCTAAAACTAAAGCTGTATTTTTGAAACAAAAAGCTTTGAGTTTTTGCATATTAGATGGAGTATTATATTGGAAAAATGATGTTGGAATTTTGCTTAAATGTTTACTTGAAGATGATGCAGGAAAAATCATGCATGAATTGCATGACGGAGAATGTGGAGGACACCTCTACTAGAAGGCCACAACAAACAAAATTCTTAGATCTGGTCACTATTGGCCTACCCTTTTCCCAGACACTCAAAGGTTGGTCATGTCTTGCCATAAGTGTCAAATTTTTGATGGCAAAAGAAAACTTCTTCCCTTACCCTTACATCCTATCAGAGTTGAGGCACCTTTTCAACAATGGGGTTTAGACTTCATTGGGGAAATTCACCCATCCTCCTCAGCTCAACATAAATGGATCCTCACAGCCACTTACTTCTTTACCAAATGGATAGAATCTATACCTTCCAGAAATTTTAATGACTCTATCATTATCAAGTTCCTTGAAACAAATATCCTGTCCAGATTCGGTTGTCCCAGAAAAATCATAACAGACAATGCTGCTGCTTTTAAATCTAAGAAGATGGTTGATTTCTGTTACAAATACCACATAAACTTGGGCCATTTCACTGCTTACTATCCCCAAGGAAATGGATTAGCTGAATCTTCCAATAAGAGCCTCATCAATATCATTAAAAAGCTGTTGGAACAAAATCGGAAATCATGGCACAGTAAACGGGTTCATGCCTTATGGGCTGATAGGTTAACTACAAAGAAATCAATAAATATGTCCCCCTATCAGTTAGTTTATGGCATGGATGCAGTCTTTCCCACCTCATTGGGAGTACCAGTCATGAAGCTCCTTCAAGAAGTGCAGATTGAAGAGAATGATATGTAGAGAAGAATCAACCAAAAAATCCATTTACAACAGACCAGAGAGGAAGTCTATGAAAGAACACAGTTAGTCCAAGAAAATATGAAGAAGCTATTTGATAAGAGGACTAAGGAAAACCATTTCCAAGTTGGAAATGTTGTTCTTAAGTGGGATTCAAGAAGAGAAGAGAAGGGAAAACATGGAAAATTTGAGAACTTGTGAAAGGACCCTATATTATTCATTCTGAGAGGGGTCACAATGCATTTTTCCTTAAGGAATTGAATGGAGAGGATCTGTATGGAGGTCCTGTCAATGGCAGAATTCTCAAGCATTACTTTTGCCAAGAATCATAAGTCTTAAAGCCTTTTATTTTACCTTTGTAAATATCATAGTCTTAACATTGTATTCAAGGTTATGAAAATAAAAAATACAAAAATAAAGAAAAGAAATAAAAGAGGGAAAATTGTGAAAACAAGAAAGGTATAGCCCCATACAAAAAAGAGAAACAAATCTGAAAGTGTGCAAGCTTAAATGCCACTCCCTAAAACCACACTTCTAGTTAGTCAAACAGCCTAATCTTGACTAATTAGTTTTAAATTTTCTGCTGATAGGATAGTGAATTCGATTTTCCAAACTGTTTAATCTTGGCTTATCAGTAGATAGACTAGGATAGAAATTAAAGGTTCAAACATGTTCAAAATATGAACCTAAGTTTCCAAATAGAGATGACTCAAATCTGTTTGATTTTCTGAGTCAAAAAATATGTAAATCTGGTTCTAATTAGCTCAAAATATGAACCAGAGAGTAAGGAAGAAGCAATTCAAATAAGGGTCAAATCAGAGCTGTAAAAGGATAAAGGAAGTACTTTGAATTTTCAGATCTTAAGCCTTCATCATTTTGATTTAATTTTCTGCAAATAATAATCTATGTGCAGTTTGTTTTTATGCCATAGATCAACATCAAGTTAGACTGTTCAATCCTGACTTGTATGCTTTTTAAATTTCTTCTTTAGCAATTAGAGAATAAAAATTTGTTAGACTGTTTAATCCTAACAGATTAGTAGATTATGTAGAGAAGCATATGGGCTCAACTGCTTAACCTGAGTCCATGGAGAAATAAGAAGTAGAACTAGATCATTTTTATGCTTTCAAAAGAATAAAATGTTGTAAAAGAGTTTTCTAATCCAAGTGCACTCTAATGAAGAAAAATTTTTAGATCAGTAGGATTGGGTAGGTAGAAGCTTGTATTGATAAATGTCCATTATCTTTATGGTTGCTAATATGTTTTCAGAGAAAGTCATCTCAGCAAAGGAAGGGCAGCCCAATGGATGAGGCAACTGATCTGCCTCCAAGAGAATCCAAGTCTGAAATTTCTTGATGCCTTCAAGAAGGCATCATCCCCAAGTGGAGCCACTGTTAGCCAACTATAAAATTTGTTATACCAAATGCTGGCTAAAAACTCTTTGGAGCCTTCAAGGAACAAATTTTATGACTAAAAAGTATTGGCTCTTGAAGACTCTTGAAGGCTTCCTGCCTCTGTCCCAATCTTCACTATTGTGCCTATTTCCCCATTCAGAAATCCTGCTGTTTCCCAAGAAAGAATACTGCTGCAAGCACCATTTCCCTTTCTCCCCTCTTCCAAAACTAACCTCAATTTTTATCCCTCCATTTCCCATTAAAATCCCTCATTTTCATGTTTTTCCCATTTCCCCTTGTTCAAAATCCCTTGATAAGGTTTTAAGACTCCCTCTTAGCCTTATCGAAACTCTCAAATTCCTTTGAAAACTATTGAAAAACCATTAAAAATCATATTTTTATATATTATGAGCTTAAACCCCCTTGGGCTAAGCCTTTAAACTCTTTCCCTCCATGCGTTTTTGTGTTTAGACCGAGCGCTAGTCTTCTAAGCGCTTATCGCATTGCCCAATTGTGATTAAGCCCCTCCTCTTTTAAACCTCGGTCATATGTTCTCCCATATAACCCGTGGCCTCGCAGACGGGTGCCCATTCGCTTCAAATAAAATATTTTTCGACCAAAGTCTAAAACCTTTGATTATATATTAAAAACCGTCGACCTTATATTATTTTATGATTTTTTCGCCGGTCCAATTTTCAGTCATTCCGCACCGTCGATCTGATCTGGTGATCGGACGGTGCAGAGTCTGTCTCCCCTGTGGTCCCCGCATTCCACTCACCATTTCGAAAACCGCGTGGTATTCATCGCACTGCCTTTGAGCCACGGCGATTTTTTCCCGATCGGCAGCGATTCCATATGCTAGCCGACACGTGTCCTAGGCACTGTTCATAAAACCGTCGTCCATCGCGCGTTAACGTTCGAACGTGGACCCGGCGCGATATTGATGCGTGCCGTCCGATCTGAGGCCACCCATCCGACGGCTATCGCTCACCGAAGATGCCCGACGGTTAACTGGGCTACGACGCAGTCATTGGAGCATCTTCGTCGTCAATCTGATCTGCAGATCGACGGCCCACATTTCATCGCCCTGATTCGATCACCCAGTCAGCGTCTTCCGCTTTGACTTTCCGTTTCCACTCCCAACTGTCGATCTCTGCGTGATCGACGACTCTGATTTAAACATTTCTTCCGCCTCTCTATGATTTCTCCCGATCAATCCCGACCGTTGGATGATGCCATCCAACGGCCATGCTTCCCCCACACGTCCTCCGCAGCAATAAACCTATAAATGCATGGATTTTCTAATAGTTTTTGTATTGTGCAGGGTTTTTATGGTTTTTCCGCCACAACTCAGGAAATTTTCAAAGGAGGAAGCGTTTCCTCAGGCATTGATGCCATATCGTCCTTGCGCGAGCCCTGCACACCAGCAAAAACCATGGATCGGGCACAGTCAGAGAGTATTAGTGACGATGACCAAAATTTATCAGAACAGAGGATTAAAGACAGATTTTGTGGGGATCACGGCTAAGAATGTTTATCAAAAACCTAATCCTCGATTAAAACACAATTGAAGAGAATTTTAAGTGTTTTATCAAACAGGAAAGCCTCCACCGCCACATTAAGGTAGATTTATTCCTCCCAGCTGCTGAAATGCCACCTGTGCCTCAAAGTATTCAATCAGAAGCCAAATTTATTGATCAGGATCAGATATTTGTTTCAAAACGCAGCCAAAGAGTAAATTCTGCCAAGGAACTTAATGACAAAACATCTGCAGAGTTACTTCGACGTCACACAGAGCCTCAAAGGTCAACAAAAGCTCCCACCGAGCTTAAATCTTTATGTAAAACATTTAATACAGAGTACACCCATGTAAGTTTCTTCATTGAGCCCCCCAAAGGCCAAGAAGCCATTAAGTCTGTATTAATTGTAATTGGAGATATTTTATCAGATCTCACCTCCTCATTCTTCTATATATACTTCTGTAGAAGATGAGTGAGGGGTTGGTTGTTGTTTGATCACCAGTTGTAATACTGAAACTCTCTGAAATAAATACATAGTCCGTTGAAGTTGAAGAAGAAACTGAAGTCTTGGAAACCTTGATGATGTTGTTGCATGCTTGTTCCTGAGAAGGCTCTATCATTGGATCCATGAGCTTGGCTGTTGGTGAAGTATTCTGAACTGTTTGATGTTTTCTCCTATTTTCATTATGTTCCATAATTTCTTACTATAGTAGGTTGAAAGTTTTAGGCTAAGAAATGATTCCTAGAAGCACCTTAGACCTGTTCATCCTTCACTGTTTTATGTTTTCTTCTGCTGAGGTATTTTAGAGTCTTCAATCTCTCTCTTTGGTCCTCATGCTTGTTTATTTCTATAATAGTTCTAATAGTTGGTTTCAGCATGATTTATGGTTTTCCCTGCTTGTCTGCTGCCACTTAAAAACTGTTATTGCAGTCTCCCTTTGAAGTTTCTTGTTTACAGTGAATCATGGAGGTTTTTTCCGATCTTGCCCTTTTTCCTTGCTTAAACAGTTGCCTTGAAGGTCTTTATAGTTGTAATCATAGATGTGTTAGGTGTTCCCTCTTCTATGACCGCAATTATCAGTGAATCTTTTATGTTTTCTAAGTCATTTGAAATAAAATGTTTGAGGAAATAGGGTGTTCCCCGAATCTTAGATTTCGTTTCAAAAGTTGTTTTGAAATCATTGTTTGCTTAAAGGTGTGATTTGTAGAATTTATGGTTAGCCCTGTCTATCAAAAAGCTCTTTATTGTTCAAATTGTGTTTTCAAATTCCCTTTGTTTGAGAATTAAAACTTCTCTTTTCAAAACATTGATGTCCATCTCATTCCAAAACCAAAGGATCCTGTGGCCAAGTTAGATTTTCCCTCTGATATCCCATATCCATTGATGAGTATGTTATGAACTCTTTTTGACTCCATTGCCTAATGAACCAGATGTTTCTCCATTCTATATATATTTCCTAGACCTTTCATGTTCTGCTATGTCAACCCAACCAAACAAACACCCACACTTAATAACTAGTCTAAAATCCATATTCTAAGCACACAAGATAAACCTTTGCAAACAAACATTCAAGAGATCCCTCTCTGAGAACAGGAGGACTAGATCCTGGGACTCTAAAGATTGGTTCTGATGTTTCCTTGTCTTTTGATTTGCCAAACTATCAAAACACGGGACACCAACACCAACCAAACCAAGAAATTGAAAAATTATAGAAAAGAGTATGATTTACTAATTTTAAGATAAAATCAGTTCGTAGAAGAGTTTGTAAGAGTCAAGGCATCCTTGGAGGGGTGTACTAAGAAACAAAAACAATAAATGGAAGAATTGATATAGGAAAAAAGGGATGTGTTCTATTATAATACATGGTTACCACCCAAGAGGGAAGTGGAGCACGAGATCCAACTACAGCTATAC
Organism: Pinus albicaulis; assembly: GCA_034641835.2. Taxonomy (NCBI): domain Eukaryota; kingdom Viridiplantae; phylum Streptophyta; class Pinopsida; order Pinales; family Pinaceae; genus Pinus; species Pinus albicaulis. Next base: position 330,102,823 of record CM076582.1, read on the forward strand.
AAGCAATCTGTTATAGAAGCAAGTGAAGTGAAGAAACAATTGTAACAACTACTAAAATAGGGTGTCATTCGACCGAGTACATCACCATGTGGGTCACCCGTCATCATTGTGCCAAAGAAGGACGAGAATTGGTAGATATGTATTGATTATAGGGCATTGAACAAAATCACAATAAAGAAAAAATTACCCTCCACCCATAATAGATGATCTACTGGATCAATCGTAGCAAGTGAATAATTTGCCAAGCGAAGCGACCACACCTTCCAGTTGGATTTTCTATCGAAAGGGTTTCCCGGAGAGAATATATTGTGTCTTATGTGTGTTGGGGCTTATTTTGATGTTCTCTACTTTTCTGCATACTTTCCATTTTCATGCATGTACTAATTACAATTAAATTTACAGAACTAGATTTTTAATAAAACTGTAATAGTGTAAAAAATTAGTATTTTAATATATTATTATCATATATGTTATGACGAACTATCCAGTGCAATATCAACAACAATTTACAAATAAAAAACCTATAAATAAATATTTCTAAAAATTTGAGGTAAACTTTGCATCCCTATCAATTATGATCTTCTTTGTCATGTCGTGCAACCTAAAATTTTCCTTATAAGTAGACTTCATAGATATAAAATGAGCTACCTTGCTCAACTTATCCATTACCACCATGAATACATCATGTTGTTTGGAGGTTCTTGGTATTCCATTGGGTTGAACTCCCCATCCCATTCCCAAAATGATATTGGCTATAACAAACCCACTTCCTGTGTTTTCATTCCACTTTGACATGTTGGAATTATAACATTGTTACTTCATTGGATGGACAATATACTAACACGTTCGTTCATATAGGGGATTAAAAAAAGAGAAAATGTGATAAACAATACATTGCATAATATTGTGATGTGGAAAGGTTTTCTTTATTATACATTGCAATATATGTTTTTGCTTTTGTTTTGTGGACGAGAGGGAGGGGAGTAACATTATTTTTCATGTAGGGGGGTTAAATACCTATAATTAATGTTTTCCTCTTTTCACTTGTAAAATCATAGTTTTAATGTGTTTTCCCACTCTCCTTTCTAATTATAATGAATGAAATAACCTACACAGTCTGCTTGAATCTAACCTAGTTAAGGGATTAAAGCTAGCACACATAGACTGCGAAAGGATTTAGTTGAATGGTACCTATGTCATTAATGCACAACTATTTGTGTGGCACAAGTTATACCATTAGTGGTTTTTATCATAGCCTTGGGTGGTTTCAAGCCTTCGATACTTAAGGTGAAACACACTGACGTAGCCTTAGCTGCGTTTAACCACAATAATCATCTCCATTTCAATTATGCATAACCACATGCATATACACCCAAATAGTGGTAGTCTCTCTCTATGCGGAAGCTGTTCTCCATTTTTTTACACGATATAACCTTCAATCTAATTTTTGAAATGCATAAATCCTTTCTCTAAGATTACACACCCTTGTTGAGTTATCTAGTTTTATATCTTAGTTATGACCCAAAACATATACTCCGCTTTATAAAATATATCCAACCATTTCAAAACATAAATTATAACTAAAGTATATCATGTCGCTTGATTAAATATTTCCCTAGGTTAGAAACTTTGGTTAAAATTCATGATGTCAACAATAAAATATGTTCGGGCCGCACACTTATTACCAACGCACTTTACGTTGATGATATCTCCATGCCCATCCATTCGACGACAATCGAATTTCAATATGCATGATATTTAAAGTTTTTAATATGCAAAATGGACAGTTTTTTACTTGCGACGTGTCACCTTCCTAACACGATCACACTATTCAGTTAATTACCACTTACCATTTTGGATGCATGCAAAAACCACTTACTAATTTGCAAAACTGTTTCGTTCCTCTGCACCATAAATTCATGGATTTCTGGTTTCATCCAATGCATGGCCTTCTTTTATTTGTTGAGCATAGGGTTGTCGTGGATCAAATTCACTTCACGAATTTTGTGGAATCTTATATATAAGAAGTCGGCCCTATGAATAACTCAGCTACATTGTTCATAAGATTAAATGAAATTTCATTTCAGAAATTCAAACGAGAGACAATGGTAAAGAATTTGTAATCCCCATGGCTTCTTGTAGAGTTCTCACAACAATTTAGCGTATGGATAGATTCCTTGAGTCTAATCTATGCTCAAAATTTCTACATGGATTGCGTTGTTGATTCGATGGCCTGAGAACTTGTAGTTGTGGCTTCTTCTTGGCATGTACACAACCTCTACACATTTTAGATTCACATAAGCTTTGACTGTCTATCATAGTTTCTAAAAGTGATATTGATTACTCAAAATAGTTAAACAATTTCAACATTCTAGCTATCAACAACCAATTTAATTCATTTATATAAGCTCAATCTCTCACAATCTTCACAGATTTATGAGAATGACAGGAAAACACAGAATTCAGGCATTTTCATATTCAAGTTAGACAGAGTTTGTGTGAATAGTTCATTTCTTGATGTTATATATCATATAGCCGATTCTCTGTTTTTCTCACCTCTACACACTTTGCTCAAGTCATAATCTTAATATTATTAACCCTGTCTCGGAAATTGCATCACACTACTCAATTTTATGCAGAATCACCATATCAAACTTCTATTGCATATTTTTTGTCACGCACCTGTTCCTTCAAAGCCAAAACATTTATCACAAAGATCAACTGAAATTAAAAATTTTGTCCCTCATAAAGACTTCCATATTCAAATAAAAATCATGCACAGAACTTCATTTAAACAGAGATTCGCTTCATTCAATTATGGTCATACACAGAAAACAATTCTGGACACAATGAAAATACTCCTTTCATTCATAACCAATATTACATAATCTCGGAACACCTCGTGTTCTGTCTTCTCTCCTTTAGGCCTAATTTTATAATGAAATGGCCTTTTCCACCTCTCTGGCTCGTAGGCTTCCAAATCAAACTTTTCTAATCTTATAAATCCTACCCCCTCACTATCTTTTGAGACTTTAATTTATACAAATGGTTCTGAAACCAATTTTGGTTTCATATCCTTTATCTTCTAAACAAAATCCTGAATATCCTCATTTGACTCAACTAATCCCTAAGGATCCTCTCTCATCCACAAAATCATGAACCAATTCCTAATCTAAGATTTACAAATAATTTCCAAATCTCTCATTCCCCTAATTCTCTCATATTCTCCAACATTCGGGAACATTTACAAAATAAATCACAAATAATTAATAAAACCATATTCTAAATATCACTCAAAAACAATTAATAATTACATAGGAAACCAATCTTCTTTGAAAACACAACACCCCTAAAACTATTAATAATTTTCTGAGCCTAATGATCCTACATCAGACTCCTAAGGTTAAAAATAATCATGTGCTTCCAAATTTTTTCCTCTTGGATCCCATACCTTGTTCTGCAATTTGTCTTCTATTGCTTTTGTTGTTTGTTGCTTTTCTCTATGTCTCCACACTTTATGTTGTTTTGCTGCACTAGCTATGCTTTTACAGTCTCCTACTATCTTCCTCTTGGTGCTACTGCTTTTCTGCTTTCCTGCTATTGTCTTCTTCTAAGACACTTTCATCATTATCCTTCTTATTAGTTCAATTTCCTTGTCTAATATATCTTTTGACTGCTGATTACTTTCACCTCTTGATTGCTAAACTTTTATTCTTACTGTCACCCTGTCATCCTTACCCTCTTGTTTTCTACAACTGATAACTTCTTCCTGACTGTCACTTATGAAAATTTATTTGTCTTCTTTCTTCGGCAATTCCTTGGACTGATACATAGTCTGCCATTCACTTCTATCTCCTTCACTTTTATTTATTTTGTTGTTGTTGTCCTCTAACTCTTGCATCTTCACATTCTGCATTTCTTCAAGCTCTTTATCTTCCATAATTACCTCTTCTTACATGAAATCCTGATTTTCCAGCATTCTAATATCTTTGTTCCATGGATTAAATACTTCCATAGATTCTTCTTTTTCCTTCTTTACCTGGCTGCTCTTTTGCAACAAATGTTCTCTAGTATCTGCAACAAAACTTGCACTCACAAAACAACTATTAAAATTGAAAACATAAGGCCTTAGTGCCTCTTCCTTCTTTGGCAACATTTCAATTCGTTGCTATGAAATTTCCTCCTTTATCATCACATCAGTATGTTGATTCATTCTACCTAAAGAATTCTCTAAATGACTCTCGAGATTGTCAGTAAGTCTCTCTTCCACACCATCTGTTTCAATGATGTCTCTCTGTTCTTGTCCACTGTAGTGAAATCTGTCTTCTGCAATCTCACTGTCATATTCTGAGTTTTCCAGCAAATATTCCAACAATGCAATTTCTCTTTGACATTTCTTAAGAACTTCATCATCACTTACAATCCCTACATTTATACACAAATTTTCAGTTTGCAAATCACAAGGTTCAAGAGTCTCAATTGTTTCTTCACATATCATCTCTTCAAATTGAATCTCATCTCCTTCTTCCATAAGAAATTCTTCCTGTGTTGTAACAACTTCAAATATAAATGGATCACTGCTTTTCTTATTCAAGAGATAGTCTTCATAATTACTCTTTGCTTCAGAGTATTTATCTTCTGAAAGATACTCTTCCATACTTTTTACAACTTCAAAAGATTTCTCATCCTTTGCAAAACCTATAATCACCTCAAAATCATTAGTTAAAAAAATACAAGGCTTTACATCCTCCTACTAATCTGAACTTGCCCAACAGTTCAAGCAATAATCAATAATTTCCTTTTTAGCAAGGTAAACTTCTTGTTGTCTTGAATTCTCACAATAATTCATAAGATCTTTCACAGATCTCCAGTCTTCATCTTCACACAGAATTTCACCCTTTTCTGATCTACAAATGAAAACTTCCATTTCTGACTCTGTTTCTCTGAGTTTCTCTACCAACTGCTTCACTTGTTTCTGTTGTAGCCTTCTTTGTAATTAAGACCACTTCACTGTCTTGTATTTGGTCTTCTCCTATGATCATCTTTAATTTATTAAATTTTTCTCTTATCTCAACAATTTCTTTATCACGCTCCTCTTGACTCATTTGGTTCTTGTGAATTTCTTTAACACCCTTCTTCTTCATATTGTAGCTTTCTTTTGAACCTTGTACATGAATTTCCATAGTCTTCTTCACTTCTGTGTGAGCTTCTACATCTATAACCGATCAACTTCCTTCTAAGTTGGTCTTCTCACCAAACTTTTCCTCTGTCTGGTTTTCAAGTTCTCTCCTTCTCAGAACTTGTACTGAGAAATATTGCTCTCTTCTCTGGTTGTTGCACTCACTTCAAGGCCCTGCAACAATTTCTAAGAACTTTCAAAAGTTCTTCCTACAATCATACTGCTGCAATCTTGTGCCAACTTTCCACTTCTTTAATCTGCTGTGGTCTTGCTCAGAACCCTTTCTATGACTATCAGTAGTCATATTCTTCTTTCCATCTCTATGAGTTCATCAATCACTTTTCTCACTATGAGCTGTATTAAAGCCTCTGCAATAACAAGTCCTCCTTCTTACAACTTACCTCACCAATCATTTTCTTTGGATTTGGACTTTTGATAAGTACGGTTCTCTATCTCTAGAACCTCCTTTTGAGCATTTCTCTCTTCTCTTTCTAGGCTTCAACTCATATGCACCTTTTAAGAACACAATAATTCCTTTTTATCCAACCTCTGTTGGAATTCTTCAAGGTTATGCTCTTACACTTTGCTTTCACTCAAAAACCATTACCAACTTCCTTCATCACTGCTCTTAAGACTGTGATCTTCTTTTGCTGAGATTCTCTTCACATTTATGTAACCTGAATTCTGAAAATATAATCTTCAAACCAGAGTTAAAATAATGCTTACCATCTCACCTTCAAGATATTTGTGCGATCTTGTTTCACCATTCATCTGCACTGTATCTCTATGTGCTGCAATCTATCAGATTCAGAATCTGATCTCCTTTTACTTTCTCCATCACACATGCATTCTGTACAATTTAAAAAACCTTCAAAAGATATTTTGCCAGCTCTGATACCACTTTGACGCAGCCTTAGCTGTGTTTACCCACAATAATCATCTCCATTTCAATTATTCATAACCACATGCATATACTCCCAAATAGTGGTAGACTCTCTCTATGCGGAAGTTGTTCTCCTTTTTTTTACACGATATAACCTTCAATCTAATTTTTGAAATGCATATATCCTTTCTCTAATATTACACATCCTTGTTGAGCTAACCATTTTTATATCTTAGTTATGACCCAAAACATATACTCCGCTTTATAAAATATATCCAACCTTTTCAAAATGTAAAGTATAACCAAAGTATATCATGCCACTTGATTAAATATTTCCCTAGGCTAGAAAATTTGGTTAAACTTCATGATCTCAACAATAAAATATGTTCAGGCCCCACACTTATTACCAACGCACTTTGCGTTGATAATATCTCCATGCTCGTCCATCCGACGACAATCGCATTTCAATATGCATGATATTTAAAGTTTCTAATATATGCGAAATGGGCATTTTTTGACTTGCAATGTGTCACCTTCCTAACACTATCACACTCTTCAGTTAATTACCACTTACCATTTTGTATGCATGCGAAAACCACTTACTGATTTGAAAAACCATTTTTTTCCTCCGCGGCATAAATTCATGGATTTTTGGTTTCATCCAATGCATAGCCTTCTTTTATTTGTTGAGCATTGGGTTGTCGTGGATCAAATTCACTTCACGGATTTCATGGAATCTTATATATAAGAACTCGGCCCTATGAATAACTCAATCGCATTGTTCATAAGATAAAATGAACTTTCATTTCAGAAATTCAAACGGGAGAGAACGGTAAAGAAGTTGTAATGCCCGTGGCTTCCTGCAGAGTTCTCATGGAAATTCAGCGTATGGATAGATTCCTTGAGTCTAATATATGCTCACGATTACTACATGGATCGCGTTGTTGATTCGGTGGCCTCAGAACTTATAGCTGTGGCTTCTTCTTGGCATGTACACAACCTCTACACATCTTAGATTCACATAAGCTTCAACTGTCTATCACAGTTTATAAAAGTGATATCGATTACTCAGAATAGTTAAACAATTTCAGCATTCCAGCTATCAAAAACCAATTTAATTCATTTATATAAGCTCAATCTCTCACAATCTTCATGGATTTATGAGAATGACATAAAAAAATAGAATTCAGGCATTTTCGTATTCAAGTTAGACAGAATTTGTGTGAATAGTTCATTTCTTGATGTTATATATCATATAGTCGCTTCTATGTTCTTCTCAACTTTACGCACTTTGCTCAAGTCATAATATCAAGATTATTAACCTTGTCTTGTCAATTGCATTGCACTACTCAATTTTATGCACAGTCACCATATCAAACTTCTACTGCAGAGTTTTTGTCACGCACATGTTCCTTCACATCTAGAACATTTATCACACAGATCATCTGAAATTAAAACTCTTGCCCCTCATAAAGACTTCCATATTCAATTAAAAATCATGCACAGAACTTCATTTAAACAAAGATTTGTTTCATTCAATTATGGCCATACACAGAAAACAATTCTAGACACGATGAAAATCCTCCTTTCATTCATAACCAATATTACATAATCTCATAAAATCTTGTGTTCTGTCTTCTCTCCTTAGGCCTGATTTTCTAATCAAATGGCCTTTTCCACCTCTCTGGCCCGTAGGCTTCCAAATCAAACTTTTCTAATCTTCTAAATCCTACCCCCTCACTATCTTTTGAGACTTTAATTTATTCAAATGGTTCTGAAACCAATTTTGGTTTCAGATCCTTTATCTTCTCAACAAAATCCTGAATATGCTCATTTGACTCAACTAATCCCTAAGGATCCTCTCTCATCCACAAAATCATGAACCAATTCCTAATCTAAGATTTACAAATAATTTCCAAATCTCTCATTCCCCTAATTCTCTCATGTTCTCCAACATTCAGTAAAATTTACAAAATAACTCACAAATAATTAATAAATCTATATTCTAAATATCACTAAAAAAAAATTAATAATTATATAAGAAACCAATCTTCTTTGAAAACATAAGACCACTAAATCTATTAAGATTTTTTTGAGCCTAATGCTCCTGCATCAGACTCCTAAGGTTAAAAATAATCATGATCTCCCAATCATGTGCTTCCAAATTTTGTCCTCCTGGATCCCATACCTTGTTCTGCAATTTGTCTTCTATTGCTGCTGTTGTTTGTTTCTTTTCTGCAGGTCTCCACACTTTATGTTGTTTTGCTGCACTAGCTATGCTTTTACAGTCTGCTACTATCTTCCTCTTGGTGCTGTTACTTTTCTTTTTTCCTGCTGCTGTCTCCTTCTAAGACACTTTCATCATTATCCTTCTTATTAGTTCAATTTCATTGTATAATATATCTTCTGACTGATGATTACTTTCACCTCTTGATCGCTGAACTTTTATTCTTACTGATGCCCTGTCATCCTTACCCTCTTGTTTTCTGCAACTGATAACTTCTTCCTGATTGTCACTTATGAAAATTTCTTTGTCTTCTTTCTTCAGCAATTCCTTGGACTGATACATAGTCTTCCATTCACTCCTCTCTCCTTTTCTTTGCTTTAGTTTGTTGCTGCTGTCCTATAACTCTTGAATCTTCACATTCTGCATTTCTTCAAGCTCTTTCTCTTCCATAATTACCTCTTCTTGCATGAAATCCTGATTTTCCAGAATTCTAATAACTTTGTTCCATGGATTAAATACTTCCATAGATTCTTCTTTTTCCTTCCTTACTTGGCTACTCTTTTGCAGCAAATGTTCTCTAGTATCTGCAACAAAACTTGCACTCACAAAACAATTATTAAAATTGAAAACATAAGGCCTCAGTGCCTCTTCTTTCTTTGGCAACATTTCAATTTGTTGCTATGAATTTTCCTCCATTATCAGCACATCAGTATGCTGATTCATTCTCCCTAAATAATTCTCTAAAGGACTCTCGAGACTGTCAGCAAGTTTCTCTTCCACACCATCTGTTTCAATGATGTCTCTCTGTTCTTGTGCACTATAGTGAACTCTTTTTCTGCAATCTCATTGTCATATTCTGAGTTTTCTAGTAAATATTCCAACAATGCAATTTCTCTTTGTCATTTCTTAAGAACTTCATCATCACATACAAGCCCTACATTTATACACAAATTGTCAGTTTGCAAATCACAAGGTTCAATAGTCTCAACTGTTTCTTAACATATCAGCTCTTGAAACTGAATCTCTGATGTATAATTTCTGCATAAGTCACAAACTTGCGCACACTAGAGTATGTGTTTCATTTATCATGGAAATCATCATCCAAAATCTTCATAAAAAATACTTAGATTCAATACAAAATATATATGAAGAGAGAGCCAAACAATAAACAAAATACTTGCATCAAATACAACAAGACATTACAAATTCAAACCCTTCTTTAGCCAAATATACATTTGTTGCCTTCTTGGCCCTCACCATTCTTCACACCGCACATTATCCCTCTCTACATTTTCCTCTATCCTATTCCATGCTCTGTGTCCCTCTACATCCTCACACAAAGCTTCATATTTATACATAATTATGGATTAATTTGAATCCATGATTTCCTCCACAAATATCTCAACCAAATCCTAAAATATCTTTATCCCTTCTTTTCCATTTAAGGAGTTACTAATCCCTAAAATATCTATCCAACCCAACTCCACTCATATCCTCAATTAAGTAAGATAATATTTACAATAATTCTCACACTCAGATTTTTTCCTCTTAATTTATTTAAAATGTGAATAATTTATAAAATAATTAAAAAAAACATCACCCCATAAATCATCCAAATACAAAATGAAAATTAAGCAAGATGCTCCTGCATCAGACTCCCCATGTAGAGAAGTTTCCATAGACTCCTGTCTATGAGTTCTGTCACTTTTTTGTAATAATGCGACGGCCACATGTCTCAATGAATTTCTACCTCCAAGATTCCAAACTCTATTTTGCCGCTGGTCTTTTAAATTATCAACTCCATTTTGTAATTTTGCACATAATTCCTAGAATAGTATTTTTAGAATACTATTAAATGTAACTCTCCCTTTTCCATACCACATCATCTTTATTTTGGGAATTATAGACTTGTGTAGAAATGCTGACACCCATTCTCCTGGTCTCCAAACTTTGAAAGAATATCGAACTGGCTGTACATCAACATCACTCATTCTATCAACCATATTCCATCGGCCTCTCCAAAAATTTCTTTCGCCAATACCTCAGAGTAATTCCTCTTTGTCTAATGCTTCCATCTCCAATTGCGCTGAACATTTAACTTCCTGAAATGAAGAATAAACAAGAATTTCTCCTTCATTAAAACTATAGTCATTGATTGCCCTTATAGTAATAAATTTCTCATTCGGTGCTGTACCTGCATTCATGAACAAATTATTAGTTTTAAAAAGATAAGACCTTTCGGCCTCTTTTGATGCTTCAAGCACCAATCTCCCATCATAGACTTTCTAGATTTCAGCAGATCCTCTTTTGAATTGCTGGCTGCTTTCTTATTTATCCTACTGGATTAATACGTCTGTTTCCTTTATGTCTCTAAAGACATAACTTTCTTGTTGTTCCTGATCTTTCATCTTATCTCCAAATACTTTCTGCTCAATTCCACTGATTTCAACATTATATTTATTAATGTTTCCCTCTGTACCTACAACCACATTATTATTTGAAGAGTTGAAACATTCACTTAACTCTATAAACGTTAGAAACATTTCATCCTTATCATGCATGGTAACTGCGATCTCTTCTTTATCAGGTTTTGCAAGCTTCATCTCCCCTTTAGGTTCCTTGAGCCATCGTTCCAAGAACTCTATTTCCATGTGAAATCTTTCCATCATTTCATCACAACCTTAATTCTCAGTTTCATTATTCTTCTGGAAATCCTCCTGAGGTATCCTGGTTTCTGTATCATCACATTGCAAAATTCTATCATCAATTTCATTAAACAAATTCATTTGTTTACCTCCTTGGAATATCTCTACAACATTTTCATTATGCTTCTGCTCCATAACAATTTCAACTGGCTGTCTTACACCAAACAAGAATTCGTCTATGAATTCTTTCTGCTGCAATAAGTCAGTACCTTCCACCTCTGAAAGGAATTCTCCATCATACTTCACCTCAAGAGTTTCATTCATATTTGTGACAGTTTCACCAGACCGTCCACCATCTTCTACACATCCTGCAAACATACACAAACTGTGAGATTTAAAAATACAAGGCTTCATAGCCTCATCTACTTCTCTTGTCAACATATCTTCAAATTGTTCTGAACTATTCCAATAGTTCATGAGATCTTTCTCATTAACCTCTTCTCCCATAATTTCACCTTGTTCTGGGCCATAAATGGAAAATTCCATTTCCAACTCAGCTTCTCTGAGTTCTTCACATCTCAATTTCACACTCATTATCTGCTCGAGCTTTCTCAGCTCTTCTGTTAACTATATGTTTACCTGCTGATCCCTCTTTACTTGTAGTCTCTGTCATTTCACTTCCTTCCTCATGGTCCAACGATGTCTTTGGTCTTTATTTCTCTGTAACAATTCCATAAATAACTCAAGGTGAAATGCTATCTCAACTTTATCCCTCTCATACTCTGCATCAGTCAACTACTTCCATATGCCATTTGCCTTGGCATTTTCCTTCTTCTTTCTTCTGTTGTGGTCTTTCTCAGATCCTATGAAATGACTATCAACAATCATCTTCTCTTCCTTTGTGAACTTCATCTGTTCACTTATGGATTTCATTCAATCCTTTTCTTAGCAAGTCTTCTTACTTTCCATCCAACAATACAAGCTCTCTTCATGCACTTGACCTCTTGCGGTTCTCTGTCTTGGAATCATTTTTGGGCAACTCTCTTGCTCCTCTTTGCTGCAAACAACAACTATAGTAATTCTTGTGTTACAATGACCAAACTCTTTGGGTGTTAGGCTCTGCCGATCATGCACCCAATTACATTCAAACCTTTGACTTGGCTTACGACTCTTTGACTCCAGACTTGACATCAACTCTTCATCTTTGATGAAAATGCACTCTTTTGTTCAATAATTCAATGGTTTAAATTGAATCAAGCTATCAAAATTTATTCATTTGACCTTAACATCTTATTTGACTTCAAAGCTTGACCCAATAATTACAATAGTGGATATTTTGACTCTAATTCAAGTTATAAAATATACCAATGAACATCCACCCTTAATACATTTTCATGATGTAAAATCTTCACTCCACCAATTCTCTTTCATACTCCATTCTTATGATAACATCATAAGTCACTAATTATATCATTTTCCATTATCACTTGCTTTTACTCAATGATTCTTAAGCCTTTAAATTGAAATTCAATCCATTTTTCCCAAGATTTATTTTATGATGAAAATAAAATAAACCATTTAATTTTCAACATTTAAAATACCTTTTGAAAATGAATTTTCATACCTTACATTCCCTTCAAGGTTATTTAATAAACCTTTTCTTTGCAATTTCAACTCTTCGGACTTTATTCCTCTATGTCATTCTTATCACTGTGAATAATCGCATGCCCTTCATCGACATTGTACAAAAAAATATACCATAACCTCTTCAACACGCTCACCATCTTAGCGCAGACAGTTTTCCTATACTTCCATGCAGCTCCTTCTTTGCAGTGACGGTTCTCATGCAACACCATCTCTCTTCAGTGCACAAAAATAATTCCTTCATAGGAATTTTCCAAAACTTTCTTTTAACATGGTGGCATCAACATATTTCTCTAGCAGCAACAAACACAACCGCACTATCTTCTGAACAGAACAATGTGAACACTTTCACATGTGCTACAAGAAACGATCAATCATGATCTTTAACTCATGGAAATCATAGATGCTCCTTACAGGCTTTCTCCTCCATGTATATTTCAGTTATCACAACCTCAAAACCGATATGCCATAACCATGCTCGAACCATATTTGCACATCAATCTCTGAGATGGATTTCAATTGCATTCCTTAAACTTTGGATTGATTTCACTCTTTCATAAAATTTACAAAAAAATTAACTTCTTTAGTATGGCAAGGGGAATTGAATCATCCAAATTTCAAAAATACCCTTAATCAATGAATATTGATTCATTCAATGACCACTTACCTTGGAGTCTCCTTGTGGGTGAAATGATCTAACCCCTCTCTCTTGTATTCCTGGCAGAATTTGGCTCCTTTTTGCTTGGAATTTATAGCAAGACCCTCATTATAATTTGTAGAGGATTTGTGACAACTAGGGTGGTCTCACGGATTTTCTTTACTGACAGTGGAATTGTATCTATTTTCTTCTTGTGCATCCCTGTTAGTGTCAGAAAATGAGATATTGTCTTATTGTCTCTGGCCATGAAAAATTCCAAAGCCTAGTTTTATGAGCACAACACGTCTGAGAGAATCTTATACCGGCGACCAGATCCACCTTTGGTAGGCTTTTCTGAGAAGGAGTACGGGCACGATTCTGCAGATTTCACGAGACAACCCGCAGTCTTGTGTGTGACTCAACACTGCTTGCTATCCCAAAATTTGACACGGAGTTTAGGCATGGGCTTGGCATTACTCTTCCTGAGTTTCTCAGTGGTGACCGATGCAGCTTTCTTCATGGTGCTTGCTTCACTGGAAGCTACCTCCTTGGCCTTCCTACTACCGATTTCCTCCAAATCAACATTTCTTTTTTTTGTCGAGGAACCAGTCACATATATTTAAGCCGTCTGATCCCAACTGATCAGAGTACAATTTGCTGCAATATATGTGTTGAAATCGGTGGTTGCATCTTTCACATCTGAACAAGCTTTCCTAAAATCCAATGTCGCCACACATGAAACATTCTCTTTTTTCATTCTGCGCTGTCTACCATCCCAACATTTGGAGGTGTTAAGAATTTTGAAAATTTTCACTTTTCCTGTCTGCTAAGTGCTTGTCATTTTTTTCCTTTTGAGAGGTTGCACAGCCGACGTTAGATCCGCAAGTTCTGGTTGCAATTCACAACGGAATCGTTGAATATGTTGAGATCTGCAAAGCATGGCAACACATCACAACAAAACTTGCAGACCTAAATACACAGTGGTTGAATATCCTGAGCTCTGAATATATTGAGCTTTCGATTGACCAATTTTACCAGCGATCTACCAGCACATCAAAATCACCAAACCACTGCTATCACTACTGCGTCCCAAGGCAGTTGAACAAGCCACGCAGATTCACGTGCAATCTGGAAACCACTGCACTTGTTTCCAAAACAACGCTCGCTTTCCATTTCATAGTATCCGCACCTGCCTTACATCCAAGTCAGACGTTTCGTTTGGAATTTCTTATGACAATCCAGGATTACAACAGCTTTTATTCATGGGTTACTGAGATCAATTCTTCGATTGGAATTAATGCTAATCACACCTTCAATTCAACAACACTTATCCACGCATATATATAATTGGAGAGTCAAATAAGCAGCAGAAAACATAGAATAGAGCGAATACATGGAATTCTATAATAATAACTATATCAATTTCACAACCAATTTACTCCCACAATAGGCAGGGATCTTCCCCTCTGATACCAAAATGATGCAGAATTTCTGCATAAATCATAAACTTGCGTACACTAGAGTATGTGTTTCCTTTATCATGGAAATCATCATCCAAAATCATCATAAAAACTACTTATATTCAATACAAAATATATATGAAGAGAGAGCTGAACAATAAACAAAATACTTGCATCAAATACAACAAGACATTACAAATTCAAACCCTTCTTTGGCCGAATATACATTTGTTGCCTTCTTGGCCCTCGCCATTCTTCACACCACACACTATCCCTCTATACATTTTATTCTATCCTATTCTCTATGTCCTTCTACATCCTCACACAAAGCTTCATATTTATATATAATTATGGATTAATTTGAATCCATGATTTCCTCCACAAATATCTCAACCAAATCCGAAAATATCTTTATCCCTTCTTTGACTCAACTAAGTTCAATTTAAGGAGTTCCTAATCCCTAAAATATCTATCCAACCCAACTACACTCATATTCTCAATGAATTAAGAGACTATTTACAATAAATATCATACTCATATTTTTTCCTCTTAATTTATTTAAAATGTGCATAATTTATAAAATAATTAAAAAAAACATCACCCCTTAAATCATGCAAATACAAAATGAAAATTAAGCAGGATGCTCCTGCATCAATCTCATCTCCTTCTTCCACAAGAAATTCTTCCTGTGTTGTAACAACTTCAAATATAAATCCATCACTGCTTTTCTTATTCAAGAGACATTCTTCATCATTACTCTTTGCTTCAGAGTATTTATCTTTTGAATGATACTCTTTCATACATTTGACAGCTTCAAAATATTGCTCATCCTCTGCAAAACCTGTAATCACATCAAAATCATTAGTTACCAAAATACAAGGCTTTACATCCTCCATCCGATTTGAACTTGCCCAACAATTCAGGAAATCATCAATAATTTCCTTTTCAGCAAGGTGAACTTCTTGTTGTCTTGAATTCTCACAATAATTCATAAGATCTTTCACAGATCTCCAGTCTTCATCTTCACCGAGAATTTCACCCTTTTCTGGTCTACAAATGGAAACTTCCACTTCTGACTCTGTTTCTCTGATTTTCTCTATCAACTGCTTCACTTGTTTCTGTTGTAGCCTTCTTTGTAATTTAGACCACTTCACTGTATTTTTCCTCAAGACCGAACCTTGTCTTTGGTCTTCTCCTATCATCATATTTAATTTATTAAATTGTTCTCTCATCTCGTCAATTTCTTTATCACGCTCCTCTTGACTCATTTGGTTCTTATGGATTTCTTTAACACCCTTCTTCTCCATCTTGTAGCTTTCTTTTGAACCTTGTACATGACTTTCCATAGTCTTCTTCACTTCTGTGTGAGATTCTACACCTGTAACCAATCAACTTCCTTCTGAGTTGATCTTTGCACCAAACTTTTCCTCTGTCTTTTTTTCAAGTTCTCTCCTTCTCAAAACTTGTACTAAGAAATCTTGCTCTCTTCTCTGGTTGTTGCACTCACTTCAAAGTCCTACTATAATTTCTAATAACTTTCAAAAGTTCTTCCTACAGTCATACTGTTGCAATCTTGTGCCAAATTTCCACTTCTTTAATCTGCTATGGTCTTTCTTAGAACCCTTGCTATGACTATCAGTAGTCATCTTCTTCTTTCCATCTCTATGAGTTCATCAATCACTTCTCTCACTATGAGCTATACTAAAGCCTCTGCAATAACAAGTCCTCCTTGTTACAACTTACCTCACCAATCCTTTTCTTTGGATTTGGACTTTTGGTATGTACGGTTCTCTATCTCTGGAACCTCATTTTGAGCATTTATCTCTACTCTTTCTAGGCTTCAACTCATCTACACCTTTTAAGAACACAATAATTCATTTTTATCCAGCCTCTGTTGGAATTCTTCAAGGTTTTTCTCTTACACTTTACTTTCACTCATAAATTATTACCAGCTTCATTCATCACTACTCTTAAGAATGTGATCTTCTTTTGCTGAGATTCTCTTCAACTGTCTGCAACCTGAATTCTGCAAACATAATCTTCAAACCAGAGTTAAAATAATTCTTACCATCTCACCTTCAAGATCTCTAAGTGATCGTGTTTCACCATTCATCTACAATGTATCTCTATGTGCTGTAATCTATCAGATTCAAAATCTGATCTCCTTTTACTTTCTCCATCACAAATGCATTCTGTACAATTAAAAAAATACTTTAACCTTCAAAAGAGACTTTTCTAGCTATGATACCACTTTGACGTAGCCTTAGATGCGTTTACCCACAATAATCATCCCCATTTCAATTATTCATAACCACATGCATATACACCCAAATAGTGGTAGTCTCTCTCTATGCGGAAGTTGTTCTCCTTTTTTTTACATGATACAACCTTCAATCTAATTTTTGAAATGCATATATCCTTTCTCTAAGATTACACACCCTTGTTGAGCTAACCAATTTTATATCTTAGTTATGACCCAAAACATATAATCCGCTTTATAAAATATATCCAACCTTTTCAAAACATAAATTATAACCAAAGTATATCATGTCGCTTGATTAAATATTTCCCTAGGTTGGAAACTTTGGTTAAACTTCATGATGTCAACAATAAAATATGTTCAGGCCCCACACTTATTACCAACGCACTTTGCATTGATGATCTCTCCATGCCCGTTCATCCAATGGCAAACACATTTCAATATGCATGATATTTAAAGTTTTTAATATATGTGAAATGGGCAGTTTTTTATTTGCAACGTGTCACCTTCCTAACACTATCGTACTCTTCTGTTAATTACCAATTACCATTTTGGATGCATGCGAAAACCACTTACTGATTTGCAAAACGATTTTCGTTCCTCTGTGCCATAAATTCATGGATTTCTGGTTTCATCCAATGTATAGCCTTCTTTTATTTGTTGAGCATTGGGTTGCCGTGGATCAAATTCACTTCATGGATTTCGTGGAATCTTATATATAAGAAGTCGGCCCTATGAATAACTCGTCTGCATTGTTCATAAGATAAAATGAACTTTCATTTCAGAAATTCATACGGGAGACAATGATAAAGAATTTGTAATTCCTGTGGCTTCCTGTAGAGTTCTCACGGAAATTCAGCGTATGGATAGATTCATTGAGTCTAATCTATGTTCAAGATTTCTACATGGATCGCGTTGTTTATTCGCTGGCCTCAAAACTTGTAGTTGTGGCTTCTTCTTGGCATGTACACAACCTCTACACATTTTAGATTCACATAAGCTTCGACTATCTATAACAGTTTATAAAAGTGATATCGATTACTCAGAATATTTAAACAATTTCAACATTATAGCTATCAACAACCACTTTAATTCATTTCTATAAGCTTAATCTCTCACAATATTCATGGATTTATGAGAATGACAGAAAAACACAGAATTCAAGCATTTTCGTATTCAAGTTAGACAGAGTTTGTGTGAACAGTTCATTGCTTGATGTTATATATCATATAGTTTCTTCTATATTCTTCTCACCTCTACACACTTTTCTCAAGTCATAATATTAATATTATTAACCCTGTGTCGGCAATTGCATCGCACTAAATTTTATGCAGAATCACCATATCAAACTTCTATTGCAGAGTTTTTGTCACGCACCTGTTCCTTCACAGCCAGAACATTTATCACACATATCAACTGAAATTAAAAATTTTGTCCCTCATAAATACTTCCATATTCAAATAAAAATCATGCATAGAACTTCATTTAAATAGAGATTCGTTTCATTCAATTATGGTCATACACAGAAAACAATTCTAGACACAATGAAAATCCTCCTTTCATTCATAACCAATACTACATAATCTAAGAACATTTCGTGTTCTGTCTTCTCTCCCTTAGGCCTGATTTTCTAATCAAATGGCCTTTTCCACCTCTCTGGCCCGTAGGCTTCCAAATCAAACTTTTCTAATATTCTAAATCCTACCCCCTCACTATATTTTGAGACTTTAATTTATACAAATGGTTCTGAAACCAATTTTGGTTTCAGATCCTTTATCTTCTCAAAAAAATCTTGGATATCCTCATTTGACTCAACTAATCCCTAAGGATCCTCTCTTATCCACAAAATCATGAACCAATTCCTAATCTAAGATTTACAAATAATTTTCAAATCTCTCATTCCCCTAATTCTCTCAGGTTCTCCAACATTCGAGAACATTTACAAAATAAATCACAAATAATTAATAAATCCCTATTCTAAATATCACTAAAAAACAATTAATAATTACATAAGAAACCAATATTATTTGAAATCACAAGACCCATAAATCTATTAAGAATTTTCTGAAACTAATGCTCCTGCATCACACACCCTATTGGCCCATCTTGGCGGAGGGTGGTTTCATCATTTTTCCCTAACTCTCAGTGTTAAACATTGAGCAAGTAGAGGGGTTGAAATGGTTGTGGCTCACTGGATTTGTACCATACCAATCTTGTGAATGTAGTGTGACGGATTGGTAATGTGGCCCACACTAAGATACATGCCAAAGAGGGATTACATGGCATTGCATTGTCTTACGATGATAATGTGAGGATGGTGTTTCAACACAAAAAGGACTCTAATGGAAATGTGCCAGGAAAATCAAGACTTGGTTACAACAACTTCCTTTTTCTCTTAGCTCTACGTTGGTGTTCTTATTTTGGGGGAAATTCCCTCCCCCTAAAACCAATATCCTCATTCCTTTAAGTATAATTTGCTGGAAATGTTTTGTCTTTCAATTTGTTTTTTTCCAAAAATTATATTACTTGATAACTGTGAATAACTTATAAGGATAATACTCTTCTTCATTTTCCATTATTTGGATGTATAAAGTTGGTTGTATCTTAATTTATTTTTCTCATTGGTTACATGATATAGGTTATAAAAAAATATATCCTCCACTCCCTATTTTTTGCATTATTTTGTCCATGATCACCAAAAATGATTTTGGTTGCTACAATTATTGCTATTCCATTTGGGAACTTTATAGAAAAACTTTGAATAAATCGAATCATAAGGAATGTCTTCATGTTCATGATGCATTTTCTAAAATTTAACTATAATATTATTTTGTAACAAGTTAAAGAAATCGATGTGGCATGATTTGATGGGTTTGTTCATGTAGAGATGCAAAGAACGTTTTTTAATAAGAACTATCTAATTTGAATTTTTATAGTTATATATATGTCCATTCCTCAAAAAATCATGCATTTCCATGTATTATCCTAAAGATAATGGTGAAATTAGTATAACACCAAGCCTAAACTCCAGGCTATATTATTACAGTGGCATATCCCTATCTTGATATGCTAGTGCACTTCCTACCTATTTTTGGATCATTTTTGTCATTTTTAGGCATATAAGAGTTCCATCATGTTTCAATACTAAGGATATAAATAAAAAGGTTTATTAAAAATATAATTGAAAAAATGGATACCTAGGATATTTGGTAAAAAATAGGGATTTTAAAAGTTGCATGTATTGGAAGGGGGTGGTGATCAACAAAAAGATTTTTAGGGGAATTTTTTAATATCTACTAAAATTAGTGGATTTTTTTGCACATACTATTGTCATTGATGACAACAAGATGTCATTCATGTGAAAGGGGATGTATGAGGTAGCAATATTACCACCTTTGATAAAACACATATTTCATTAAATTTGGAAGTATTCCTTTGATCTATAATTTAGAACTTTAACTAGATTAAGTTTTTTCGAAATGTGAAATTATAAAATCACTTAGTTTACTAATTTTAATGTAGATATTCACCATTTTTTGTGAAAATTTTATCATGGTAAAGTATATAAATATATATATATATATAAACTTGCAAAAGAAAATATTTCACATCTTAATCTTGGATTCCTTACATTATCTCTTTTAAGATTTTTTATGGTTTATACTAAAAGCTAAGTTTGTTAAAGTTATCTTATGAAAAAAATGTTGTGTATGTTACTATTATTAACTTTATGAAAATAATGTTTTGTATGTTACTATTATCAACCCATTTAATTACAATTTGATATAGTAAATATCATGTATGTTTTAAGTTACGATTATTACTAAGACAAGGTTGGCATAATTTAAAATTCTATCGCATTTGCAACACTAGTAATATGGTTGAAGATGAAAAACCCTAGACTTAGATCATCCACTATACTCAAATTTGGATTTAAATTTCAAAATATTTGTGGCGCTACCAACCTTCTTGATCTTTTAACTAAACAAAATTATGATGATCTTGAAACACTTATTGTAATGATTTTTGAGCATAACAATAAAATTCTAAAGAATTTTGAGTAATATCTTTATGGCTTCTTATATACCATATTATTTGGTCTTAGTGGATGATAATCATCATTATCACCATCATCATTTCATACTATTGTAGTGGATGATAATCATCATTATCGCCATCATCATGACATACTATTGTAGGAAGTTTGAACCATTTTAGAGTTGACATGAGAAAATATGTTTTTACGATCAATTTAAATGTTGAATGATAGTAGTAGTATAATTTATTTATTATTTATTATTTGTACTTTTGTGTTAAAAACTAAGCTAAGAACTATTATTTTTATAGACCAAGTTTAGAAGATGTTGTTTTTAAGTGCATTATTGAATTTGATTATGCGTATTTGATATGGTGAGAAGTCATGTTGGTCAAAAAAACAATTGAAAAATTAAATATTTTATGGCACTGTCATGTCATTTGTATCACCACATGATTACATTAAAATAATAAATAATATGAAACTCCAAAAATAATATGAAGAGAATATTTGATATACAACAAATATTGAAACGTGCGTTTGAATGTATATTAATAGTTCCTTCAAAAAAAAATTATAGTCGAACTTACACATCCCCTCACCACATGATTACATTGAAATACTAAATAATATAAACTCCAAAAATAATATGAAGATAGTATTTGATATGCAACAAATATTGAAAAGTGTGTCTAAATGTATATTAATAGATAGTTAAAAAAAAATACAGTCCAACTTACACATCCCGTCATACTAGGCTGTAGAAGGAGCCTCGCCTCTCGATTCAATTACTAATCATTTTAATTATCAAAATCAATCATGAATTAGAATAGTAATAAAGTAATGCAATTTGATTATTTTCAAATAAAAGAGGAAAGAGAGAAAAACGAATAAACTATTTATTACAAATGTTTAGTTTTTATTCTTGGAGTGTTTAAGGATATTATATTGAAAATAACATATTGGCATTCATCTAAAACTTAGATCCCTTAAATTATTTCTATTATCATTAATGTTTATATTTATGTATTAAATTTGACTCGTGAATAATATATTTTTTCAAAAGATTCTTACCTATAAAGTTATTTAACAATATATGAATATTATGTTTCTTACTATTATTAACCATTTTAAATTAACACTAACTACTTTTCCTATGTTGAGTACAAATTTTTTATACTAGTACCATTTTGGCACCACTTCAAAGTCTATAAGAGGAATATTTTAGAAGTCTAGTTGTGTTGTTCAATGATCAAAATCATTTTTTTTATAAATTAGAGTGCAACAAAACAACAAATTTGATTTATATAAATTATAATAAGGAATATTAAGGATAACTCACTTCAAACATTACTACAAATTTCTAACATATTTTCATTTAGTTTTTATATGGTTTATATTAAATATTATACTAATTAGCTACTCCATTATTGTTTTAATAGACCAAGTTTAAAAGATGATGTTTTTAAGTGCATTATTGAAATTGATTATGCATATTTGATATGGTGAGAAGTCATGTTGGTCAAACAGAGCTTTGAAAACTTAAATATTTTATGGCACTGTCATGTCATTTGTATCACCACATGATCACATTGAAATACTAAATAATATAAAACTCCTCCAAAAATAATATGAAGAGAATATTTGATATACAAAAAATCCTGAAAAGTGTGTCTGAATGTATATTAAAAGATCCTTCAAAAAAAAATTACATTCATGAATCATATAAACCTAATCTTAAGATATTCTCTCAAGTAGGTCAAGAACAAATTCTACACCATATTTATTTATCTTGGTCTTCTTGCAATGTTCTTTCTTTGGCAGCCATGCCCAATCTATGGTATTAATTGGAATAGAGTCAAATTCTATGTCATCAGGATTTGGTATCCAATATTGCTCTAAAAATTTTCCATTGTATTTCCCTGAAATAGGCTTCCAGCAATCAACCTTTACGTGAAGATTCTCACTTTCATTATCCCTAAAGATATCTGAGATGGATTTTTCCATCCAAATCATCTCTCTTGCATCCTCATTTCCTGATCTAACTAGCAACATCTTTCCTTTCTGAACATCAATATTTGGATTGAATGTTGGCTTTGGATTGTTGCATTTGGGTCCAACATATACTGCTTCATCTATTGCATTATCAAAATCTTCATCCATAATACTTGAGATTACATGGAGTGCATTATGATCAACATCAACAACGTGCCTTGTCTTGGGCTAGAAATCTTCAAAAGTTGAATCACTTCCATCTATTATTATATGATCATTATAGATTCCATATAATGTATCAAGAACTCTTTCCGGCCAATACATTACTTTATTTTTCCATTCCTCTGTAACAATTGCTGAATCCTCATTCCCGGTAGTGTCTTTCCACATTTTTATGTATGATGTTATCCCTTCCTTTAGTTCTTTGAAATAGGAATTATTATTTTTAGAAGCTAAGAAAGATGGGTTCCCTATGGGAATTATACGTCGACCTTCATCATCTATATTCCATAACTCAGCTGAATCTGACCACTCAATATCTCTAATGGATTCTTTGTACCTTAGTATTGGAATATCATTGAGTACAATAAATTGGAAGTATCAAACATTAAGATGTCCAACTAGTGAATTTTTCCCTCCTTGATGTATCCATTAAGGAAACTTTTGAAGTCATAGAACTTGTCAATAAGTCTAGGTGGAAACACTCATTTTTCTTCAATTTTGTGATATGTATCCATCATTTCAGGTAAAGAACATATATCTTTAATTTTAGGTTGGAATACATTCTTCCGTAGGTTCCATCTATGTCTTCATGGGTGTGCCCCACAGCCAAGAATCTAGCCTCAATAGTGATGAAGACGCCAAGTGCAGTTAAAAGTGATAAAAGCATGAAAAGATAGCGATTCTTATTATCACTTGTTGCATTGTCCAACTGTAATAATAAATGTGGAGGAAGAGCTTTAAAATCAACATTTTGACTCTTTGATCTTCCATGAGATATAAAATCATCCTTGTAAACTTGACATTTTGAGTAAATAGAGGTGAAGTAATGCATTTGTAAGTGGGTTTCTTGAACTTCCACTCTCATAAAGTAGATCACCATACATATCAATTTGTGGGTCTTCAAGGTCCCTTAAGCACTTTTCAAGGGATGTAATAGTAAATTACGATCCCATATGTACAAATGGTAGGGAGAAATGACCAAAACCTCCTGTGTTATGCCCATGTGTTAGCATACCTGTCAATGACAAACCTAAATTTGTTCCTACAATCGATTTTGATTTGACACATAGCCTTGGGATTGAAGTCTTTGTTTTATCCATTTTATCATGGATAATTCTCAAATAATCCTTTGGAAACCGCTTTGACATAATTCTACGGGCATAGTAGCAATATCTTCCACACATAAAAATCTTGATATGTTTGTTCAGCCTACCTCGTGCCTTTTCTTCCATCTCTTTTGCAGTCACTAACTTCATCTATGCTTTCAATACAATACATTCACTGCATTTACTGAAGTTGGTGTTCTTTGAAAATGCCACATCTCGAAACTTAGTATCCCTTATCTTTCTCATTGTTTACTGTGATATTGATGGGTGATTGAGCTTTTGAAGAGCCTAATTGCTCTCTTTTAACAAAGAATTTTGTGTGCAAGTCGAAGGAGGCAATCTTAAAGGAGTAGATGTTCCATCTTCTTCAACTTGACGTGTTTGGTTTGGTGAAAAATCTGAATTATCCATTACAATTTTTTGCAATATTTATATGGCTACCACGGTGTGTCCTCGTGCTTTGCATGTGTTGGTGTTACCATGAATAGCTTTGATATGCCCATTTTGGAAATATTGCTGGTAGTTATAGAATGTGCTTTGAGGAATCTTATGTATCTTATACTATGCTTTCTTACAAATAATATTCCCATTAAATATAATGTCCTTTACATTTCTAGCAATAGCTAGTAGGCCATGGCCATGGCTCCTTGACATGAGTGAATTCAAGAAAAATTCCCTAATATCATTTTTATTTATTTGTCTCATACCCCTTCTAGCACCTGCAATGGCCCTCCTATCCACATGTTGAAGACAATATTTTCTACAACATACATCTCCTGCCAAAAGTCGAATTTCTTTCTCTTCATCTATATTTGTTTGACATTTTTCCATTTTTGTTTATTTATTTATTGTCCATCTAACCAAACAATGTATATACTTATCCCCAATTCTTCATATTTCAAAATTTCCTTCTATCTCTTCCAAAAAAACACCAAAGTCCATTTCACCTAGTGTTTCACCTTCAATAAGGTCATCCTCGCGGACATTAACTAGCATTCCTTTGGCAATGCACATGCTTGTTCCCATGCATTCATGTGTAAGAGAAACCTTTTTACATATAAATTTAACCCTATATTGGGGAATATTTATGGCATGATCATGAAAATGAGGTTCCAAATATGATTTTGGCCAAATCTCATAAGATTCCAATGCACCCCCTAATGTATGCTCAAATCCTGTTGGATGTGGTAGAGCAACATCATGTTTTAAAAACTTCTCAATTTTAACCATTATACATCGTTTCTTTACCATATTTCCATGCACTTTATGCCCAAGCTATGTATTGAATATGGAGCCCTCACCAACCTTCACTCCATGTTGCAGAAGATCTACCTTTTCTCCAATAGAAAATGTAGAAGAAACATTTTCACCTATAAACGAATGTAAACAAGGTTAGTATTTACTAAAAAAAAAGTATTATATTATCAATAATATTTGAACACATGCTTCAATAAATTTATTTACCTATGTTTTGCCTCAAATCCCTGATCTTACATGGATGTATGTACCCTTCATCAACATCTTCAATCAAATGTGTTTGAGTGACATCAATTTCAAAATTGCAACATAACATGCATTAACCCTTTCTCCGACATAATAAGTTCTAGACTCTATAGATTCGACCCTTCCCAGCCTAACGACTTGATCATTAATAAGGAGATCAAAATAGTCCCCTTTTTCTATATTTTTTGTCGTAGCTTGTACCAATTCTGTAACAACAATTAAACCATAAATTGTAATTAAAAGGTTGAACCATGTAAAGTGTGATTTATATTTTTGCAAAAACACACAACTTTCAAAAAGTAATATAGATGCAATAATTTAAATAGTATGGTATTCATATTGTATGTAATGAAACATTGTTCCCCACCATCTAGTGCCTACTACAAAAAGTACTTTACATGCAAATTACACAATAAACATATATGAGGACCATGTAATTAGAGATGTATATAGTATCATAGAATGGAAAATATAAGCTCATATCAAACCACCAAGTTCCTATTTAACTTCAGAAATGACACCTGTAGTCTTAATGCATGTGTATGAATAATGATCAGAAGAAATTTGTAGAAGTTGAAGAACCAAAACATGGTCTATTGTAAAATCTGAGAAATTCCAAGATTGATGCTACATAAGATGTCTAAAAGCCCCATGAAAAGGAGATTATTTTTTCACTTAGTGAGGATGTTTGATGTTTGAACTTGATAATAAAAAGCCAAAATAAAGGTTTTCTTCCAAATAAAAGTTTTGAATGACAAATATGAGCTCATATCAAACCACCAAGTTCTTATTTAACTTTAGAAGTGACACTCGTAGTCTTATTGCATGTGTATGAATAATGAGCATATGAAATTTGTAGAAGTTGAAGAACCAAAACATGGTCCTTTTGAAAATCTAAGAAATTCTGAGATTGATGCTACATAAGATGTCTAAAAGCCCCATGAAAAGGACAAAATATATTCACTTAGTGAGGATGTTTGATGTTTGAACTTGATAATCAAAAGGAAAACTAGAGGTTTTCTTCCAAATAAAAGTTTTGGTACTCTAAATACTAGATAATTTTCTTTTTTATTCTAAAAGAAAAGAAATTTCATTTTAAAAATATTTAGTTCCAATGTTAGCACTCCATACCTACACACATTTAAGGACATACTATTGAGGATGGATACAAAGGGATGTTAACTTTAGGTCCTCGAAAAGT
Source organism: Pinus albicaulis (assembly GCA_034641835.2). Classification (NCBI taxonomy): domain Eukaryota; kingdom Viridiplantae; phylum Streptophyta; class Pinopsida; order Pinales; family Pinaceae; genus Pinus; species Pinus albicaulis. Next base: position 330,129,821 of record CM076582.1, read on the forward strand.
GTAGATTTGAGTTTTCCTAGATTTTTATGTTGATGAGGAAGAGTCTTATCTTATGCATCCAAAAATTAGTGAAATTGTTTTTGGAAGTTCATAACTATACAACAAAATAAGAGAAAAGCAATACATTTTAAAAAATTGTGCTTGATACTTTAAAATTGCATATATTTGCATTGGAAGAAAAATATAGTATACCTCAATAATACATTTATTCATAAACTTCAAAATTATACAAAGATCACATTATTCTCCATGGATCAAATAATTATGATTGGATTATTGTGTTTGTGCCAAAAGGAAAACTATACCATTATCTTTCCTTCCAACTCAAGCACAAATGTAGTGCCAACAACAACATATATCTATATACAATTCTTTTGCATTGTCATTGATCTCTATAAATTGTTCCAAATTCAATAAAAGGGCACATCAAAATCTATAACTCTAACCATTGTGATTATTGAGACAATGACTCCCCTAGATAATTGGTTGCATAAGTGTAATGGTGTCTAGAATAAAGCTAGTAATCACTAGGTATCCTTCTTGCGTAATCACAAATGCACTGCCAAGAATAATTTCAGAGCACTAACCTTGGTGAGGGTGAAATATTGATAGTTTTCCATTCTATAACTCCTTCTAACACAAATACAAGAAAATTTCCAACAATAATGTTGCATTGCGAAAACAATTTAACGGATGCAAGATTTACTTCTATCACAAACAAAAACACATTTTCAACAATAACATTGCAAGATGAAGGAAATTTAACACATTATAACCTTCCTTCTAGCATAACAACAAACATATTTCTAATAAAAACATTACATTATGAAGGAAATATAATGTGTGCTAGCTTTCCTTCTATCACAAGTAGAATCCCATTTCGAACAACATTACACCTCAAATGAAAGCTAATAATCAATATCATTCCTACTACTACAAACATAAGCATATTCCTAGAAGCAACGTTACATGGTCAAATAAATCTAGCACATGCTAGATTTCCTTCTAGCACAAACACAAGCACATTTCCAACAATAATTTTGTAAGGCGTTTGAAATCCACCACATGCTAAATCTACTTCTAGCGTAAATAGAAGCATGTTACTCAAAAAAACATTGCAAATTAAAAGAAATCTTACACATTCTAGAGTTTCTTCTAGCACAAACAAAATCACATTGCCAAAAACAACATTGCAGGATAGAAGATATCTAACCTATGCTTGATTTACTTCTAGCACATTGCCAACAATAACATTGTAGTGAAAACGAAATCCAATGCATGATAGAATTTCTTCTAGCACAAGCACAAGTACATTTCAAACAATATTGCATTGCAAAATAAATACAATGCAGGTTATATTTCATTTTAGTACAAATACAAGCATGTTGCCAACAACAATATTGCATTGCGAAACAAATCTATTGCATACTAGATTTTATTCTAGTATAAACATAAGCACATTTCTAACACCAATATTGCATTGCAAAAAAAAATAGTGCATGCTAGAATTCCTCCCACCATACACAAACATATTGGCAACATCAATATTGTAGGGTAAATGAAATCTATATCGTGATAGATTTTATTCTATCACAAACATAAGCATATTTCCAATCACAATATTGCAAGGTGAATTAGATCTAACATGCTATTTGTACTTTTATCTCAAACACAAACATGTCACCAATAACAACATTGCAAGGTGAATGAAATCTAACACATGCTAGATTTCCTTCTCTCCCAGAAAAAAGAACATAACAATATTGTAGGGTGAATGAAACATACCACATATTAGATTTGCTTCTAGAAAAAAAAACATATTGTCAAAAATACCTTATGCAGGACAAAAGAAATCTGGTGTGGTAGATTTCCTTCTAGCATAAACACAAACACATAACATTGTAGGACTTAAGAATCTAGTGCATGCCAGATTTTGTTATAGCATGAAAACAAACATATTACCAACAACATTCTAGGGAAAAAGAAATCTAGCACATGCTAGATTTCCTTTTAGCACAATCACAAGTACATTGCCAATAACATCATTGTGGTGAAGGAGATATGGCGCATACTAGATTTCCTTCTAGCACAAACAATTGAATTGCCAACAACACCATTGCAATGCGAAAGAAATCTAGTGCACACTAGATTTCCTTCTTACGCATATACAAACACATTGTCAATAAACTCATAGAAGGGTGAAAGAAATCTAATGTATGCTAGATTTCCTTCTAGCACAAACATAAACACATTACAACATTTCTAGATAAAATAAATCTAGCAGATGGTAGATTTACTTCTAGCACAAACAAAAGCATATTGTCAACAACCACATTGCAGTGAAAAAGAAATCTAGCGCATGCTAGATTTCTTTCGAGCCAAAATTGAAGCATGTTGGCAATACAAACATTGCAAGGTGAAGAAAATCTAACACGTGTTAGATTTACGCATAGCACAAATACAAGCACACAACAACATTGTAGGGTGACATAAATCTAGCATGTTAGAGTTTCATCCAGCATAAACAAAAGCATATTGCCAACAAAAACATTGCATGGAAAAATATATCTAGAAAAAATTATATCACAAACATAAGCAAATTTCCAATAACATCGCAAGGTAAAAGAAATTTAATGCATGTTATCTTTACATGTAGCACAAATACAAGCATACTACCAACAACAACATTTCATGCCAGAAGAAACCAAGTGCATGTTATATTTCCTTCTAACACAAAAACAAGCACATTGCCAAGCTTAAGGAAATATAACACGTGTTAGATTTCCTTCTATAATAAAGAACCAAATTGACAACAACAATATTGTAGAGCAAACGAAATCTAGCACAACTTCTAGCCCAAACACAAGAACATTTCCAATAACATTGCCAAGGTGAAGGAAATCTAACACGTGCTATATTTCCTTCTATCATAAACAACCAAATAGACAACAACAATATTGTAGAGCAAAAGAAATCTAGCATAGTTTCTACCCCAAACACAAGCATTTTTCCAATAACAACATTGCAAGGTGAAAGAAATTTAATGAGTGTTAGCTTTACATGTAGCACAAATACAAGCATACTACCAACAACAACATTGCATGCCAAAATAAATCTAGTGCATGCTATATTTCGTTTTAACACAAACATGAGCACATTGCTAGTAAGAACATTCCAAGGTGAAGGAACTCTAACACATGTTAGATTTCCTTCTATCATAAACAACCATATTACCAAAAATAACATTGCACTCTGAAAATTCCTTCTAGCATGTCAATAAAAATATTGCAAGGTGGAAAAAATGTCAGGTGTGCTAGTGTTGGAAATATTGAGAGGGGGGTTGAATCAATATTTCTTTACAATTGTCATATTATGCCAGTTAAAATCACCAATTAAACCAAAACACAAGATGTGCAACAAGAAAATAATTTTATTAATGAATTTGAGGACTCTAAAAACCAAAGCTCCAACTTGTACAACAAAGTCTTTATCTCCTTCAAGGCTTGAACCCGGAATGAGGACTCTAATATTCAACTACAAATCCAAGCTCCAACCTTGTATGATGACTCAAATCCTCTATAGATCCAACCCTCTTAGTTTTCTTCAATCCCTTAAGGTGACTTCAATATTGCTTCAAGCCTCCATCAAAAACTTCAAATACTTCTAAAAAATGTATCCAAGATAGGTCTGGAAAGTGCTCTCAAATCTACCTGTACAAAAACTTCATGTGTACTTCAAAAAAAAATGTATGGTTGCACCAACAAAACATGTCTTCAAGTGTTGATCTTCAACTATGCTCCAAGGATGACTGCTCCAACAAAACAAGTCTTTAAGTGTTGGTCTTCAACTATACTTGCTTCAACAAAACAACTCTTCAAATGTTGGTCTTCAACTATGCTTCAAGAGTGAATTTTGTTTCAACAAAGGCTTGAAGAATGCTCAATTAATGTCATCATGAATGCACTCTACTGTCAACTCAAAATATGCTCAAAGTATGTTATCATTTTATCATTCAATGAAGGTGTCTCCTAGGCTCTTCATGTGTGCTGTAAAGAATGTGCTTCAATCTACAAGGATTACTTTACTTTTGTTTCAAATCTGACTTGATATGTTGATCAAGCCTCTCAAGGTGTAATATTCCTAATGGAAAAGTTAATAGTGATAACAAATTCATACAATAAACCCAACAAAAATATTTTTCAGAAAACGCCAATAAAACAGAAATGCTCCAAACACACCAAAATGGGAAAATTTTATTATAAGATATTTTTGGAGTACAATATATAAAATAAATAAATAAATAAAAGTGCACCCTGGCTTTCACAAGGAAATATACAAGCCTTAGGTGGATGTTTTATCAATGCCAAACTATTGCTAAAATTTTCCCAGTAAAAATATGCACTGGACTTGTGATTTTTGCACTGTTGGTTGTGTTGATACCCTGATTAGCCCCCTCCTAACTGTGAAAATTTCTGAAAGTGTAATTACGTATATAATTCCTCTCCTGCTATTCAAGCCCTACTAGGGGCCCGGTCACATGTGTCTGTCTCCCCATCTATTCTTTCATCCGTTGTACCACCCCTCTCAGAAGAAGGCTATCACCCCTATCAGAAGACTGGCCATCTCAATAAAGAAATAAAGGCAGTTAGGCCCCCTTATAATCCAAGCTGATATAACTTGAAAAGAGAATTCCTATAGACTCGCCCAACGGAGAGCACTACCTAGAATAGAATTCTCCCCCTATCAATACAGATACGACGGACATCCTACAAAAAACGAGACTATTGCTTATGCAAAAACCCTACTGTTAAATCACGATTTACTTATCCTACTTATACAAGTTATTAAACTGAAATGTTCAGTATTAACATCGAAGTAAACACTTTAACAATGTACATAGATACAAATCTAAACTTAATAAATGTACATAGACAAAGTGACACACAAGATTTTTTGGACAACTGTCCTCAGAAAAACCCAATGCGAGAAAATTGGTCTTCTAGTTGCTGAAGGGTTTTTATTATTAAGTAGATTATAAGTACAAAAAATCTAGGCACCTTATTGGTTAACCCGACAGATAAAAAATCTGCAGCAATACCTCCATTCAAGAGACGAAAAATTGCATTGATTCACACCCTCAAACAAGATTTACATAACTCGGCCCTTTTCTGTCTTCAGAAACCCCAGCACAGCTCTGAAGCCCTCTATATAAGCTCTCCTAGCCTGCGTGTGCCTCTGTGTTTCTCAAGAGAGGCCTGCGTAACCACATACTGGGTTACATTGTCCCCACGATGTCGTAGTTGGGCTTGCGTAAGCCTTGATGGCCTCCTGCTGCCTCTACGCTGCCCTTTCGGGCCTGCATAACACCTGCGTAGCACTAAAGCCCTCTACGTAGCTGCTGATCCCTCTACACTGCTCTAACTCTTGGCCTAGGATCAGATCACCCCTCTCGCCAATACTACCCTTCGCTGTAGTTGAAACACTTCTGGAAATTCTTAGCAAACCACGCCCTATAATTCCAGCTTAGTCTCAGTGCTCTGCCTCTGTGTGTGTTCTCCAATTGACCCCAAGCCTTTCCTTTATAATTTTCTCATTGGAAAAAAAATGGTCGTGATCTAATATTGAATCGACGACTAAGATTAAAAGAAAGTTTGATCCATGTGACTTAAGTCATTTCCATCACATGTTTAAATTAATTACCTTTAATTTTTTAATTTTCCTAAGTCAGACATAGGGTCCTTAATTAAAAAGATTGATTAACTAATTAATTATCTCTTAAAATGGATGAATTTCTCAAATCCCTGTCTGGGCCTTAGAGATCTCATGTACTCTAGTCCCTCCACAAATTTTTGGATCTAGAGCATATTCGATGCTACCCCAACACTCAAAAATCTCAACACTAACTGCTCAGAAAATTATGAAAAATTAGTCATAGAATCCTTGTCAAAACCCCAGAAAAACCCAGAAAGGGTTTGCCTTGGTTTTGATGCTCCAAAAATGGCCCCAAATTCCTTAACCCTCCTCTAAGTGCAGAAAAACTAGAACTGTGACTGATGCTGGAATGAATGTCCCAAAATCGCTGGAAAATTCTTCTCAATTTCACCCCAAACCAACCCCAAGAAACCCAACTCTCAAATCCCTCCACAAGCCACCCCACAATTGTGCCTCCACAATGATTGCGCAATTTTAGGGTAGGATGACGTAGTTTCTCCTCCGGAAAATCAGTTTGATGTTGTATGTTGAATTCTACCCTTGCAAATCTTCCTCCTTTTTCCTAGAATTGACCAAAAATTACTTCGACGATGCTACAACTTCCAACTCCAGTTCTTTCTCCTCAACTCTCTATGTGGCCTCTTGAACTATGTCTCAATTGCCCAAAAACTGTACCACATGTGTGGCCCTCTCTCCAACTCTTGAAACTTATGAAGAATCCTTCCTAGGGTGGTACTCAGAGTCCACCGAAGAAATTTTGAGCTTCCTCCTTGGGAAACTCTTGTGTTAAACAACACTATGTAACTCTGCTAAACAGCTAGAGCAACACTTCAATTGTCAAATTATCAGAAGGCCTCAAATTTTTCTTCCTCTCTCCTATTTATAATTTTTGTTCATTTCCTCCATGTGGGCCCCTCATTAGGAAATTCAAACCTCTTCCCGTGGCCATACAATTTCTCTCTCCTCAAGGAGTGCATATTAGTTGGGGAGGTGGCCCCCACATTCCACTAAGGAAAACATTTCGACCCCCTTGTCCTATGTTTCCTCTCCAAAATTATCTTAAGCCCCCAAAATTAGCAAAATGGAAAATTTGCAGTGGTATTGAAAAAATTATTTAGGAAGGTATATTACAGTTCTCCCCTTCCAAATGTTGCTTATCCCCAAGAAACTGTAAAATTGGGTGCTGCAAACTCTGCTTGTTTTCCCACGTGGCATCCTATTAATTTTGAGTTAAAATGTTATTAGCTTAGGTTAGTTACATCATTTTCCTATTAATCCATTAACAATATCATTAATCACAAGTGTAACTAATGAAAGAACATAATTAATAAAAGCTGAAGACAAGCCAAGACAAAAGAACACGTGAATATGTCTCAAGCCAAGGAAAAACCCCAAGATGGGGAAAACCCTTATCAATTCTTCTTATCATTAATGTCAAACGTTTAGTAGAGAGAGAGAATACAATACTTCAAAGTCATAATGACTTTCAAATGAGAAGGTTTAATACCACTGCCCTTAGACAAGAGGATGATTCCAACATGGCTACAAATCTGATGTTTGGTGTAGGCTCCAAGGACATGTATCTTCTCTGCAATTTTGGTAGGAATGAATACGACATAAACACAGTCAGCAACTACCCCATTCATAACCTTAAATACCTTTAATAGACTGCAGATTACCTTCAACTAGTCCTTTCAAATGTTGGTAGCCCATAAGCCTTCTTCTGGGCTTAAAAACCCACTACACAGCCTCATGATAAAGCAGCCCTGACTGTGGCTTTCTTGTTGTAGGTTCTCGGCCTCGAGGATAGGGTTCTTAAGCCCTATGGCCTAGTTGCAGGTGACCCAAACTAGTGTAGATGAATTCAAGGAGAATGACACCTTCACAACAATCCCAAGATGTCATCAAAATCACCCTTAACAGGTGCGGCTTCAATCTACTTGAACTTAAACCTGTGATGAAGATAAAATTCCGACGACAAATCATAAATGTGCCCAAACCAATCTCGTCCTCCATCTTGTGGAACTCTGCCCTTGAAGATGACTAAATTGAACCGGAACTTGCCTTCATCTCCTTCGCTGGAAGTCACCTTCTTTTGCAGCTACTTCAGAGAGAATAATGAATATCAAAGTGCCTAGGATAGGTTATTTATATCCTTCTTGGGTAGGCCGACTTGATTACTTGAGGAGGGAAATTAAAATTTTCAATTTTCAAATTTTCTCACCTAAACAAGGTCATGCCTTATGAAATTTCATTTTAGTGAATGAATACTTTTCCTTATCCAAATTTAGTGATATTTAGGTCAATTTTGATCCTCTCAAAAAGAGGAGTCCAATGTTGCAATCATCTTCCTCATAGGAGTGGTCTAAAGTGCAATTTGGCTCTAGCTTCCAATTTTAACACCCCCTCTCAACTATGGAGAATTACACCCGCCAATCCATCCATCATGAACCATATATGAATCTCATCTCTACTCTACTCTGCTTTGCTGAACACTGATATGAATAATAAAGAAGAATTGATCGAAAGTGAGTCACAAGACCTTGCCACTCTCTACTGACAAAAGTTAGTTCAGAGCTAGAACCTTAATTGGTCCCATATTAGTTTGTTGAACACCATACATCCTAGCATAGGGAGTACGACAGTACACAATGCATCCATCGGTAGTGCTATGGTCCCTATCCTCATTTCCCAACTCATTGGCCAGATGAGAGGTATTTCCCATGTGTCTCAAACTTCATGGCTAGGATGATGCAAGAACATCAGCAGGGAAAGAACATATCACATCCTGCTCACAACCACTCGTAGGTAATGGTGAAACCACATCCTACAAACACATCATAATCGCACATAGGGAAAGGATGAACCACTTCCTACAGTCACACATCACAATCATCGTAGGGAAAGGATGAACCACCTCCTACAGGCATGAAAAACACCTAGAGTAGGGAAAATAAGAACCACGTCCTACATGCATGCAAACCAACAATAGTAGGAAGAATCATACACATGAGGAAAGGATGAACCACATCCTACCGACATGTCATCTATCAATCATAGGAATGAGAATCCTACATGTGGGGAAAGGATGAACCACGTCCCATCGACATGTCAACAAATGCCTATATGCATCTCTCATTGGAGTACCCGCGGGAGAAGGTGAACCACTCATCTTGCTCATATTCCATAGGAGAAGGTGAACCACTCATCCTATGCATGTCATTAACTGTAGGGGAAGGTGAACCACTCACCCTACACACATGTCAACCATCATGGGGTATCACAGGGAAGGTGACCCACTCACTCTGTACATAGCACACCACTAGGGGAAGGTGAAACACTCACCCTATTGTTTCTTATAGCTCAATAAGTACACCAAGGCCCCAGGAGTTCCCAAAGCTCAATTCATCAACCAAGAATCCATTCATATAGGGAATAGTGCCAAGTTGCTTCCTGGAAATCAAAACTGGATCAATGGGAGCCTTATCGCTCCATTCAGCAGCATACAAATGTATAGAAAACATATTGATTTACAACAAAGACTTTGATAATACTTAGTAATCCTCTGCAACTTTTCTTACTCCTTTGTACTCGGGAAGACCACAGCCTAAATTGGTATTTTCAGGGTGCACAGTGTTCATCAGACAACCTGCTCATCATGAAATGTCTTACAACAAGAATGTCGTTTGTTGTACCATATGGAGAGGGATGTGAAATATTGGATTCTCATAATATTCTTCTACAATGATAACGTGCACAAATGGCTCACTGAAGAGATTTTTCAATAGAGTGCCTTCATAGTAAGTCCTGCATTCAACTTTAATGGAGCTCTCAAAGAAACAGAATCAAGTAATGTATCATCATTCTGCTAACCGTTACAATATCAGAATACCTGAGTAGCTATCAATAAATGAGGCACAGGAAAACTAGGGATCAATGGTTTTTCCATTTCATCAGGCTATGAAAGACTTCTAACAGACATTATTAAAACTTCATTTTCAATCATTTCTCCCCAAGTCTTAGCTACTTTTCCTGTCATACTGCTTGGGTCATAGTCATCTGTAAGGCTCCCTCTGAAGCCTTGCTTCAAATAGATATGAAGACTTCATCATTAGTTGTGTTTGAGTAATCCAATTATGATGGATTGTCCATAGGTCCCTCTGAATGTAGGGAGATTGACCTTCCCAGAACATAATCATCGAGCCACTAGAAACTTGTCCTATATTCTGTTATGGATCCTTCTGTGCTCATAATCAATACATAAATAATCATCAAAATGATTTGCTGACCTTGTCGGTTTGCAATACAAGGTTTTCAACATCAATTGCAAATTCCTCCACTTTTTCTCAACAGACCATTTGTAAATATCTCGTGCTAAAGTTAGCTTTGAAACATATGTAGAAACCATCATGTATTCTACAAAATATTCATACTGATGTTTTTCAATTTGCCAATCAGATCACTGAAGAACATAGTAAGGTCTTTTAGAACTAAATCCTTCAAGTCATGATTCTATTATATCTCGAACTGCTCTACATTTCAGAACTATAATCTATGATTCAACTCTTAACAATTTGTAGTGAGGAAATTCCCTTCAGAACTTGGAGTATTCAACTGCCTCTGTCCATATATCTTAACTGAGATATTTTCATGATGATGCCAATAGACCCACCTTAAGATGATAAGGTTTTGTCCTTCGAGGCATTAATACAGAAGCACTACATTATCATGACATATATACCAAGACTCTGATTTAAACTGTCATCCCCAATATACTCCAGCATTGATATATATAAACTTGGTTAGTAATGCAGTGTTATTACTCTGTTCACTGGTTGTAAAGATGTTCATACACAACAATATAATGAACAATCCCAAGTCTTTCTTAGAGATAAAATCTCCACAGACATAATTTTTAGCACATGGATGCATTCTATAGGCAAAAGGGATGTTGATCAGAACCTTGGCAAGTTCAAAAAAGGCTCCCAGAAGTTTAGTAAGGTCATAATGCACTTCAATTATTTTGTTGTCACCATTATGCACAACTAATCAGGATATGATTCGCTGCGTTGTGGAAAAATCAAGGCCCAGACATATGATCAACACATTACATGGATATTATCATAATTTTTATGAAAACCATACTAAGAGTGTATTCCAGGTCAGATTCTTGGTCACTGGATCGATGTATGTAGATTTTTTATTAATTTAACAAAAAAAATGAAACTTTTCAGAATATATTTAAGAGGGCTAAAATTTTGCTCGAACAATTATAGATACCCTCCACAGGCTTCTTAAGTTATTCCAGATTTCTATTGAACAGAGATGCTCACACAGTGCTTGTCACCAAGCTTAGTATGCTATGTAGGTTGGCTTGTAGGCAATCACCGAGGAAGATATATGTATATATATGTGACAAGGGATATCTCCGTTACACAACACTTTAACATCTTGAATTTGCACATAGTGATTTGTTAGATATCACTGTAACATATGTATCGGACTTCCATAATTTAGGTTGATTGCGTTAGGTCTGCAAGCTTCAAGAATGACACTTCTTATTAAGAAAAAGGCCTAAAGAAAAAAATAATAATTTGTTGACTTCGGCAGCTACTTTACACTTTTTCTAGAACTGAGATCAGGTTTCCCTTCAAATGGAGTTGCAAAAGTCTACATAGGAAGAGTAGGTATTCGTTGTAAAGGAGGAACCGAGGTTCTATTCAAATTTTTTGCCCTCTCACTGCCTGAATCTTTTGATCTTCTTGTGGCACTTTAATCATAGAATATTGCAAATATTTATTTGGAGTGGTTCCCTAAGAGGGCCACAAGAATGAAGGTCTTAAAAACAATATCTGTTCCAAACCTTTCATTGACATGTAGTGTCTTGAAACAAGGGCAATTTTACCAAAATATTTCGATGTTTTGTGATGAAGGTCACAAAAGATGGTGAAACTTAGAGCTCGGTCTTGCAGAGATTAACTGCCTTATAACGTCCAAATGGAGCCAGAATCACTAGATATTAGGCTTGTGCTTTGATGTCCTAATTGTAGGATAAGGTCACTATTTCTAGAGCTCCACACATCAAAATAATGCTCAGGGTTTTGTTGTAGAACAGAGGTTAGGATTAGCATTTTATTCTTACAGTGATACTAAATGATTCCAACAATACTTCTTACTGCTTTTTCAGAGAATAGGAATCAATTCACTCAATCTTCCACAATACTGATGAATTCAGATCATAGTAAACTTTGAGTTGTCTTAATTCCACCAGGCCAATGGATTAGGAGTTCTTGACATATAAATTATTTTATGTTACTATGATACCTCAGAGTCCAGACAATGATCTTGAAGGGAAACATCTCCTTCTGAAGTTTTACTACTAAATATACCTCTTAAAATATCTTGAAACCACATAAAAGCACACCTCATAAATTCTGAAACATACCCTGATGACTTCCAGCTTTTGTTTGTAATGAATGAACCTCTCTTTGAAGTTTAAATTTGTGCCCAAGTTCATTGATTAGGGCTTGTAGAAGGCCTTAAGAAAATGTCGCAGATTGTCCTTTTTGAACTCAAACTTGTCCTACCATAGAGGTCTGAAGGTGACTTCTGCTGAAATTCCTTAAGTGCTTCTTAGAGATCGTAATATATTAAGCTTGGGCTTGTCCTCACCTGGCTCTAATACCATGTTAATTTTGAGTTAACATGTTCTTAGCTTAGGTTAGTTACATCATTTTCCCATTAATCCATTAGAAATATCATTAATCATAAGTGTAACTAATGAAATAACATAGATAATAAAAGCCGAAGACAAGCCAAGACAGAACACATGAATATGGCTCAAGCTAGGGAAAAACCCAAAGATGGGGAAATTCCTTACCAATTATTCTTATCATTAATGTCAAATGTTCAGCAGAGAGAGAGAATACAATACTTCAAAGTCAGAATGACTTACAAATGAGAAGGTTTAATACCACCGCCCTTAGACAAGAGGATGGTTCCAACAAGGCTACAAATCTGATGTTTGGTGTGGGCTCGAAGGACTTGTGTCTTCTCTGCAATTCTGGTAGTACTGAATAGGGCATAAAAAAAGTCAGCAAATATCCTATTCACAGCCTTAAATACCTTTACTATACTGCATATTACCTTCAACCAGTCCCTTCAAATGTTGGTAGCCCATAAGCCTTCTTCTAGGCTTCAAAACCCACTACACAACCTCATGATAAAGCAACCTTGACCGTGGCTTTCTTGCTGTAGGTTCTTGGCCTCTAGGACAGAGTTCTTAAGCCCTGTGGCCTAGCTGTAGGTGACCCAAAATAGTGCGGATGGCTTCGCCAAGAACGACACCTTCACAACAATCCCAAACTGTCATCAAAATCACCCTTAATAGGTGTGGCTTCTATCTACTTGAACTCAGACCTGTGATGAAGATAAAATTCCTAAGAAAAATCATAAATGTGCCCAAACCAATCTCGTCCTCCATCCTATGGAACTATGTCCTTGAATATGTCTAAATTGAACACAACATTACCTTCATCTCCTTTGCTGGAAATCACCTTCTTCTGCAGCTACTTTAGAGAGAAGAATGAATATCAAAGTGCCTAGGATAGGTTATTTATATCCTTATTGGGTAGGCCAACTTGATTGCTCGAGGAGGGAAATTCAAATTTTCAATTTTCAATTTTTCTCCCCTAAATAAGGTCATGCCTTATGAAATTTCATGAGTGAACGAATACTTTTCCTTATCCAAATTTAAAGAAATTGAAGAAACAATCAAACTGCCCTACAAAATATTGTTGTCATCCTTTGAAAATTCCCTGGGAAGTTCTTTTCAACAAGATTTGCATTTTATGGGCAGATATGTGCTGAAAAGTTAAAATAGGTGAGACAATTAATGAGAAGGAAAGCCCATCTGTCTATCAAACAGCTCGGTTTGGAAAATTTTCATATATAATTGGTGATCTTCCTGCTGGAGATTACTATATTCACTTAACAGAGATCATATTCACAAATGGCCTATCTGGGATGCGAGGTTTTAATGCCTTTATACAGGAGGATAAGATTCTTTCTGAGCTTGACATATATGCTAGGGTTGGTTCAAATACTCCATTTGTTTTTATGGATACCTCGACACATGTTATGGAAGGAGGAAATTTAACTCTTAGATCTGAAGCAGTCACTAGTAGCCCTATTGTATGTTCCAGCTACATTAGAAAAGGAATTCTTTTCCTTGATTTTCCTCCTATACTATAACTTTAGTTGAAATGATTTGAATATGATTTCCTGTGAGATACAATGATCTAGATAAATGACCAATATGAATTTCCACTTCAACTTGACTTGGACAGGGACAAAGATGAGTATCTTTCTCAAAATTCCAGTGACTTGTTGAAGCTGTTGGATGTATCTTCTGATGAAAACACATTACCAACTACATATGGTGAATTTCAACCTCCTCTCGGAAAGCACTGGTTAAAGATAATGGAGTTCATTACAGTCCCACTAAGGATGGGCAGTGAAGTTGCTCAGTAGGAATTAGTCAAGTTGGGTGCTATTCAAATGATTATACATCTACTTTTTTATTATCCTTTTAACAATTCCTTACATCATCAAGTGGAGAGCATCATAGTGTCATGCTTATAGAACAATAACACATCTCCTATCAAGCATATCCTTTACGATTGTAACTTAATTGGAATTTTTTTGGCAATAGAAAGAAACCCCAATTTTCCTATTGATTAGAATAAGCCAATAGTATCTTACCCAGGAAAGGTTGCACCAAGAATATGGAACATTGGTCACTTCACACAAATTGCAAACAAGCTTACTCAGTTGGGAATAAATAATATCTTGATACAGTCATTATTGCGGAGAAACGATGAGTGGAATAATTGGGAAACACATGTTACTTCAAAATGTAATGTTGTGGGGAACGTTGTCCAGTGGACATGCAGATGATCAATAGTACACAAAAGGATTATAGCTGGTGATGAAGATGATTTTCGTGGCAGAGATTATGATAAGTCAACAATGGCCAATAAACCGAGTCAATTATTCTGATATGGAATGTTTGATTGTAAAGATGGGGAAGAGGCTCTTGGAGCCATTTGTAGAGACAATAAGGATGCATTATTTGATGATGAGTCAGCAGAAGTGGTTGTCTTCTCTGTCAGAAAGGGTAGAAAATAGGATGGTGTGATGTTGAGAGAGACGATGTTCACCAATACAAATTTGTTTTCCCTTCAAGATGACAGACATACTAACTGGTCAGTGCTGACATCTCTTGTTTCGTTATCTCCCAGAGTAGAGGATGGTCAAACAGACAAAATAACAACATCAACTAATACTGGTGGTAATAGTAGCAGTAACGATGAAATTGTGTTAAAATATGATGGGAAGTTGGTAGATACAAAAGGAAGACCAGTGCCAAACATGAACTTAGGACAAATGGAGTTGAAGGATACTTAGAGAGTTGGAATATATGTGAATGGTGATGAGATATAATGTTGTTACAACATGCTAGGATCTATCTATGAATGATGTTTCAGATTGTAGCAAATTAACTAGAGGGCCCTTCCAAGGGTGCTCCACGTACATATGCATGGCAACAAAGAGGTGACCTTTCTATAAACTAGGATCTACCCTACCTTTCACTTAGATGATAACAATAAACTATCCAATTTAATAACAAGAATCAACGAGGGAAAAGCATAGGAAACACCTCAACAGAAATCCTTGTTTAGATGGAAAATTTTGCCCTTTAATCAAAGCCCTTTACAACAGAATTTAAGTGTAATTTCCAGTCAATAGAAACAACAATATGGATTCAAAAATGAAAAAACTTAAATGAAAAAATACACTCAACCATTCATTTTCCTTTCAAAACTTAGGTAAGTGAAGGCACTTCTCTTATACATAAATTGAGCTCAAAATCCTCAATAATGAAACAATAATTAAGAAATCCTAGATCCGTGATATTTCCTAGGGTGAATAAAAATAATGTATCTCCTAACAACCTCCTAAATATAAGTAAAAAATATATAATAAAGTTCTAGGACGATTACGTGGGATGCCACTTGTCCTTTCCTCAAGCAAGTTGCCCTCTTAGCATTGGCTTGTCCGAACATGTTATAAGCATATTGGAATATTGTGCATTGTTCTCCTCTAGAGTGCTAGTCAAGGGATCTCTCAAAATGTGTCAATGGTCAAAAAATGAATGGAGCACTCCAATATGTGAAGGGGTCAACAACGTAGATATGCAAAAAATGTGCTAAAAGTAGCATGATCAAGTAGGGTGTTCTCTCTAGTGAATAATAATGTCCCCAAAAATATGGATCTCATGAATAAGTGTGCAATAATGGTCCTTTGGTTTTTCTAACAAGCTCCTCAAGGAGGTCGGTCTAAATAAATGTGCAAAGAGTATTGGACCATGTGCATAGTAACCATATCTTCTAAAAAAAAAGCCAATAGAAGCGGAGCACTCTAGAAAAATGTTCATGAGAGGTGGAGCCCTTTTCATAAAATAAGTTTGGGGACCCAAAACCATGTGCCAAATGACATGAATCCATGTTCCAATACCATCAAACCATATTAGTACCATGGAATAAGAATAGCGTGCCCTCAGAATATGTTCCACAAAGTGGAGCGATCCTCAAAAATGGGAATGCAACCAATTGTTAAAGCATATGTCACTAATCCTAGTGCTCCACCAGCCAAGTATCTAAATTCATGCAACACTGCAATGTGACATCATATGAAGCCAAGATGCAATACTCTTATCTAATTGTAGCCCCTTTTGATGTGGCATGCCTCCACATATGTGCTTGTGCCTAGGGATATGTGAAATGTTCTCTCAAGAAAACAAATATGCATGAAACAGTGTGATAAATGCTTTAAAAGGTGCCCCCAAATATGTGAAGTAACACCTCAAAAGTGCCCCCAAATATGTGAAGTAACACTTCAAAATATGATTCATAATAAAGAAAATGCATAAAGAGCAAAAAAAATGGCTATCAAGCCAAACTCCTCCATATGGAGGCTGCTTGGGGAGGTATTCAGTGTGGATCAAGGCCTCATACAACATGAGGGGTAAGAGGCTCAATCAAAAGAACAGTAGGGAGAACCTGGCCAGTTTAGGATCTGGAAAATTACCTTTATTATTGGAAAGGAAATGTGTCATGAGGTGAAGGAGATCTTGGTAGGCCTGGGTAATGATCTCTGTGATTTGTATGGCTATGTCATGGATTTTCTAAGTAGAATTATTTTTTAAAGGAAATGGTATCACAGGTTTTACTAAGCACTTTGATATTGATAATCCATAAAGTAGACTCCTCATTGATAAACTGGGAAGATCTGACAGACATCTACATTTAGTAAGTCATTGGATTAATACTTGCATATTCAACGAGAAGCATTATTTTTGGAGTTTTAATACATCATAGGAAATATTTCAAGCATATTTACATTGAGAAATCTGCATTATAGTTGTACATAATTCCATATAGATAGATTTGTAAGGAGGGCTAGAAAGTGTCCAAATTTGAATGTGGATGTGGTTGGTGTGGTACTGCAATATTGATTTTGGGGTTTATCGCTTCGGTCGGTATTGTAAGTCATAGTTGGACACTACCATCTTGTGATGGAGTCTAGCATGATGAAATACTAGCAAAGCTGGTTTTTCCTTTCTTTTTTGGTGAAATAAGAAGACACTGGTGTTGAAAAGTGTGACTAGGTCGGTCTTCATGTTGACTATGTAATTATGTAAAGAAGATGTAAAAGATAAATAAAATATATTTTTGGTGTATTTGCTTCATGGGTTTCATGAGAAAGATTTTATTATGTAGATAGAATTCTTCTTGATGTCTATTAGGTTCATAGGAATACATATACTTAGGTGTCATATATACATGAAGAATTTAGTTTAGATGTCTATGCTCCAAAGACCTTGTAAAGAAGCTCACAAACAACCCTCGAACAAGCTGGAAGACAAGCTAAAAAAGAATTGTAAATCAAGCTCCTATACAGCGAAGACAACCCTCCAACAATGCTGGAATAAACACCTTATGAAATGTTATTTATGTTGGCATACAACTTGCAAACAGGTCAGCCTCAAATCTAATGAATAGGTCGGCTTAAATATAGGGGGAAACAACTATATATACCCCACCAAACTGCGCAGAACAAAAAGGTAATTCATACATGTCTAAGTTTTAATGCGATGTACAGAACTGCGGTCATCCACAAG
Organism: Pinus albicaulis; assembly: GCA_034641835.2. Classification (NCBI taxonomy): domain Eukaryota; kingdom Viridiplantae; phylum Streptophyta; class Pinopsida; order Pinales; family Pinaceae; genus Pinus; species Pinus albicaulis. The sequence continues at coordinate 330,147,777 of CM076582.1, forward strand.
AAACTACTGTGGACAAGACATAATTTACTGTAGGAAGAAATTGTGGACAAGACATAATTCACTACATGAAGAAATTGTGGACAAGACTGAATTTACTGCAGGAAGAAATTGTGGAATTATTTGAGGTTTCTACTGGTTTTAAGGTGCAGATTTGGGAACAGGAATTTGGACAAGTCTAAAGAGGATCTGTGGATATACATCTATAATGTTGATGGGCAATGCGTAGTAGCAACAAAAAGTTATCACCTGAAGATTACAGATGTATGTAACACTACAACGTGGAAAATTATGAAGTGAATGTGGATCATTGTCCTCCAATTAGGGTTGCTTCTAGGGATGCATCTAAGTACGAATTTATGTGCTAAAGAAAGCTGCGTTCAAGTGCAGATGATAGTGCTGGAGAAGGGTGTATTCAAGTGTGGATTACATTGTTAAAGAAGGCTGCATTCAAGAAAAGATCAAGCTAAGATAAGCAAACAGTCAATGCCCTAAGGAAGCAAAATTTGTAGAGACCGAGCTCTCTGGTGTAGAAAGGTGCAAGTCAGTGAAGGGCATTGTAGAAGAACATAATCAATCAGCAACAAGGTCTTGGAAGCATAAGAATGTTAAGGGTCTATGTCATGGTTATGGTAATTTTCATTTGAATATCTATAAGAAGAATTCGTTGTGGGTTTTCCTCTCCAAGAGGGAGAGGTTTTGCCTTGGCTCTAGCAACCTAACTTTTGTGTCTTGTGCATTTAGATAATTGACTTGATGAAAGATTAACTAAGAGAAGACATAAGTAATGCAAATAAGTTCATAAGTAATTATCAAGAAGATAATTTGTACTAACCAACAACCCTCCAAATTCTCAACATGGTTTCCGAGCTAAGATGTTGAACATAAGGGTTGCTTATCAACAAAGCATTAGGGGAATTTTGAGGTCTAAAATGGGCCTCCTAAGAAAAATGTACAACAAAATTAAACTTTATAAAAACCAATAGGATTCAAGATGATGATGTCAACCATGGGGGATGATTTACCATTTTTTAAATAAAAGGGTAAAAATATTAAAAGATAATAAAATAATAAAACTACTTTTTCAACTCGTATTTTCAACTTATCTCCCAAAACATTTACTCAAATTTCGAGTGGGAATACTTGTTGGATGAAAAATTTAATTCCTCATCCAAGGAGTACCCATGTTGCATACTTTTGATGAACTCTACTACACGAAAAATGAGAAATACATAAAAAACGTGATTGTAATCACGATTTTTTTATGTATTTCTCATTTTTCGTGTAGTAGGACACATTGAATGTATGCAACATGGGTACTCCTTGGATGAGGAATTAAATTTCGCATCCAATGAGTACTCCCGCTCGAAATTTGAGTAAAAACTTTGGGAGATAAGTTGAAAATATGAGTTGAAAAAAAACGGACTTTCATTTCCCTCTAAAATTTGATGATGTCATCAAATCTTATTTGATTTTTTCCACTATTATTTTATAATTTCCTTAGGAGGCCCATTTTAGACCTAAAAATTCCCCTAATGACACTCAAAGAAGCAAAGATCAAAGTTTGGGTTGGAAAGACAAATCAGTTTGCAAGGAAGACTACCTAACTACTTCAAGTGAGATCTCCTACCTCATTCAAAAGATCAACTCATTCAAGAAAATACTCTTTGCCATCAAATATTTTCACTCAAGAAATTGTTTGAAGAGAATCTCAACTTCTAAATATAGTCTTTATAATCAAGGGTTCAAATACAATGACATTGAAGAAAGGAAACCCTTGACTTCATTCTCAATCATCATCAAGGAAGCTGCAAGCAAATCCACTCAAGTAAGTATTCATGACCCTATCTGTCAAGATGCCTTATTGTAAAGAAAGCAACAAGTTGGTTGGGTCATCAAAATTTAGTGCCTGGAAGAAGAGAACATACTTGAATTTAATTGAAGACGAATTAATAGACTATATCGAAGGATCTACTGTTCAATCCCCAAAAGAAGATGCTCCAGCCCATGCCAAGTAAATGAAGGGAGATATTAAAGCCCAAATGATTCTCATAGAATCCATCAAAGACTCTATCATTCCCTGTGTATCAAAACTAAATACTACAAAACAAATATATGAGAAATTGGTGGAGCTATTCTTTGTAAGTACTGCAGGTGGAGAAATCTCTCTGAGACAAGAACTATACAAAATGAAATTATCAAGGGAAGCAGGAATCACTCCATACTTTATGAGGATTTCTAAAATAAGAGATCAACTACAGGAACTAGGAGAAGTGATGTCTGACACTGAGATGACTACAGTGGTGCTGAATGCTCTACCAGAGGAATGGGGAAACTTCACTTATATTCTATATGAGAAGAAAGAAGCCACTCCATTCCATGATTTATGGTCTCTATGTAAAATAGAGGAAACAATACTAAATTCCAAAGCTGACACAAGACCAAGTGAAGATAATATTATGAAATCAACATAATATGTCCTCATAGAATATGAGGTGGTTGTACATAAACAAGAAATTGGAAAATTTGTAATGTCCTGGGAATGAAGAATGTGCATAGAGAAAGAGATCACGAAATGCAACCATGTCAAGAGGTAGTTATCATCTGGAGGACAAGAAGATGTGACTAGGAGATCTCCTAGGAAGATATGTAGACTTTGACGGAAATCTGGTAAAGAAGAAGACCCTTGGAAAAACATATCATTAGGAGATACGTCAATCTGTATGAAGGATGTCAATGCCTACAGGAAGATGTCATGGTGAAAGATCATCACTAAGGTAAATTTTATTCTAAAAAGTTCATATGTATATGTTTATCTGGATGAATTTGTTTAGGGTTGCTAATCATGAGAAAGGATGTATGATCCTTGGAGATGATTCGAAGGAAAGAAGTATGGCATAACAGTGGAACAAACGAGGAATTATAATGAATCACTTTTTGATAGCTGACATGACTCATGATGAAATTGATGGATGATTTGTACCATATGAAGCTAAAAGTTGAAGATTCCTCAATATCGAAATCCATGACATCGAGGACAGGAATTCTTCATGAGAAGCTGAGTATCCCATCATTACTGCTGGACATCCCTGGTTTAGAGGGAGCCTGAAGATAAGTTTCCTACTTGGAAGAAACTTGGTAATTCCTAAGAATAAGCTTAGGTACATTCCTTGTATAGGAATGAGTACATTCCCTTGTGGAATAGGTCCTCCTTTGTTGAGAGGGAGAGATAGACACATCATTATGGCCTTCACTTGGGAAGACAGAATGGAGGATTGGGTAATCATCTGGCATTCGACACTCTTTGAGAATGTATTAAGGCATTAAATATAAGAGTAGTCAGGGACTGATATTCTTTGAGGGATAGCTACCCAAGAGACGAATAGTCCAAGAAGGTCATACTTTATGAACACCCGGGTGGAGTATGTACCTTGGAGAGACAATGACGATGGTGTCTATAAGTCATGTGTCTCACCAACATTGTAGCCCATTTTCTCGTTGAGAAATGGGGTTGTTAGTCAAGGCCTTGCACTAAGACAATGCTGGTTGATATGATGCTATAAAGATGCGATTACCAATCCAATTCTTCTTATGATATTCTTCAGTTTGAAAGTGACCATGTGCCTATATGAATACCTCCCTAGTTAAGAGGGAGTGCTGAAAAGTGTAACTAGTTCGGTCTTCATGTTGACTATGTAATTATGCAAAGAAGATGTCAAAGATAAATAAAATATATTTTTGGTGTACTTGCTTCATGGGTTTCATAAGCAAGATCTTATTATGTAGATAGACTTCTTCTTGATGTATATTAGGTTCATAGGAATACATATAATTAGGTTTCATATATACATGAAGAATTTAGTTTAGATGTCTATGCTCCAAAGACCTTGTAAATAAGCTCACAAACAACCCTCAAACAAGCTATAAGACAAGCTCAAAAAGCATTGGAAATCAAGCTCCTATACATCGAAGACAACCCTCCAACAATGCTGGAATAAACACCTTATGAAATGTTATTTATGTCGGCATACAACTTGAAAATAGGTTGGCCTCAAATCTAATGAACAGGTCGGCTTAAATATAGGGGGAAACAACTATATATACCCCACCAAAATGCGTAGAACAAAAAGGTAATTCATACATGTCTGAGTTTTAATGCAAGGTACAGAACTGCGGTCATCCTCAAGCAAATATTGCAGACAAGAAAAAATTTACTGCAGGAAGAAATGTGGACAAGAAAAAATTCAATGCTGGAAGAAATTGTGGACAAGACTGAAATTACTGCAGGAAGAGATTGCGGAATTCTCTGAGGTTTCTACTGGGTTTAAGGTGCAGATTTACAAACAGTAATTTGTAACGCTTATGGGTAATGTGTAGTAGCAAAATCAAGTTATCAACTGAATATTGCAGATGTTTGTAACACTACAGCGTGGAAAATTCTGAAGTGAATGCGGATCATTGTTATCTAATTAGGGCTACTTCTAGGGTTGCATCTAAGTACAGATTTCTGTGCTAAATCAAGCTGCGTTCAAGTGCAGATGATAGTGCTTGAGAAGGGTGTATTCAAGTGTGGATTACATTGTTAAAGAAGGTTGCTTTCAAGAACATATCAAACTGAGATAAGCAAACAGTCAATGCCCTAAGGAAGTATAATTTGTAGAGACTGATTCTCTGGTGTACAAAGGTGCAAGTCATTGAAGGACAATGTAGAAGAACATAATCAATCAGTGACAAGGTCTTGGAAGAATAAGAAGATTAAGGGTCTATGTCACGGTCATGGTACTTGTAATTTTAATATCTATAAGAAGAATTCGTTGCGCTTTTTCCTCTCCAAGAGGGAGAGATTTTTCCCTAGCTCTAGGAGCCTAACTTTTGTGTCTTGTGCATTTCGATAATTGACTTGATGAAATATTAACTAGGAGAAGACATAACTAACACAAATAAGTTCACAAGTAATTATCAAGAAGAGAATTTGTATTAACCAACAACCCTTCAAATTCTCAACAACCGGGAATCTATGGTTAGCTTGATTTCTTGATGTGGAACATTTTTCTCAAGGGGTAGAGGTAGCCAATATAAAGTTGATACTTCCATCATGTGTAGTATGGGATATCCTTAGTTTAATGTATTCATTATGTGTACTCAATTATTTTGTTTTATCAATTCTATTCAAGGTGTATGTTGTATTGTTTGTCATCTACTTTTAGTTACATGGAAAGCACTTAATTGCATACTAAATTCTAGTGATGTAATCATGATATTAAAACTAAGTCCCCAAAGGTACGCAAATGATTTATTCTGAAAATTTTAAAATTACAATTTTGAACCCTGTGAGGCCTACCAAGCTCCAGTGCATGGTATTCAAATGTCTCTTATTAAAATTCAAAATAATAAAATCAGGGCTCTAGCTTTGACAGGATGAGTAGCTAAAACACAAATTTTAGAAAGAAAATTTTGCATAAAGATACAGTGCCCGGTGGTTGATGAATTTTCCTTTAAAATGAGGAGGGAAATCTCAACCTCTATGCGTAGCTTGTAAAAAAAAACCCAAATTGAATAGTTTTGAAAGCAAAAGAACAAATCACAGGAATAAACCCCGGACAAAGAGACCCTAATTCCTCACTTTTGTCAGAGAAATGACAACAAATCTGATATTCATGAAAAGATGAATTATTCAAGCGCTGGCACTGGATGTCAACTCCATCTCCATCTCAACAATGATGATTGCAAACCATTCTCCTAATGCTCTACAATATTACTGATCATAGGGTCGAATCCAAATTGGGTATTTCAATGTGAACAGACTAAAACAAAGAGAGGAGAAAATGTATCCAAAATGCAGTGTAACAATGAAACTAAGTTTCCAGGAAAAGAGAAAAGGGTCTGAGAAATAACAATACAGGAGTTTACTGAGAGAAGTGGTTTACGCAAAACTAATATGAATATCACAACCTTTTTGCAGCAGTTCTTTGCGTAGCTTATAAAACAAGAACGTTGCTTATAAAACACAAACTTTGGAAAGAAAAAATTTGCATACAATGCCAAGTAATTCATGAAATGTAGTTTATGAATTTACCTTTTAAAACATAGTTCGAGGATAATCTTGGTCTCCCTTTTTGCCCCATCACTCCCTTCAATCACCCTTCAATAAATGATACATACACGTAGCATTACAGAAGGAATCTAGGATGTCTTTGAATGCATTCACATCACTGAGTGAGTCGTCCAGGAAGATTATAAGTACATGAACAGTAGATGTGTGAGAAGTGTATATCCTCTACCCATTTTATGAAAATGTTCACTAATCCCGAAAATCTCCATAACTCCCTCCTCTCGCCTATTTTATGAAAATATTCATTAATCCCGAAAATCTCCATGACTCCCTCCTCCCGCCTATTTTATGAAAATCTTCATTAATCCTGAAAATCTCCATGGCTTCCTCCTCTCGCCCATTTTATGTCAAAGCCAATTTTAGGTCAAGAATTGATTTTCATAGTGTCATATTTCTATTATTAAACCTTTTTTTTGTGATGAAAAGGATTAAATGTTTTTCGTAGTCTCCATTTAAGAAAATTATAACTAATTTTTTAATACTTTCTGAAAATTTAATAATTTTTTTTTTAATATTCTATATTAAAAATAAATAAATTATTAACTATTTTTTAATAATACTTTATATTGACGTCGAGACGGGCTCTGGAAGGACTTGCGGGTCACCACCTCGTGAATTACATTGAATTTTGTGTTTAACCAGGTTCCATTTGACCCCACTTCTTCCATTACTGTCGGGTAAGGGGTTTATTGCTTATTTGTATTGGTTTTGAACTGTTGGTGACTATCCGAAGCATCGTTTTTCACCAACCATTCAAATATTGTGGGGTCCATACTACCTGCTCCATCAAAACGATTTTACAGGCGCTTTTTGCTCTGTTGGTGGCAGAGGGCTTCTCCCTATCACTCATTCCATTGAGATTTCGTTTCACCCTAACTGACCTCGGAACTGTGCAGTCAGTTAAACGTTTTTTTAGAGTGTTTTTTTTTTCATTTGGTCTGTAGTGTTGGACAGCTAATATGTCAGATATCGAAGTGGACTTCTCGGAGCATGCCCAGATATTCTCTTAGAGTTATTTCCCAGGTGGCACAACAAGGGTGGACATGGCGGAAGCTACTCAGGAGGACGTGGGGGAAGTTAATGATGGGTCGGAAGAATTACTCCCACTGTTGATGGATATCCTGCAGAATCCGACATTGGGATCGGAACCACTCCTACAAAATGCATCCTCACCGATATTTTCCATCCCTTTGATCCAAATGGAAAATGGAATCAACCCATGGTATTCATCTACCCATGTTATCCATCCACACATGGAATTTACCCATGGTATTGTAAATGGCATCGACCCATGGTATTCATCCACCCATGATATTTATTTTCCCATGGTATTGTAAGTGACCCATGGTATGTATCCACCCATGGTATTCATCCACACATGGGATTTACCCATGGTATTGTAAGTGGTATCTACCCATGGTATTGGCCCATGGTATCCACCTATGGTATTGTATCTAAAAAAAAAGGCTATAAATAACAAGCTTCACTTTGTAAAAGGACAGATTTTCCACCACAATGTAGCTTCTAAAGTTATTCTCTGTTTTAATAAAACAAGTTTCTTTGTGTTCTCTCTTTTTTTTTGGCATTCTAATTTTGCAGATCTTGTCTCCATCAGATCATACATATTTTAGCCTTCTACACTCATTTACTTCAGTGTTGCAGTGATTATTCAGTCATTTCCTGAATATCACATTTTATATATAGAGTGTTTGACAAGAAACCCTTGCTGGTTTCTTTTGTGTTTTGTATAGGAGATTAGATCTTTGTACTTCACCATTATTTATCAACACATGAGTAGATCTATTGTTCTCCTATGATTTTATGTGTAAACCCTCTCTTATACTGCACAGTCCTTTGAGCAGCTGCTCCGGCATTTTGCAGTCTTGGGGTTTTTCACCATTTTTAGCTACACTAGTGTGGGAGGCCTATTTATCCCACCTAGTTTTATTTTTTTCAGCTCTATTATTGGATTTAGAATGTATATTGACTAATATATGGGATCCAAGAGTCAATTTCACTGTTTTATTACATTTTTTGCTGTAAATTCATTTTTGATGCATGATTTATGAGCAATCCTGAAAAGGGAACATTACAGTGGTATCAGATCATGATCTTTGGCCCATCCTGTGAGATCTAGCTCTCAAAAGAAGGAGAGATGGACAGAAGCCAGAAATATTCAGTATGTGCAGGAAGAAAGGAAGACAAGCTTACAAAGCTTCTTCCAAAATCTATGAAGAGCTTTCAAGGAGAGCTGAAGAAAATGAGATTGGAGATGAAATATCCAAAGGAGGTTGATTCTAGAGCTGAATCTAGATTTTCACATGGTGAGTGTGAGCATGCAGCTGCACTCCATGATGCACAACATAGTCAAATTCCTAGAGCTATCCTGATATGGATGGCAGGAGGAAGAATGCCTAAGAGAATGACTCTTAGTGATTTGTTGCAGGAGTATGAATCTCAAATTGGGAAGTTTAGAGATCATACTGATTTCCAAGAGTTTTGCAAGATCCAGATGGAGAAGAGACATCAACATGATACCGATATATCTTCTATCTACTTTTTCCAGATCACCTACATGTTCAGTTGGAGCTTGGGTGAAGGAGCTAAACTCTTATTTGCAGCTGCACCATATTTTCAGAGATGAAGCTATCAGAGTTGCAGCACTGCATTTAAGAGGTAAGGCTCATGCATGGTGGATTTTTGAATCTTGTTCCTTAAAAAATTCTAATACTTTCTCTTATGCAAGATTCATAAAAACATTGATGGAGAGGTTTGGTGAAAAACTTCCTAAGACACATGAGCAAGGAAAACTGGAGAAAAAAAAACCCTTGCATGTGATGGGGGAAACTCCATTTCAGAAAACCATGGGAGGAGTTAATGTCTTGCATTGCACATTTCTGGAAGCAACACTTCCAGTTCATATTCTTGAACAAGAGGGCATGGGGATCACTTTTTCACAAAGGGATCCAATTGTTGAGATGTTGCCTACACACATTGATGAAGAAGAGGGCAGCAGAGCTATCTAATCTAGAGCACATCCAATGCCTCATGTAGGGGAGGGAGGAGCACATGCTCCCTAGGAGGGATTCTTGTATCTATGCAAGAAGTTCCCCATGATCTCATACATAGAGGTCCAAGCACAGTCAATGAGCAACATGATTGTGCAGCATTACAGCTGGAAGGAGGAGGTGGAGAGGAAGAGAAACATCACTTGATGAGAGGCCCACACCCTTATCTATTTCAGAAAACCAATGCAAGGAGGAGGTAGACTGAATTACACTGTAAGGGAAAGGGCAAGGTTTCCCAATCATATGTACAATCTACTCTTGACATTGATGTCTCACTACATAGGGGCATTCCACCAGGGAGGCCACCTGATCTTTAGTTGATGAGAGATATCTTGTCTTTGGGTTCACCACTCTTAGATTTTGGAGAGGTGAAGAGTTTGGAGGAAAACTTTGGCATGGGGATGTCAAGGTAGCAGGCAACAGCTTGAGGAGAGCTTCACATGACAGATCACGAGCACTATCTTTGAGGAGGATTGATCCTTATTGGATATCTCAGCTTTTGGTAGAGTACTCCAAGGATATTGGTGCATGCATGATTCTTGATGACCTAGATGGAGATGACAGATACATGGTGGATGATGTGGTCATCTATTCCTATGGCAGGATCTTCTTGACTAGATCCTCTAGTCTCAAGGAGAAGCTGCTACATGCAGCACATGAGGACTTCTCTTCTATGCACTTTGATGCATGTTTCTAGTTGATGGAGGAGTTGACTTGGGAGGGCATATAGTATGACATATATCAGCATATGGAGAGATGCATAGCACGGATGGTGATAGAGAGGATGTCACAGCTACCTTCCTACTCATTTGGAGTGAGGGAGAATTTCCAATTGAGCCATTTCAGCTCAAGACCTCAAGTACACAATGGAGGAGCTACTTGTAGCATTGATCTTGGCTATCTTTTTGATGAGTTGTGGGGGAAACCATATGTCTCTTGGTGTGCATCAATGACACTATATTGTAATTTAATGTTTTCATCTTATGAGATGACTATGGCAGCAAACAAGTGGCTGGAAAAGAACTTGTTATTTTTTATTTTGATGCAGGCCAAGGATGCACTGCGCTGGTTCCATGAGAGGGACCAAGATTCACTCTTCGGTTGTCATTTGGAAACTTGTTTTTATTGCATCTTGCTTCCATGTATTGCGGATGTTTTTTTGTTCAAGGGAAGCTTTGTATGGAGAGAGGAACCAATTGGATGGTATGGCACCCATATGATAGAGCAACAAAAGACTTGTTGGTATGGGGCATCATATAAGTTGACCTTCATGATCTTAATCTATGGCTTGTATGAGGGAGAGATGAGGCAGAAAAAACATTGTTGTTGCTATGGTTGCACTTGGGAGAGTATGGGAAAAATTCTTCCCATACTTTTCATGATATTTCTGAAGAGAAAAAAGGCACATTCATGGTGCAAGGAGGCTACCCTTCAGTATTGGAGGATCATGAGAGACTTCCATGTCGGAAGATGATATTCTCACATAGAAGCATGATGGTGGATGGCTTTGGCATGTGGGATGACAAAGGGAGAAGTCATGGAGCCTTATTACAAAGGCCTACATCGCTGTCACATAGGAGCATATTCTTATGGATGAGATATTCCAAGGGGAGGAGGTATCCCTTCTTCTTGCAGATTTTTATGAGTAGATTCTCATGGGAGGACTTATTGGAGGATCTCACTTTCATCCCACTCACTATGTATGGTAGAGAATGCATTTCTATACTTGTTGATTACTCTATTGAGTATTTGTACTTTCTCACCATGTTTGCACAGTGCATTGCTCCTGAAAATAGCAAGAGTATTTTTGGGTTTCATGGTCACTTTAGGGCCAATGTTTATAATGATAGTAGCCCATCTATACATGACTTTGGGCAAGTGTATTGTTATTCTATCTATGTAAAACTGATATACATTGATGCTTACTTTCCCATGTTGGGAAAACATACATATCCAGCTTGTAACTTGTTGTAGGAACACTTGCCATATGACATTCTCAAGTAGTAGTTGGGAGAACTGCGTTGTATCCATTAGAGAGGCCATATGTATCATCCAAACTTGCATTTAACCTTCAGCCATTTTCTGATTTGGATGCCATGTGGTGATGACGTGCCATTCATCTTGAATGGAATGGTTTGGGTTGGCATGACTCATGATTTTGGAGGAAGAGTCTTTGGAGGCTCAATATTCTTCTTGCCATTGGAGGGCAATCATGTTTCAGCCCAAGATCAGCATGCCTTCTACACTTATCATAAGTGGAGGGGAGGACAGTGTAGGATAGGCCCTCTTGCCTATCATGTTCACTTTTTCATCCCACCTACATTTCAGGAGCACAAGGTGGAAGAGAATTTTCATGAGTTACCATGTTGGAGGGTGACTCACTTCATTTGGATGATTGCATGGGTGAGGGAGGAAATCATTCACCATGTTGATCATCACTCCTACTTTGTGGAGGCCATGAGATAGCTAGCATGTTTCCATTAACACTTTCCACCTTTTATTGATGCAGACACTTTGGTTTTGCACACTTGGGAGGAAGCATTGGATGAAAGTATATTTGCAGATTCTCTTGATGCAGTGATGGAGGCTATTGCTGGGAGGCCACATGAGGATGAGGGGAGATATTTTTCTCTCCTTATGCATTTTATTGAGGAAAAACAAATATTTTGGAGGGGAGGACTGTAATGTTCCCAAAAATTTAGCTTCCAAGCTAAATGGAACATTAGAGTTAGCAGTAGCTGTAGCCGGTAAATAAATGGGTAGGAAAGCCCATATGTCTCCTAAGGAGGATAAAAACACTCCAAGTGTGAAAGGAGACACTCTTTCTATCTCAATAAGACACCTCCTGTTGGGAAAAATACTGAGAGGGGGGGGGGTGAATCAGTATTTAGGGAAAACTCAACTCTTTTTACTTTTCGTTACTTCAAAACCCATATGCTACTTTCCTGAAGCCAACTCGCGTATACACGCGTATATCCTTAATAAAACATGCGTATGCACAAAGATCTTATTATGTAGATATTTCTTAACTTAGATATTTGCAACATTCATTCATCTGATGTTTATTTAACGGTAAGCATGTGCAGTAATAACATAATAAACCATCACACATAAGCATCACACATGAACACCAGGATTTTAGGTGGAAACCCAAGTCGAGAGAAAACCACCGCTGCTGTTGCTCAGCCTTCAATATTTTATTATAAAGAAAACATCTTACAACTTATGTACTGGCGAAGACTCATACCAGTACGCAGGCACGCACCTGCGCTCATTTACCAGCCTCCCCTGGAAGGGAGCTACGACCCCCTGCTCTCGTTTACCAACCTCACCTGGAAGGGAGCTACGACCCCATGGTCTTGTTTAACAGCCTCACCTGGAAGGGAGCTACAACCCCCTGACTGAAGGCTACAACCTTCAGCACCTCTATGGACCATGTTTCATCAATTTTCACACTGGATCCAACAGCTTCAATAGAGCACAACTTGCAGGCCACTTTTCATCATATTTTCAGACTGGACCCACTCCACACATTTAAGCTCAATCATACATCAAACTGATACTAATAACTCATTGAAAGATAGCAGTAACACAGCAGAACAAATCAGACATTCCATACTTCATACTTCAGCAAACCCTAGTTTTTCATACGCGCTTTCCTTTCTCTGGTCCCCCGTATATACGCGCTTTCATGCATATACACCCGCGTATACATCTGCACATATTACAGATCTAATTTTACAACTCATACGCGCTTTCTCTGAAGACGACCCGTGTATACACGCGCTTCCACTATTACAAACTTGCGTATATATCTTCAGACATTATAGGGAAGCATACTTCTTCAGATCAGATATTCAGTTCATATTTTACCCTTCACTTCAGACAGATGTTCGGCTCATCTCAGGTCTAAGAATTCCATAAATAGATCTAGAAGATACAAATACATTTCAGATCTAGGTTCCCTTCTTCATCATTTTATTCATAGGTGCATCATAGATTCAGATCTATCATCAAACTATTACCCTTTCCATTCATACATACTTCAGAGTGAAGTATTCATTCAAACCCAGACACTTGCACACCCCTTTCACAATGAATTTATTCTCCTTAAATAGATCTAGCCTTTGAAAATACCATGAGCCAAAACCACACAACTTCCGATGGTATTCCTGGACGGGATCACATAGACAATCCAGCGCTCAATACAATGGGTCAATACCATGGTAGTAACCCCTTGTTTTACATATTTAGAGTGCAATTGAACATACGCGACTTGGAACGTTATTTCCCTTGTGCATATGCTACTTCTCCTAAGAAAACCCGCGTATGCCTTGTGACATACCTTATTTATCATTTCTTTGGCACTTCCTGGAATTCCTTTCTTCTGTTACTTCTAAGCTACTGGTAGAACATCAGATTTACATCATTGATAACTCATCAATCATCAAGAACAACTTCATTAAGTAGGTTGCCATCATCTTCATCAAGTGGGTTGCCATCAAGGACAACACTCTGCATCATATTGCCAACAATCTCCCCCTTTGGACTTGATGGCAACCACGATGGTGTTTGATCACCTGAGACTCTTGTGAGAAAGCATAATAAATGTTCCCCCTATTCAAACACCATGTCACTCTCCCCCTTTGACATCAAGGGAAAAGGGCGGATCAAAACCAACACAGGGTTGTTTTCTCCTCATGTAGATAGAAGAGCGTTGTAGATCTGATGTGCACTGAAGTTACCATGCTCCCCCTGAGTTCATGCTGAATCTTCAAACATATTTTTCAATGAAGTACATGACTCTATGACCTTCCTATCACCAAGGACTCATACTTACATCAAGGATCCAACCAAGTGGATTTACATATGAGACTCAAATACCCAACCAAGTGGGTTTACACAATTTGACTCAACTACCCAACCAAGAGGGTTTACACATTTTGACTCAAGTACCCAACCAAGTGGGTTTACAAATTTGATCAAGTCCTTACATGACTGAATATTAAAATTTTACATCGTAGGTCTCAACATGACCTTTTCATCAAGTTACAAATATGAATTTTTATGACCAGTACCAGAAAGACCTCAAGAGAGAGATATCTTATTTCAGAACCATCATAATGCCAACAATGCATTATACTCAGCAAGGCTAATGCTCCCCCTGAAAATGTCCATCCAAGCATCCTTTCCATATGACCAATGCCCCCCCTGAAACTGTGCATCCATAATCTCATCATAAGAAACCATGTATCATATCATCATCATTTAGAACTGAGAAATAAGCAGATACAGTGCCAATAATACAATCATTATTAGTCAGACTGATGCTCCCCCTGAACCTGTGCTCCTAATCTTCAACTGTCATACTAATTTTCTTTGTCATAAATGTATATGCAACTGTCTCCGATGTAACTCACGTGCATACGCGGCTTTAGTTCACAGAACCTGCGTATGGAAAGTGAAAAATTGAAAATTTCACATTCCTTCATCTCCCCCTGAATATGTACCACTTCTACCTGTCTTCTTCACATCAGATGCACTGTCATAAATACACAAACCAGAATAACCAAACCAACCATGAGAATCATCATACATTGCCCCCCCTGTGATGATACCTTACTAATCCCTATAATGTATCTCACATCACTTATGCATTCATTAAGAGAAGTAAGATTTAAAAGCGGATGACTGCAGTAGGGTCAATATTCCCTACGTTTCTGGCCGGTGTCTCTTCTTTTTCCAGCTTTGCTTGTGATTTCTTATAGTGTGCTGGAAGTTCTCCAATTTATCAGATCTGTTCATCATCCTTATCCTGCAATCAGTGACCTTATGACCAAATGAGTTACAATAGAAACAACATCCATGAAACCAATTCTTCTTTCTTATTCTATGCAATTCTTTACCAATCAGATCCCTTTCTTTTTTGAAATTATCATCATCCATGGTAGATGCCATGAGTACTCGCAGATCATGGTCAGAACCTTCTTCATCCTCACTTGACACTTCATCATTATCTTCATTTGTATAATAACTCTTTCCCTTTTCAAATCGTTTCCCTCTATCATGATTTTCTTCATAAGGACATTTAGCAGCATAATGACCAACTCTTCCACAAGAAAAACACTTGAAGGGAAGCTTACCTTTGAATCTTCCAGTTCCTAGTGGGAGTCTTCTCACAAAATTTTCTTCTTCTTCTTTAGATATATAATTTGATTCCTTGAAAACTTCCTTTTCTTTTCCTTTTGCACATGCCTTAAAAGCAGCTTCTCTCATTTGAGAGGGACCTCCTTTTCTCATTTCAAAAGCAGTCAGGTTACCATGTAGTTGAACAATAGTCAGAGATTTCAAATCTTGCTTCTCTTCAATAGCAGATACTTTAGATTCAAATTTTGAAGTCAAAGATCTTAAGACTTTTTCCACCATAGTAGTATTGGTTATGGTTTCACCCAAATTTCTCATTCAATTAACAATATCATCTAGACGTAAGAAGAAACTGGAAATACTCTCATCACTATGCATCTTCAAATTTTCATATTCAATTCTGAGGGTTTGGAGCTTTGCACTTTTTACCTTTGCATCACCTTCATAACTCAAAATGATTTTGTCCCATATTTCCTTTGTTGTATTCAGCTGCATGACTTTGACAAATTCTGATTCAGTTAAACTTCCTGTTATAGCATTGACCGCTT
Organism: Pinus albicaulis; assembly: GCA_034641835.2. Lineage (NCBI taxonomy): Eukaryota > Viridiplantae > Streptophyta > Pinopsida > Pinales > Pinaceae > Pinus > Pinus albicaulis. Next base: position 330,163,646 of record CM076582.1, read on the forward strand.
TTGCATTTGATTCATAATTCTTCCTTTCAGTTGGATCGGTTGGTGTAGCAGCTGGATATTGATATCCTTGTTCAACAATGGCCCATACATCTGCTCCCATAGACTGAAGATAGGATCTCATCCTCATTTTCCAGAATAATAGATTACTTCCATTGAATAGAGGTGGCCTTATAGAAAATACTCCTTCACGACTTCCCATTGCGACGGATCTCCTTCAAGCGATCAAGCTTCTGCAGAAGGACCTACTCTGATATCAATTGTTGGGAAAAATACTGAGAGGGGGGGGGGGGGGGGTGAATCAGTATTTAGGGAAAACTCAACTCTTTTTACTTTTCCTTACTTCAAAACCCATACGCTACTTTCCTGAAGCCAACTCGCATATACACGCGGATATCCTTAATAAAACATGTGTATGCACAGAGATCTTATTATGCAGATATTTCTTAACTTATATCTTTGCAACATTCATTCATATGATGTTTATTTAACGGTAAGCATGTGCAGTAATAAAAGAATAAACCATCACACATAAGCATCACACATGAACACCAGGATTTTAGGTGGAAACCCAAGTCGGGAGAAAACCACCGCTGTCGTTGCTCAGCCTTCAATATCTTATTATAAAGAAAACAACTTACAACTTATGTACTGGCACAGACTCATACCAGTACGCAGGCACCCACCTGCGCTCGTTTACCAGCCTCTCCTGGAAGGGAGCTACGACCCCCTGCTCTCGTTTACCAGCCTCACCTGGAAGGGAGCTACGACCCCCTGCTCTCGTTTATCAGCCTCACCTGGAAGGGAGCTACAACACCCTGACTGAAGGCTACAACCTTCAGCACCTCTGTGGACCACGTTTCATCAATTTTCACACTGGATCCAACAGCTTCAATAGACCACAACTTGCAGGCCACTTTTCATCATATTTTCAGACTGGACCCACTCCACACATTTAAGCTCAATCATACATCAAACTGATACTAATAACTCATTGACAGATAGCAGTAACATAGCAGAACAAATCAGACATTCCATACTTCATACTTCAGCAAACCCTAGTTTTTCATACGCGCTTTCCTTTCTCTGGTCCCGCGTATATATGCGCTTTCATGCATATACACCTGTGTATACATCTGCACATATTAAAGATCTAATTTTACAACCCATACGTGCTTTCTCTGAAGACGACCCGCGTATACACGTGCTTCCTCTGTTACAAACTTGCGTATATATCTTCAAACATTATAGGGCAGCATACTTCTTCAGATCAGTATTCAGTTCAGATTTTAACCTTCACTTCAGACAGATGTTCGCCTCATCTCAGGTCTAAGCATTCCATAAATAGATCTAGAAGATACAAATACATTTCAGATCTAGATTCCCTTCTTCATCATTTTCTTCATAGGTGCATCATAGATTCAGATCTATCATCAAACTGTTGCCCTTTCCATTCATACATACTTTAGAGTGAAGTATTCATTCAAACCCAGACACTTGCACACCCCTTGCACAATGAATTTCTTCTCCTTAAATAGATCTAGCCTTTGACAATACCATGAGCCAAAACCACACAACTTCCGATGGTATTCCTGGACGGGATCACATAGACAATCCAGCGCTCAATAAAATGGGTCAATACCATGGTAGTAACCCCTGGTTTTACATATTTAGAGTGCAATTGAACATACACGACTTGGAACGTTATTGCCCACGTGCATACGCTACTTCTCCTAAGAAAACCTGCGTATGACTTGTGACATACCTTATTTATCATTTCTTTGGCACTTCCTGGAATTCCTTTCTTTTGTTACTTCTAAGCTACTTGTAGAACATCAGATTTACATCATTGACAACTCATCAAGCATCAAGAACAACTTCATTAAGTAGGTTGCCATCATCTTCATCAAGTGGGTTGCCATCAAGGAAAACACTCTGCATCATATTTCCAACACCTCCATGTGTGAACAGGGTTAAATTGAAGCTGCTTTGACTAAGTCAACAACGCAATTTTAGTGGAGGAGGAATCCTAGGATGGATAACGCAATTTTGGAGGGAAATGTAACTTGGGTTAGAAGTAACCTAAGTGAGTGGGGCCAAGGGAAATAAAACTCATATCTTATTTAAGGAAGAGGATGGAAGCATTATTCATCATGTTGTAGATTATTATTCTTGGCTGCCAAGAATTGTTGCTGCTTTGCTGCTTAGCAAAGCTGCAGTGCTGTTTAGCACTGGGTGTTCCCGGGTGGGAATCCCACCTCTTTCCTTTGAGGAGCTCATTGGGAGAGTTTGTATTCAACATTCCACATCAGGTTTTCAGGCCAAGCTTCAGCCATCTACATCAGCACAGCTTTGGGGGAGATTGTCCAGTGTTGCTCGGTGCAGCAGTGGAAGGGATTGGAATCCTGACTTCTGAACTAGTTTCTCATTGGAGGAAGGTTTCCTTCACTTGAGAGATCTGTTTGGAGAGCTCCAGAGATTATTTCAGATCTGTGGTATCAGACCACACATTTCTCATACCCTCCCAGCGCTTTTTCTTCTAGGGAGTGCGTTATTTTGGAGGCAGTGTTCATTGCATGGTTTGGTGGCTCCGTTGCAGTGTTTCCTTGTGATTGAGAGGTCCACCCTCTCATGGGAGGAAGCCCTTGAGGGTTCTCCATAATATTAGACATGTTTAAGCCTACACTCAAGTACTTTAGTGTTGCAATGATTATTCAGTCATTTCTTGAATATCACATTTTATATATAGAGTGTTTGACAAGAAACCCTTGCCGGTTTCTTTTGTATTTTGTATAGGAGATTAGATATTTGTACTTAACCATTATTTATCAATACATGAGTATATATATTGTTCTCCTATGATTTTATGTGTAAACCCTCTCTTAGACTGCGCATTCCGTTGAGCATATTCTCCGACATTTTGCAGTCTTGGGGTTTTTTACCATTTTTAGCTACACTAGTGTGGGAGGTCTATTTAGCCCACCTAGTTTGATTTGTTTCAGCTCTATTCTTGGATTTAGAATTTATATTGACTAATATATGGGATACAAGAGTCCATTTCACTGTTTTATTACATTTTTTTTTGGAAATGTGTTTTTGATGCATGATTTATGAGCAATCCTGAAAAAGGAACATTACAGTCGCTAAGGTTAGTGAGACAGAGGATCCAGGACCAAGTGTTTTTTGAAGAAATAATACATCAATATTAACACGCTCCATAAGAGCTCTAAGGGCCAATTTTTTCTCAGGGTTGGCTAAACCCCTGCAATTAAAAGAGAGGTAGAACATTGATTACTTCTATCCTGGGTATTCTTTTCTCTAAGAACTAGCTCAATAGAATATTTAGTACCTACCACAACCTCCAATCCGGCTTTTCTAATAGCCTTGTTCACAGATGAGGGATGCCCTCTTGTGGATCTCAGGTAATAACCCTAGAACCATCTCCAATTCCAAAAGACTGTACATCGAGGGAACGAGAAAAGGATCTGAGGTTGTATGGGTGCCCCCTAGAAATACTGGCATCAGATGGGAGAGTAGAAAGGGGAGATGAATCATCAATCAAAGTAAAGGGATTAGGCCAGGGAATAGATGGAGGGGCCAATGCAACATAGAAATTAAGGGAATTCAAAATACCATAATTTGAGGTAGATCCTTGCAGTGATATAGTGAAATCAATACCATAAGTAAAAGGAAAAGATAAACCAATTGAATCAGAGTGGGTGGTAGGATTACCTGGTGGCATTCTCTAAAGAGGATGAGAGAGTGTGGCATCTCCAAGAGGCTACGAACAAGGTATGGGGGGCAACGAGTTTCCAGCATTTGTAGTACCACTCGCCTCCAAATATGGGTCGCTTTTGACCTTTGGTGCATCAACATCATCTGTCTGTGTAGCCATATGTACCAATATCTTGGGAGGAGATGCAACCGCTTCAACAAGAGGGAATTATTTATATAAATTTCCAACAGCATGACACCTTCGACATCTAAAGGGCACTCCTTCATAGTCTAGCAATTGCATCCTCATCGTATTGTTGAAGTGGATATTATAAGCTTCAAAGAGTCCTTCCCTCGTGTCTAGAAAAACCAGGATTCTAGCCATCAAAATGTTCTCAGTGTCAAGAAATGACCTGTCGTGATCAAGGTAAATACCCAGATCATCCCCAATGGATTTGAAGAGGGATTCATTCCAAAAATGAAGAGGGAGTCTAGGTAAACAAACCCACATATGACCCGCGCCTGCCTTCTCTTTGTCTGGGTCAAATAAAGGCGTCCACTGCTTCAATAAAACGAGCTTCATTTTGATGTGCCAATATCTAGATAGAACCCACTCCACCATGTCAACCTGTGAAAAAATAAGTTCAAACCATCCTCTGTTCATTGTGAGTACACCCGGAAGAAATGGAAAATAATTTCCCCATATCTCTACAGTCCATAACTTAAGCCTCGCACTAGTGTAGCTTCAACCTCGGACTCGACTGACTAGGATCGTCTGAGATTTGTGCATGACCTCCTCCATACTAAATTCTTGTTTTACAAAAAATTCCTTCTTATTCTGATTCCTCTTACACCTATGTTTCCTCTTCCCACATTGTGAATGTCTGGGCGTCGAGTCCCACACTGGTTTCGCTACTTCATCAGAGTTCGAAGCCCTTGAAACTTCTTGTGGTTGATTCATGGAAGGTATGCCTTCGAAGCAGCCAGAGGTGACATTCAAGACAGGGATCTCCGGGGTTTCCTGATAAGAGGATGGTGAAATCCTTCCCAACAGAGTGCTTCTCGTAGTACCAAGTAAATCTCCTTGTAAGAAGGATCATCCCCCAATCACAGCCAAATATCCAGGAGTGACAAAAGAGTCAATAGAATCCTGAGCTTATTGCTCCCAAGCTCTTAAAATAGATGGAGAAGGGTGATCCGAATGGAAAATGGCATCCACCCATGGTATTCATCCAAACAAAGAAACTTGTTTTATTAAAACAGAGAATAACTTTAGAAGCTACATTGTGGTGGACAATCTGTCCTTTTACAAAGTGAAGCTTGTTATTTACAGCCTTTTTTTTTTGGATCACCCTTCTCCATCTGTTTTAAGAATGGATCTGACAAGATCACTTATTGAGCTAGAAAGAGTGTATATTTTCACACTTGGAGTGTTTTTATCCTCCTTAGGAGACATATGGGCTTTCCTACCCATTTATTTACCGGCTACAGCTGCTGCTAACTCTAATGTTACATTTAGCTTGGAAGCTAAAATTTTGGGAACATTACAGCGGCCATATTGTTGGATTGGACCTTCCAAACGATCGATGCCAAGGGGAGATTTGGCGGGTGTGCCATTGAAATCAATAACATAATGATTCAGTTTCATGGCTAGTGGGGAAGGGATGGTATTCTTGGAGCAGACATCACCTCATTGGAATCTGACATTTTTCTTTCTCTCATTAATACCTATGGTCCTTGTCTCCACCGAGAGACATTCTGGGAGAGCTGGATGCTCAGCTACATCATGAAGAAGGAAAAAATTATTATGGGGGGAGATCTCAATTTCTCCATTGGGATATATGAGTCCTGGGGTCTGAATGCTACCCCGGATAATCTATCTGATTTTTTCCTCAGTTTCATCGATGATGCTGATCTTCTGGATTTGGCTATGCCCAAGAAGTGCCCGACCTGGAGGAACGGGAGGATGGGAAATGTTGCCCTAGCCAGGAGACTTGATCGATTTCTCATCAAATCAACATTAGCTGATCAATTTGATTCGATGCGGAAATGGGTTGGCAATGGGTGTATCTCAGACCATTCACCCATTTATATTGAATTTCTGAAGGGTTTGCAAAAGCCTCAGGCTCCCTTTAAATTCAACTCGGCTTGGCTGGAGGATCAGGAGTTTCGGTCATTGGTTATTAAAGAGTGGGTTCATTGTGTTCATCTCCCTACCCATGAACCTGCGAGGGTACTCTATGACAATATAGCCAGACTTAAAGCTATTACCATCATCTGGGAAAGGAAAAATAATATTTGCGAGAAGGAATCACTTGAGAACATTGAGTAGGAGATTGGTATCTTAATTGGACAGGACCTTCCTAGCTTCAGTTCTTCAAAAGAAAAAGACAGATTGATTTCATTAGAAATGGAAATATCTAAAATTCTTCTCGCTCAGGAGGAGGCGTGGAGACTTAAAAGCATGGCTATATGGCTAAAGGCTAGGGATGACAATACAAATTTTTTCAACGATGTGCAAAGGGGTGAAGGATTGTTAATACCATCTGGGACCTATTGGATAACACTGGTCAAGTGGTGCACACACACACCCAACTGGCTAAAATGGGCATGGATCACTTCTCTAGACTATACAGGGCTCCGAGGAATGCCAACATTTTGGAAATCATGTAGATTGCCAGGTCTATGCACATATTTGTGGATGAGAACCAGATGGAGGATCTTAATGTGCCTGTAACTATGGGGGAGATTGAAGGGGTTCTGAAATGGTTTAAGAAGGAAAAAATTCATGGACCTGATGGATGGCTGATAGAATTTTACCTATCTTTCTTTGATCATATCAGCATGGACCATCTTCAGGTCATTGAAAAGAGTAGATCGACTGGTTAGATCTATGATGGTTTTAATGCTACATTCATTTCCCTTATCCCCAAGGCGGAGAAGCCCCTATCTTTTCATTATTTCAGACCCATCTCTTTGTGTAATTGTATTTACAATATTATTTCCAAAGTGATTTCAAATCAAATCAAACCTATTCTCTCCTCCCATGTTGCCCAAGAACAATTTGCATTCCTTCATCATAGACAAATCCATGATTCCATTGGCACTGCTCAAGAGGCCCTGCATTCGATCAAGCTCCGGAATCTCAAAGCTACCATTCTCAAGATTGATTTGGCCAAATATTTTGATTGTGTCAATTGGGATTATTTAAATATCATTCTTCTTCATATTGGTTTCCCTCATGCCTTCACTAATTGGATAATGAGCTGTATCACCAATGCTTCATTTAGTATTCTGTTTAATGGAGCTGCAATTGATTTCTTTCATGCGGGGAGGGGACTCAGACAGGGATGCCCTCTCTCGCCTCTATTGTTCCTCCTTATCATGGAAGGATTGTCATCTATTATGAAAAAGGCCAAAGAGGATGGATCTATCCATGGGATCATTATTAATTATCTGGTTCAATTGACTCATTTATTGTTCGTAGATGATGTTATAATATTTCTGAATGGTTCTTGTCAGGATAATTCCCAATTTCATAAAATCCTCAAATTATTCAGCTTGGTGACGGGTATGAGCCCTAATCATCACAATTCCACCATCATTATGGTGATATTTTCAGTTATCGAACGCAGATAGGCTCTGGGATTATTTCAATTTGAGAGGAAGAGACTGGATGAGGGCTTACAGTATCTTGGTTTCCAACTTCTTCCAAATGAATACTGTATCAAAGACTGGAACTGGCTGGTGGCTAAGGTAGAGTGCAGAATCAACATATGGCAACAAGGATGACTCTCTAGAGTGGACATGTTGGTTCTCATTAAATCGGTTCTTGAAGCAATCCATGTTTACTGGATGGCATTGGCTTGGATTCCAAAAGGGGTGACATACAAAATTCAAATCATTTGTAGGAGGCTTTTATGGAGCGGTAAAAAGGAAGGACGTCCCTATGCTTGGATCACCTAGAATAATATTACTAAACAAAAAGCTTGGGGTGGTTGGGGACTTAAGGATTTAAATAATTTTTCAACTGCACTTGTGGCTAAGATGGGATGGCATCTCCTGGTCAGGAACAACCTGTGGTAGCGGGTCACCTACTCCAAATATATTGCACCATTATCAACTATGGACTGGATCAGAGGGCGTACTTTGCCTCCTCACAATGCATCGATTATATGGGAGGCTATTTCCAGATCCATCCACCTCATCAAAAAGGGACTGACATGGAGAATTGGTTTCGAGGGGAAGGTTCAGATAGGGGTGGATGCCTGGTCTGGAAGTGGCATCAACTTTAGATTGTCAGAGGGAATTACCCAGCATTTGGCCAGATCAGGTATTATCTTCTTATCCCAAATAGCAGATCCACCCAACACTACTTGGGATACCCAAGCTTGGATATCTGCACAGACTCTTTTCATTCATGATCCTTGGTGGGCGGATTGGAATCGTTACATTCGTACCCTCAGAATCACTAATATCCAATTGACCCTCCGGGAAGACGAAATTATTTGGGCAATTTCCCACAGTGGTCTCTATACTCCTAAAGAAGGGTACCCATCACTCTGTCATTCTATGGATCCATTGGACACATTATGGTGGTCGAAATCTCTGTGGCAGCTGAAGGCACCACCTAAGGCACGATTACTGATGTGGTGCATACTTAACAATTTCATTTCAACGGAATACAACCTCACTCATTTATCTTACCATGGCCCTTCTTATTGTAGTATGTGCCTGTCTTATGCGGAATATGTGAACCATCTATTCCTTGATTTTTCGACTATTAAATATATTTGGCAGATCACTTGTGTGGCGGTGGGATGCTCTACTCCCTAGCTGGGAAATTCTATTATGGAAGCATGGGATATTTGGTGGAAGGATGCCTAACCATCCAAGTTTAGGAACCTCCAATTGCTCATCTCCTGGGGAATTTGGATGGGTTAGAATCATATAATTTTCAAGCATTTGGCAGTGGATTGGGAACACATTAGCAGGATCATTGTCGCAATTTACCTATTGATTCCTGATGATGTTACTGATTACAACAACATAACTATTATTCATGAGTAGATTGATCAAAATTTTCCTTCGGCATACTTTGACGGTGCAAAAAATAATTATGGTTTTGGGGTGGGGGGTGGGGTGCTATTCTTCACATTAACTCCAATCATCATTTCCACCTCAAGAAGGGACTTGGCCCTGACACCAATAATTATGTGGAGCTTAATAGCCTTGATTACTTCTTCAATTTTCCAGGGAACATGACTGCAACAGAATTTAGATTTTTGGGGGCTCTAAAATCATTATTGACTGGTTCATCATGAATACACATTGTCACACACACATACTTAGAGCTTTGTTGGATGAGGTATTTACACTTAAAGCATATTTTGATCATATTATTGTCTCTCACATTTACAGGCAGAGGAATCAGGTGGCTGATCGATTATCCAAGGAAGCCTCGCAATTATACGGGGGAAGATGACACATCACGGAACATATAGGCATTCAGACCTATCAGTATTATCATCGGCCATTTATCAAAGACTTGGCGGAGCATTGAGCAGTCTATTTGACTGCACATTTTTGGTTTTGATACTATTCAAAGGCGACTTTTATTTATGTATTTTATTATGTACATAGTATGAACACTAGATAGAGATAGATGACAGAGCACAAGATATGAAATACATGTGTACTTTTTATTACAGTTATACTTGATCATGCATAGATGATATGCTGAAAATAAAACATGTAATTTTTCTTTTCATTAATGAAAAATTACGAATTTTTTCCTGGGAAAAAAATAGTTTATATTAAAAATTTAATCGTGTTATAATTTTTTAATACTCTGTTAAAAAACCAATTGTGTGTGGAAAATTTACAATCGGTGTATTTAATATTGTAAAGTGTAATTCAAAATTTTTTTAAGTTAAGATAAAAAAATATTAATGGAGATGGTGAAAACCCTAACCTACAACAAACCCTAGTTTGTCGGCAGACTTCATGGGAGCTTGTATGCACATAGGACTAGAATGATAGTGGATCAAGGCAGGGGTTATAGGTTTATTTCAGGATTGAGAGTTTCAGGGGATGATTCTGCCACAACACTGGGGAGTTTTTTAATTACCCGCCATACCAACAAGACTGCTTAGAGCTCAATACTTGATTTTCTAAGGTGGTATGTCGCCAACGGTCACTTTTTGTAAAGTTTTCTAGTGGTAGTTTCTGCTATGTGTATGGTATTACTGGTGGATGCATGATCCTCCAAGTCAGATGATGAAATGACGGGCTCCCAATGTAGTATCTTATGTACTACTTTTTTCTATCAATAGAAATACATTGACGAATTTTGCAAAAAAAAAAACCTCTTTCACTCTAGTAGTGTTATGTCCTTTTTTACTATAAATGTTATGACTTACCTAACCTTTCATCCTTTAATTTGCAATTTTTGGTGAACTAAAAGTGCTACACAAAAACTAGGTATGTTGAGATTCAACAAGATGATGAGCTTAGTCAAAAGAGTCACCCTCACTAAGTGGGCCCGCAGGCTATTTTTGGCACAAAGTCTATTTTTAGACATGTCGATCATATTCTATGAGTTGCAGGATGCTATTTGTGGATGGTTGGTCAAGTTGGAAAAATAGATGGACTTCTATTTTTAGACATGTTGGACGGAATCTATTTTTAGATTGCCAGTCTAAAAATAGATATGTCGAATATTATTAGCTCTTAATAATATTTGGACTCTAAACATTATCTTATTCTCTTGGAGCACTTCAGTCAAGTGCACAGATGTGGCACAATAGCTGACAGAAGGAATTACACTATTCCTGAGGGTTTACTAGAGCTAATTCATGAGGACTTCAGTTAGAACTCATGTGACAAAGTTTGGTGGAGTTATAGAAGTAGTTGGTGGAGTTGTATTTAGTTTAACTCAGTTAGACTCAGTTGAGCTAGTATTATTTAGTATAAATGATTGATACACTAGTGAGAGTGGTGTGAATTAATTAGTTTAATTAATTCACTAAATAATAACTCATTAATCAACTGTAGAATACATCAGTTAACTACAATGCATGGACAATTTCAGTGGATACCAGTGGAGAGGTAGGTGAAAGAGAAAGTGTGACTATCAGTTGTGACTATAGTGATGCATTGATTGCATCCAACACTCAGTGGAGATGCCAATGAGGATTTTTCAGTGCAATATTGGTGGATTCAAGTTCATTCAGAGCCATTCTTTAGCAGGGATTGTGCAGTAGAGGCAGACTAGCAGGTGGCAGAGATCGGTGCATGGATTTGCAAGATCGGGCCTGATTAGTGTGTAGCGATTGTATTGTACTGAGAGCTTGATATGATCATGTAAAGCACATGGCAGGGTTGTATTACGCATTCTGTGACACCTTCTGCAACTAGGATTCTTGGGACTTTTAGCTCGAGGATTTCCTGACTGTTAAAAAATAACAAAAATGTTGAATTTTGTTCTAATATGACATTTGATTATTGATTTAATTTCTAGTATGAAAAATGCATTGAATATAATATGTGTGTGGAAATTAGTGTGTGATGGAAATATTGGATATGTAACATTAGTTATATAATTCTCTGAGGTAGCTAAGTCATCATATTTAATGAACTTAATGAAAAGCATACAGAGAAATATGTCTTGGAACATATAATCCAGCTCTCGATGAAAAACAAAACAGCAGATATAAAATTTATTGAGTATCTGACGATTATTGGCAGTTGGGTAGCACAAGGGTCATGTTCCCTTTATGGGCGGCATGTTCGATGAAATATGAGTTAAGATGATATCCTGATATATGAAAAACCCACCTCTAAAATCTCTGACAGCTGGCCGCTCCAAAACATGCGTGAAACTCAGTAGGCAAGGACTGCGCAACACACTTTGTTTTGGGTATATCTCCCAAACCATAACATATTTTTTTTTGGAAGGATGGTGGGTTGTCTAACTCAAGCCATCCGATGGGTAGAACACAGAACAGGCAGGGGCAGAGGATAGAATGCCAGAAGCGGGGAAGGGGGACGACACAAGTTCAAACTGAAGCCTGTGGACAGGATATTGGATTTGGAGGCACTATTCCTTGTTGAGAATGACGAGGCAGACGCTTTCGACATCACCAGACTAGAGGACGACCTGGTCCAGACCCTGCGGTGGGAGTATGGGGAGCGAGTTGAGCTGCAACAGGTTTGGGTTACTCGGATTATCTTGGGATGTCTGATTCGCGAGAGGAGGAAAATTAGCCAAGCCGTGGGGGAGAACCTATGCAACACTAGGAAGGACTTGACAACAAATATGGCAAGATTCAGAACACTCTGATGATTTCTCGGTACCTGGATATTCTGCGACTAGACTATGCACCTCAGGTTTCTGATCCCGGGGATAGCAAAGAGGAGGATGTTGTGACTATGCAAGCATCGAACAACGTGGGGGGAGAGAACTAAGACCAAGATTGTCCAGGTGATTTTTTGATTATGTTAAACTTTTGGTGGTTCTATAGCCCTGTACTGTTCAAAGTTCGAAGTCTTAGTAGATTTAGTTGGCTAAATGTTGAAGCTCTAGCCCTCCTATCCGTTTTAGGGGTCATTAGAATGGATATCCCTTTGGTTTCCCGTGTTGAGCAGAGATGTTTTGACAATCTCAAACTCGAGGTTTGGTTTCTGGCTTGCCAGCAGATCAATGAATGTAAATATTTAACTAATTAATAGAAGGAGGCCCAACTTGCTGATAAAAAAAAAAATTGGATTTAAATTAATGGGTTAATTTGAAATAAACCTATATATAATGGTTATTTAACATTGGAGACTAAAAGAGTTATATTAATAAGAATTATTTATAATTGTTATTTAATAGAATTATTTAAAACAAAAGGGATTTTATATATATATATATATATATATATATATATATATATATATATATATACACGTTAACGGTTATAATATATTAATAGGTTGAAACTGTTTGGGCCGGGGCCAAATCAACCATCATTACAAAGCTTCAAGCCATATTTCCATGAAAAGAGAAAATTCACTACAAAATTCAAGGAATAGAGATTTGAGAAGGAGTTTCATCATTTTTGCTAAAATCTCCTTGCGGCAAAAGGCAACCTTTGTTTGCATTGGTGTTCGCTTCCTTGTACTGAGAGCTTGATATGATCAGCTTTGTATGAGGATTGTTACATGATATCTATGACATATATTATATACAGATAGTTGGGGTTTTTAGCTTCAGGCTTTCCTGTTAAACAGTTGTGTTAATGTGTGTGAATTTTTATTGTTTCATGTGTGCATTGCAACCTTGATTTAATTTTCGCAAATGATCAATGGTGGAATAGATTCTGTATTTTGCATGAAGTTAAAATAGTGTGAGATCAGGAGAATCTTGGACATATAACACATAAGCTATATAATTTCTACATGGTATCAGAGCAGTATTGATCATAGGAGATTGCAATTATTGAAGCGGTTGAGTTTGTGCTAGTGGAATTCAAATTTGTTGCAGTGTTTTCTTGGTGTCGAAGTTCAGCATTCATTGAAATGTCTTTCAACGGATTGAGATTGGAGTATGCCCTTGAGGGCAGCTCGAATTACATAGCATGGAAGGACAGGATGGAGGCGGTTTTGGATGATAATGGGTTGAAGGAGTTCATAGATGCGAATTCCAAAACCTGCTTCTAGCGATGCTGCCGCACTTGATGCATGGCAAAAGAAGACAGCAAAATGTCGAAGGATTCTTTTGGAAGGTGTGAAGGATCACATAGTGTCCAACCTTCATGGTAAAGCTTCTCCATTCTTGATGTGGAAAGCTTTGATATAATTATTCCAAAGCAAGAGCGACTAGAGGTAGTTGGCGCTCAATGATAAGCTCAGGAAAATAAAAATGGAGAAGGGCGAGAGTATACCCAAGTACCTCATGAAGTTCGTCCAGTGCAGGGATGAGCTGGGAAGTGTGGGGGTTACTGTAGATGAAGAGGACTTGGTGAGCTTGGCTCTCCTTGGGCTTCCGAAGAGTTGGCATTCCTATGAGGACTCTGTCAATGGTCGGGAGAAACTGCTGGGATGGGAGCGACTTTGGTCGGATCTTGTGCAGGAGGAGATAAGGCGGAGTACCAGGGATGGATCTTCATCGAAGAATGAAGATGAAGAAAATTGCGCTTTGGCTGCCAAAGCAAGGAAAGGGAAGGGAAAGAAAAATCCTTCTCAATCCGGTGCGAAAGGCAAGAAGCAGGACTTGTCCAAGGTGAAGTGCTTTCACTGTCACCAACACGAACATTACGCCACTAATTGTCGACGGAAGAAGAAAAATAAGTAGGCTGCTAGATATGTAGCTGGAGAGGCGTTAGCCTCGTAGTTTGAGTTGGATTTTTCGCTATCCGCATGCTTCGTTTCAAGTGTGATGGGATCAATGTGGTTTCTTGAAAGTGGTGCATATTTCCATATGAATGGAGACAAAGATTTGTTTAGTGATTTGGATGAGAAGGATCTTGGAGTGCACATCGAGATGGGAAATGATGGTAGATACAGTGCGACTGGTATGAAGAGATGCCTTCATTTGAGAAAGTCAAGTAAACCTTTCATATTGAAGGATGTCATGTTCGAGGGGATTGAAGAAGAATGCGATCTCTGTGGCAGCGATGTTGGAAGACAAGGGTTATGATGTTGTTTTTTAGCGAGGGAAAAGTTTCCTGCGGATCGCGTCTTCGAACGGAGGATAGGGTTCAAGTTAAGAACCTTTATCAATTGCAAGTAGATGGGCTGCGCGACAGCAAGCGGTCGCGGAAGAAGTGGAGAGTTGGGATGAGGGCCAATTATGGCACAGGAGATTGGGCCATATTCACCATGGTGCTTTGAAGATTTTGCAGTAGATTTCTGCTGGACTTCCCAAGGGTACTCTTGTGTAGTCAGATCAGTGCAAGGGATGTACTATGGGTAAGTATGTGAAGACCAAATTTAATGAGAAGGAGAACCGTGCTTTGGTGATCCTAAAGAGAATTCACATAGACGTGTGTGGACCTTTCTCGATTGCTTCAACAGTAAAACACAGGTATTATGTTATATTTGTTAATGAATATTCTCATAGATGTTGGATCTTCTTCATGCAGAAGAAAAGTGAAACATTCTCAAAGTTAGCGAGTTCGAAGTCGGTTGAGAAAAGAGTCGGGGGAAACGGTGAACTCTCTTAGGAGTGATAATGGTGGTGAATACATCTGGCGATTCAAATACTTTTAGAGCGTGAAGGAATTTGAAGAGAACTCATAGCGCCTCATAACCCACAGCAGAATGGGGTCGCGGAGAGAAAGAATAGAATGATCATGGGTGTTGCACGAGCGATGTTGCATGATCAGGGCCTACCAATGCACTTGTGGGCGGAATCATGCAACACTGCAGTTTATGTGCAAAACCATTATCCTCATAGAGTACTTAGCATGAGTACACCCGAGCGTGTTGCAGTGAGGCTTTGATATTTCTCATTTGAAGATTTTTGGCTCACCTGTTTACATTCATGTGACGAAGGATGCCAGGAAGAAGCTAGAGCTGACCGCAAAGGTTGGGATATTTGTGGGGTACACAGAAACACCCCACAATTATTGTGTGCATTTGCCAAACAGTCGGATGACTGTCGTGCGACGAGATATCAAATTTCATGAGGAGAAAGCCATGAATTTGTCGCTTGAGAGAGAGCTACACTTGCATGTAGATGAGGAGCTACTTGTTCCTAAAGACGAGCCTCTAGATGTGGATCAGCCACGAGAGGAGGTTCATGGAGTGGAAGAAACCACTCATGCAGTGCCAAACATCAGAGGGCAGAAGCGCACTACGAAAGGCGAGCGGCGAATCTTGTGCGGCGCGGAGACGGTGGTCACAGACGATTTATTGGATACATGGCTTTGATGAGAAAGTGTATCGTGACGAAGCCATCCTCTTTCAAGGAAGCTGTGGAGGATCTCGCATGGGTAGATGCCATGGTGGAAGAGTATGATTCGATTGTTAGAAACACTGCATGGGAGATTGTCCCAAGGCCGGAAGGGAAATCAGTGGTAGGTTCGAGATGGATCTACAAAGTGAAGCAAGTTCCTGATGGGAGCGTTGAGAAGTATAAGGCAATATTTGTTTCCCGGGGCTTCTCACAGATTGAGGGGATTGACTATGAAGAAACCTTTGCACGTGTCGCAAGGTATTCTTCCATACGGACCATCCTTTCTCTCTCAGCGCAGATGGGTTGGCACAGTGCACATGGGTTGGCATATTCATCGGATGGATGTGAAGACTACGCTCCTCGAAGTGGATTCATTGAGGAGGAGGTGTGCATAGAGCAGCTTGAAGGTTTCAAGATCTTCAGCAGCGAGTCGCATGTGTGCAGGCTCAAGAGAGCGTTGTATGGGTTGAAACAAGCACCTCGTGCTTGGTACACACGGATAGACAGTTATTTCACCGGACTTGGATTCTCCAAGAGTGAGGCGGATCCTAACCTATACCAGATTGTGGTGGAGGGTAAGTTTTTGATCATTGTACTTTATGTAGATGATTTGATACTAACAGGTGATGAACTGTTGATACACTCATGCAAGGCAAATCTTGCAAAGGAGTTTGAGATGAAGGACTTGGGCCTCCTTCATTTTTTCCTGGGATTGGAAATTTGGCAGTGGAAGGGTGGATTGTTTGTGTCTCAAGGCAAGTATGCCCGAGAGATACTGGAGAAGTTCAACATGCAAGGCTGCAAGCCTATCGACACTCCTTCCCGGAGGTTGGAGGAAATGCTACATCAAGAGAGGTAGTGATGCCACTATGACGAAGTTAGTCGGTTCGCTCATGTATCTTGTCAATACACGACCAGACATATGCTACGTTGTTAACTAGCATTCAAAAGCTATGGTTAAGCCTACCAAGCTCTTTTGGAAGGCAGGCAAGCATGTCCTGAGGTATCTCAAGGGCACATCGGGATATGGATTGTGGTACAGACAGTCGGATGAGTTGAAGCTGCATGGCTTCACAGATGCAGATTGGGCAGGAAGCCCAATGGACAGAAAGAGTACATCTGGAGGGATTTTCAGTATCGGGTCTACAACAGTTTCTTGGTATAGCAGGAAATGAGATCCGTGCACTTAGTCTAGCTGAGGCCGAGTCATGGAAGCAATTTTGTCAGATAATGAGGCTATATGGATGAGGTATGATCCCAATGTTGTTCTGGCTCACACTAGATCCTCTTACCGTGATGTATTGTGATAATCAGAGTTGCATTAAAATTTTGGTTAATCCAGTATTTCATGATAGATATAAAAATATTGACATTCGGTACCATCATATCAGAGATTGTGTGCAGTGGAAGATCATGTTGCTTTCTTACATTCCTACGGAGGATCAGGATGCAGATATTCTGACGAAGGTGCTCACCAGGAGAAAATTCGAATACCATAGAGACAGGATCGGGGTGGCAGATAATCCCTATCTTGTTGAGAGGGAGTGTTGGGATTCAACAAGATGATGAGCTTAGTGAAAAGAGTCGCTTTCACTAAGTGGGCCCACAGGCTATTTTTGGCGCAAAGTATATTTTTAGGCATGTCGATCATATTCTATGAGTTATAGGATGCTATTTGTGGGATGGTTGGTCGGTTGGAAAACCTTCTGGATTCTTATTTTAAGATATTTGGTGAATCCTATTTAGATTTCAAATTTGCAATATGTCGAATAATAGCTCTTAATATTTGACTCTAACGTTATCTTATTTCATGAGTACTTCGCCAGTAAAATAGATGTGGTGGTATGTATAAGAAGGAAATTATGCTATTCGACTCAAGCATCGGAGAACAAGAGGACTTCAAGAACTATAAGTTTGGTGGAGTTATAGAAGTAGTTGGTGGAGTTGTATTCATTTTAACTCAATTAGACTCAGTTGAGCTAGTGTTATTTAGTCTAACTGATTGATACACTAGTGAAAGTGGTGTGAATTAATTAGTTAATTAATTCACTATAAAATAACTCATTAATCAACTGAAGAATACATCAGTTAACTATAGTGCATGGACAGTTTCAGTGGAGAGGTAGGTGAAAGAGAAAGTGTGACTATCATTTGTGACTATAGTGATGCATTGATTGCATCCAACACTCAGTGGAGATGCCAATGAGGATTACGTAGAGCAAGCTTGGTGGATTCGAGTTCATTCAGAGCCATTCTTCAGCAGGGATTGCGCAGTAGAGGCAGGCTAGCAGGTGGTAGAGATCGGTGCATGGATTTGCAAGATCGGGCCTGATTAGTGTGTAGAGATTGTATTGTACTGAGAGCTTGATATGATTAGCTTTGTATGAGGATTGTTACATGATCTCTATGACATATATTATATACAGATAGTTGGGGTTTTTAGCTTTAGGCTTTCCTGTTAAACAGCTGTGTTAAAGTGTGTGAATTTTTATGGTTTCATGTGTGCATTGAAATTGATTTAATTTCCGCATGTGATGATCAATAATGGAATATATTATGTCTTGTGCATGAATTCAAATAGTGTGTGATCAGGAGAATATTGGATATATAACACATAAGCTATATAATTTATACATGGTAGCACAAAGTCAGATTTCCTTCATCGAAAAGAAAAACATATTTGAAAAAATGTCTATCTTCGAACCTCATCCATCCTCAGTAAAGAAAATAGAAACAACAAAAAATCATAAAAGCTGTCAATGTACTGACAGTGTTGCGCAGAAACTGGGTAGCACAAAGTCATATTTCCTTTATGGCTGACACATGTTCGATGAAAGATGGGTTAATATCATATCCCGATATATGACAAACCCATCTCTAAAATCTCTGACAGCTGGCAATTCCAAAAAATTCGTGAAAGTCAGTAGGAAAGGACTGCGTACCACACTTTGTTTTGGGTATATCTCCCAAACCATAACATATTTTTTTTGGGAAGGATGGCAGGTCATCTAACTCAAGCCCACCGATGGGTAGAAAATAGAACAGGCAGGGCAGAGGAGAGAATGCCAGAAGCGGGGAAGGGGGATGACACAGGTCCCAGCCGGAGCCCGTGGACAGGAGATTGGATTTGGAGGTGCTCTTCCTTGCTGAGAACGACGAGGCAGACACTTCTGCCATCACTTGACTGGAGGCATACCTGGTCTGGACCCTGTGGTGGGAGTATGGGGAGTGGGTTGAGCTGCAACTGGTTTGGGTTACTTGGATTATCCTGGGATGTATGATTCACGAGAGGAGGCGAATTGGCCAAGCCATGGGGGAGAACCTCCAAAACATTAGGGAAGGACTCAACAACAGCTATGGAAAGATTTAGAACACTCTGATTATCATTGGGTGCCTGGATATTCTGCGACCAGACCGTGCACCTCAGGTTTCTGATCCCAGGGATGGCAAAGAGGAGGATGTTGTGACCATGGAAGCATCGAACAACGTGGGGGGAGCGAACTAGCACTGAGCTTGTCCAGGTGCTTTTTTTATTATGTTAAACTTCTGGTGGGCCTCTAGCCCTATACTGTTCAAAGTTCGAAATCTTAGTAGATTTCATTGGCTAAATGTTGAAGCTTTGGCCCTCCCATATGTTTTAGGGGTCATTAGAATGGATATCCCTCTGGTTTCTCGTGTTGGGCGGAGACGTTTTGACAATCTCGAACTCACAGTGTGGTTTACGGCTTGTCGGCAGATCAATGAATGTAAATATTTCACTAATTAATAGAAGGAGTCCCATACTTGCTGATAAAAAATAATAATAAAAATGGATTTAAATTAATCAGTTAATTTGAAATAAATGTAATATATATAATGGTTATTTAACATTTGAGAGTAAAAGACTTATATTAATAAGAATTATTTATAATTGTTATTTAATATAATTATTTAAAACAAAAGGGATTATATATATATATATATATATATTAAACATAAACGGTTATAATTTATTAATAGGTTGAAATTGGTTATGCCAGAGCCAAATCAACCATCATTACAAAGCTTCAAGCCAGCTTTCCATGACAAGAGAAAATTCACTACAAAATTCAAGGAATAGAGATATGAGAAGGAGTTTCATCATTTTTGCTAAAATATCCTTGCGGCAGAAGGCAACCTTTGTTTGCATTGGTGTCTGCTTCCTTGTTCGAACCTCAGAGAATGTGGAAAAATTGGTGTGAGGTAAAGTCTAGCAGCATGAAATTTAGCCTTCAAATGATCTTATTTAGGACTGGATTGTTGAACTGGTCCTCTGAATTTAATGTCTTTATCAAAATTTCTGAGTCGCCGAAATCTTGGAATTCTCTAATACCTTTCTCATGAGAAATTTGGCAAGCTTTTAGCAGACCAAGGATTTACGCCTGATTATTAGTTCTCTACCCAAGGCCCCAGCTGAAGCTGTCTCTTCTTAGACCATTCATGGAGTAAACCACTCCACCGGCACCCGCAGTCTCGAGATTTCCTTTGGAGGCACCGTCAAAGAAAATCATTGCTTTACCCTGCCTCCTCCACCACACTTGAAAGGTTTCATTCGAGTCCCATAAACGCCATCCTGGATTGGTGAAGGGGAAAGCTGAGATTTGTTTTCTGTACCGATAAACAAAGGTTCCCATCCAAATATTTTCTTTAGGAAGGAAAGAGCTTTCGAGTTTATGATAATGCTGAGTCACAGTTTCAAGAAGGAGAGCCACAAAAAAAAATTCCTTCCATTACCAGGGAATACGATAGAGGTGGTTATGGAAAAAATCAATTTCTCGCAGGCAAATATTCCAAATCAACGAACCTTTTGTAGTGTTATTAGCCTGTATATTTCTCAAAGGGACACCTTTTGCTTGCTTCTTTCTTAAAATTTGACTAACTGGGTGTTTTGGATTCACATATATCTTCCACAGAATTTTGCAACCCAAGGAAATGTTTGCGTGGATGGGATATCTAATCTGAAATCCACATTTCAAAATTGGGCATTTGACCATTTCCCAATTAACTAAATGGAAATTCTTCTGATTACCTTTCCCACCATGCCAAATAAAGTCGCGGATTAACTTTGAAACCTACTCGGTGATAAACTTTGGGGCCAGTGGAAGGGAAGCCTGATAAATAGGCAAGGTAGAGAGCATCGATTTGATGAGGACTAATTTTCCATCGTTGGTGAGCCAATGGCCTCCCCAAGAGGCGATTTTCAACTTGATTTTGTAGATAACATCAACCCACAACGAACAATTGTTTACTCCAAGAGTTAAAGGAAGCTCCAGATATTTAATTTTGTCCCAAGAGGCATAACCAACGAACCCCAATTGATGTAGCAGAAAGGAAGCTTGATAAATAGGCAAGGCAGAGAACACCGATTTGTGAGGATTAATTTTCCATCGTTGGTGAGCCAATGGCCTCCCCAAGAGGCGATTTTCGACTTTATTTTGCAGATAACATCAAACCACAGCGAACACTTGTTTACTCCAAGAGTTAAAGGAAGCCCGAGATATTTAATTTTGTCCCAAGAGGCATAATGAGCGAAACCCAATTGATGTGAAATTATGTGGATGGCTTGTTGCTTAATATTCCACCCATACACCGCACTCTTCATGTCATTGATGAGAGCACCAGAGACGTTGCAGAAGCTATGGAGGATTAATTTGTAGGCATTTTCGATCCTTATGGAGGCTCTGCCTAATAGGAGAGAATCGTCAATGAAGATGGCATGGTTGATGGGATCCAACCCTTTCATCAGTCTTATGCCTGGGACTGTCCCTGCGATATTTTCAGCTGTCAATTTTCTGCTAAGAGAGTCTGCCATCAAAATGTACAGGAAAGGGGAGAGAGTGCATCCTTGCCTTAATCCCCTCGATGCTTGAAAGTAATTGGCGCAGGTATTCCATTGACAATCGGAGCTAGCCATGGCTTATTGATTCAGGCTTTGATTAAATTGAAAAACTTAGGAGAGAAACCAAAGGAAAGAAATACTTTGTAGAGGAAGGAAAGATTGAACTTGTCAAAGACATTTTCCATATCAAGCTTAATCATCATCCCTTTCTCCTTCCGTTGATGGATGGAATGCATTTCTTCTTACACCTGAATGACATTGTCCAGGATGTGTCTGCCTTTGGCAGACCCTCTATGAGAGGGGGATATGAGGTTCCCAAGCAGCGGCTAAATTCTATTCGTGAGAAGCCTGGCGAGGATTTTGTACGAAGCATTGCAGAGGGAGATGGGCCTGCATCTTTCAAAGGATCTAGGATTCACCTCTTTAGGGATTAATGCTAACAAGGTAGAGTTAGGGCCACCCCCCACCTTAGCTTTTTTCTGCTACAAGATAAAAAATTGTTTTGCCTGCTAAAATATAATAGGAATACAATTATCTACCCATTAAAGTGTGGCTAAAACATAATCCAAATCACACAACTAGTCATGTTTTAGATAAAATTTCATAACTATGAATCAAATGACTCTCATGCCACGAAATAAATCCCAAAATTATTCTGGTATGACCCGCTACAGAAGCACACAACAAGTAACATAAAATTAACAGAAACAAAAGGTCAAAGATGAAATTTACATGCTTGAAGCATTTGAACAATATGATGTTTCTTTTCTGTCAACTCCTTCAGCTTTGCCTCCAATAACGTTTTCCTCTTCAAATTTTCAGCTATAATGTGTGTATTTTTATTGACCTAACTAGATAGAGGTTTAGAGACAGAAATTATTTGTATAGAAAATTCTAAAATGAAATTTGGAACATTTAAAAGCACTATATGAAGAAAAAATAAGACAGCAATGATAATCTAAGCTCTTGAAGCTACTTAAGCCCCCAATCCTTCCTATACTGGTGTTAGGGTTTATGATATCGTCCATTATAACTGGGACATACATGTCAAAACAATTGCTCTGAATTGATTTATTTTGTGACCATTGTAATTATGAAATTAACTTGTTAGTATTTGTTCTATGGCTAATTCATTTCCAATCCTCTAAAATTGAAAATCTAAAATTTCCTGTGGCTAATTCATTTCCAATCCTCGAAAATTGAAAAGCTAAAGTTTCAACTGATTTTTGTAAGATAAAATGAATTAAAATATACATGTTGAAATTTGAAAAGACACAGAATCAAACTCTAAGTAATCCCATTTTATGCCTCTGAATCGAGACCTAGGAAATTTTAGTAGAAAATTACCATACAGACCTGGCACCTAAGCCATCAGAAGTCCTTCATGTGCAAGTTTATTGTAGTAATTCCTATAATTAAACAATGAAAGTAAAATGCAGTTACCTACCTCTTGAGTGGATTTAGTAGCCACTGGAAGCTTCTCCTCTGCAATGGAGCCTCATTCCTACTTGTCTGATTCCATGTCCATTTCCTCGACATTTGATTTCTTTGCTTTGGGACTCCCACAAGCTCGGGTCCAGGCCAATCCCAAGGCCATTTTTGGGTCTCTGGATTTTTTAGGGACAACTTGATCATCACAATCCATTTGTGCCAGAGCATCTCGCTGGTGACCTCCTATGGTATTACCACATTTTATTTCCCTGCAATAATCAACGCCTTCTTGCTTTCTTTTCTATGTATTTTCTTCATTGATTTTGTGGTCAGAAAGCTACCTGTGGTCTTTATTTTTGGGGTCATATTTGTGGGGTTGGAAAGGCACCTATGGCATTTAGTTGTGCAACCATTGTCACACATGCCTTCTGCTTCATCTTCCTCCATTGAACCCTAAACATACAACCTCATTATGCCAGTTTAGAAGTATTTTGAAGTTCAAAAGAGATACGGAGGGCTTGGGATGGGCCATCACCCAGAGTGTGGGAATCCAATTTCTTGAATTCAACCAAAAGTATGATATGAGACCTGTTACGGCATGGAAGCTCCCTTCCTCATTCATTGGAAAAATTGTGCAACGCGAGGGAAATAAATGATGGAAATTAAAATATGAATTTTTTGATGTTCTCGAGTTAATTTCAAACAGATGCACTTGTACTGAGAATCTGAATTGTAGTTGTGGTAGACTCCCACTATTGTAAGTTCAAGTATATATGGGTTAATTTCAGACAGATGCACTTGTACTGAGAATCCGAATTGTAGTTGTGGTATACTCCCACCACTGTAAGTTCAAATATATATGGGTTAATTTCAGACAGATGCACTTGTACTGAGAATCTGAATTGTAGTTGTGGTAGACTCCCACCACTATAAGTTCAAAAACATATATATTTGAAAGACAAAAATCCTATGAAACCTGGAAGAGAACTTAAACAAAACATGAATCTATCTTTCAAGCTGAATTATATTCCATTAAATGTAATGTGTGTTTTATTTTTGATTAATAGGAAGGTAATTTTTTAATATAAATCATTATTAATGATATAAAAATTGAGTTTTTTTATGATACATTATTTTAGGGGATTTGGTTGATTTTTTAATTTAATCATGTAACATGACCTAATATTTGTGTAGTTAAAAAAATGGAGTGAAGTAGTAATGTTATGGATTGATGATTATTTTGAATGAAATGTTTAGTTTAGTAAGGAAAATTAATTTATGGAGATTCTCTATAATGTTTAATAGAGGGAGTTAATATGGGAAAGGTGATAATTCGGCTCCCATGTGATTTAGAAAATTGATATTTCTTTGTCCATAAATGTTAGAGGTGGAAAAATATCCTTGGTTCTAAAGTTAAGCTCGTTCTGACATAACTATATCTTAAACCACAAATTGTTGTTGACCTCATGGATATAATAGAAATTTGTTGGCTTGTAGGATAGTCTTGTCATTATCAAGTGGGAAAAGGAGAAAAGGATTAGATACTAGGAAGAGTTAAGAAGGATCAAGCAGGAGATCACTCTCATGCTTGATGAAGATGGAAGGGGGCACTCCTCGACAGGACATAAATCTTCTCTCACCCTTCTTAAAACCAAGAAAATTCAGCTTCTTAGAATCAAGGAGGAAGCTTGCGACTCAAGAGTAGAGCCATCTGGCTCGAGGCGGGGGATAATAATACCAAATTTTTCCAGCAATGTGCCAAAGGTAGAAAAATTATTAACACCATATGGGAACTTAATGATCATCATGACACGGTGGCCAAGACTCACCAACAACTTTCAAACATGAGCATTCGATATTTCTCCCATCTCTATAGAGACCCCAGGGTTGATAACATTGGTGAGGTGGTTATTATAGCAAGGCAAATGCCCCGGTTCGTGGAAGAGGATGATTCAGACTCACTAAATTCCCCTGTTACCCTTTACGAGATTGAAGTTGTCCTAAAGTGGTTCAAAAAGGACAAGAGTCCTGGACCGAATGGCTAGCTTATCGAATTATACATTTCCTTCTTTGAGCTCAGGTGTGGATTTGTTGTTGGTCATTGAAGAATGCAGAACCTCAGGCAAAATGTATGATAGCTTCAACTCTACCTTCATTTCCTTCATCCCCAAGGTGGACAAACATCTTTCCTTCAATGATTATCGGTCTATCTCCTTTACAAAATCACTGTTAAGTTTATTGCTAATCGCATCAAACCTATCTTATTTTGGAATATATCCAAGGAGAAATCCACCTTCCTTCATAACAAACAAATCCATGAGGCCATAGGCACCGCTCAAGAAGCCCTTCACTCTATCAAACTCTATAACCTTAAATGCTCTATCATCAAGATTGATTTGGCCAAATCTTTTGATTGTGTCCGTTGGACCTATCTCCAATTGATTCTCACTCACATTGACTTCCCCCACTCTTTCATTCAATGGATTATGTGATGCATCACTAACGCCTCTTTTAGTTTACTCATCAATGGGGTTGTTACACCTTTCTTACATGTAGGGCAGGGGCTTTGTCAAGGATGCCCTTTATCCCCTCTCCTCTTCCTACTGATAATGGAGGGCATCATTACTCTAATTTCCTCTACTATAAATGAAGGACAACTTTCTAGAAAACTCCTTGCGGGATTACATTTGTTTCAACAAGATATTGTCCACTTTTTGTAAAGCTACTGTAATGCTTCCCAATCATAGAAAATCCACCATTATGTTTTCAAATTGCTCCATCCAAGAGCGGCGGCATTCACTTCAACTATTTCAATTTGAACACAGGCACATTGAAGAGGGCCTAAAATACTTGGGATTCAGAATCAAGCCAAATGATTATAGATCTAGGGTTTGGAATTGGCTCATCGCTAAAATTGAGTGGAGAATCAACATTTGGCAGCAAAAATGGCTCTCCAGAGCGGTGTAGAAATTATATACAAGATGCATGTATATATCCAAATTCTCTTGATCTAACAATATTTATATTCTTGCTAAATATAGAATCCTTCCACTGTTAAGCTTTTGTGAAAATTATAAACTCAATTACAAACATATGAAGAAATAAAAAAAATCACACATAACACAGTTGTTTAACAGGAAAGCCTGAAGCTAAAAACCCCAACTATAATATATTATGTATCATGGATATCATGTAACAATCTCATACAAAGCTTAGTACATCAAGCTCTCAGTACAATCAATCATCACACACTAGCATGAAGAAATCTACAAATCCATGCACTGATTTCTTGCCACCTGATAGTCTGCCTTCACTGCGCAATCCCTACTGAATAATAGCTCTAAATGAATTCGAATTAACCTTGCCTTGACTACGCAATCCTCATTGGAAACTACAACGTGCGTGTGATGCAATCAATGCATCACTATAGTCACAACAGATAGTCCATCTTTCACCTACCTCTCCATTGGGTCTCCACTGGAACTGACATGCACTGTAGTTAACTGTTATATTTGTTTAGTTGATTAATGAGTTATTATTTGTGAATTAATTAACTAATTAATTCACTCCACTCTCACTAGTGTATCATTCATTTAGACTAGATACAACTAGCTCAATTGAGTTTAACTCCAATAACTGAGTTAAACTGAATAAAAATTCCATGAACTACTCTTGCAACTCTGTTATAACTTTTCCACTTCAGTTCTAACTGAGTCCTCCATGCATGAACCACCAGTAAACCCTAGGAATTGCATAATTCCTTCAGCCCACTGATTTTCCAAATCTGTATACTAAAATAAAGTGCTCCAAGAGAATAAGTTGATATTTAGAGTGTGATTATTATTAAGGGCTAATAATAATCGACACTTATATTTTTAGATCGACGTTCTATAAATAGACTTCGCTCAATATTCTAAAAATATAATTTCATCTATTTTTCCAACTTGACTAACCATCCACAAATAGCATCCTGCAACTTCCGAAATATGATCACCATGTCTAAAAATAGACTTGCACCTAAAATAGCCTGCGGGCCCACTTAGTGAAGGCGACTGATTTTTACTAGGCTCCATCATCTTTTTGAATCTCAACACTCCCTCTCAACAAGATAGGGTTTATCCTTCACCCTGATCCTGCCTCTATGGTGTTCGAATTTTCTCCTGGTGAGCGGCTTTGTCAGAATATCTGCATCCTGATCTTCCATAGGAATTTACTGAAGCAACATGATCTTCCGCTGCACACAATCTTTGATATGATGATACCGGATATCAATATGTTTAGATCTATCATGAAACACAGGATTAATTGAGAATTTGATGCAACTCTAATTATCACAATGTATCATTGTAGGATCCAAATGTGAACTGAACAGACCGACCAGGATCTTCCTCATCCAGATATCCTCACATGTAGCTTGACTTACTGCCATGTATTCTACTTCCGCTGAATTGAGTGCCACGGATCTTTGTTTCCTATTGTACCAAGAAACTACTGTAGATACGATACTGAAAACCCCTCCTGATGTGCTCTTTCTGTCTGTTGGGATGCCTGCCCAATCTGCATTTGTGAAGCCATGCAAATTCACCTCATCCGTCTTTATGTACCATAAGACATACTCAGATGTGCCCCTGAGATACCTCAGGACATGCTTTCCTGCCTTCCAAAAGAGCTTGGTAGGCTTAACCATCGCTTGTGAAAGTTGGTTCACTGCATAGCATATGTTTGGTCTTGTACTAACTAAATACATGAGCGAACCCACCAACTGTCGATAAACAGTGGTATCCAATACCTCTACCGATGTAGCATCCTCTTTCCTCCAATTTCCTAGAAGAGGAGTGTCGATAGGCTTGCAGCCTTTCATGTGAAACTTCTCCAGTATCTCCCAGGCATACTTGCCTTGAGACACAAACAGTTCACCTTCCTGCTACCATATTTCCAATCCAAGGAAATAATGAAGGAGGCCCAAATCCTTCATCTCAAAATCCTTTGCAAATGAATTGCTTCTATATGTATCAACTATTGCACACCACAGGTATTAAATCATCAACATAAAGAACAATGATTAAAAGCTTACCCTCCACCACAATTTGATACAAGTCTTGTATCCGCTCAATTTCAGAGGCTGGGTTCAGTTGAAATAGCCGGCTGCCAGGCCAATCACGTGGTGCTTGCCTCAGCCCATAAAATGCTCTTTTGAGCCTGCATACATGCGAATCACTGCTGAAGATTTTAAATCCTTCAGGTTGCTCAATGTGCACCTCTTCCCCAATGATCCCATTAAGGAATGTAGTCTTCACATCCATCTGATGAATGTGCCAACCCATCTGCATTGAGAGAGAAAGGATGGTCTGTATGGAAGAATAATGTGTGATAGGTGCAAAGGTTTCTTCATAGTCAATCCCCTTGATCTGTGAGAAGCCCCGGGCAACAAATCTTGCCTTATACTTCTCAATGCTCCCATCAGAAGCTTGCTTTACCTTGTAGATCCATCTTGATCCTACAACTGATTTACCCACGGGAATTGGAACAATATCCCAAGCACTGTTTCTGAAAATGGAGTCATACTCCTCCACCATGGCATCTACCCATGTGGGTTCTTGCAATGCTTCTTCAAAATAAGATGGCTCTGTCACGATACACTTTCTCATAAGAGCCGTGTATCCAGTAAAACGGTCGGTGACTGTCTCTGTCTACACTGTGATTTAGGGACTCCTACATTCTGTGCCACATCAAGCTTCAGTCTCTCAGCTTCTATGGTACGCTTTATGCCTTATCTGATGTTTGGTTTTGCATGAGTGGACTCCTCCACTCCATGAATATCCTCCTATGGCTGATCCACATCTAGAGGCTCATCTTTGGGAACAAGTAGCTCCTCCTCTGCATGCAAGTTTAGCTCCCTCTCAAGTGATAACTTCATGGCTTTCACCTCATTGAATTTTATATCCCGTTGCACCACAGTCATCCAACTGTCTGGAAAATACACACGATAATTATGGGGTGTTTCTATGTACCCCACAAATATCCCAAATTCTACAGTCGGCTCCAGTTTCTTCCTAGCGTCCTTAGTCACATGAATGTAAACAAATGAGCCAAAAATCTTCAAATGAGAAATATCAGACTTCTTACTAGTAAAAGCTTCTTCAGGTGTATTCATGCCAAGTACTCTATGAGGACAACGGTTTTTCACATAAACTGTAGTGTTGCATGCTTCCGCCCACAAGTACATCGGCAGGCCCTGGTAATGTAGCATATCTCATGCAGCACCCACGATCGTTCTGTTCTTCCTCTCTGCGACCCCATTCTACCGTGGGTTATGAGGCACTATGAGTTCTCTTTGAATTCCTTATTTGCTACAGAAGTCTTTGAATTTTTTTGAGATATATTCACCACCATTATCGCTCCGCAGAGCCTTCACTTGCTTCCTTGACTCCTTCTCCACCAATGCTTTAAAATCACAGAACCTTGAGAATGTTTCGCTCTTCTTCTGCATGAAGAAGATCTAGCATCTACGAGAATATTCATCAACAATATAACATAATACATGTGTTTTGCTGTTGAAGAAACCGAGAAAGGTCCACACACATCTGTGTGAATTCTCTCGAGTATCATCGAAGCATGGTTCTCCTTCTCATGAAAGGTGGTCTTCACAAACTTACCCATAGTACATCCCTTCCACTGATCTAACTGCACAAGAGTACCCTTGGGATGTCCAGTAGAAATCTGCTGCAAAATCTTCATTGAAGATGGTGAAGATGGCCCAATCTCCTGTTCCATAGTTCTCTCTCATCTCGGCTCAACACTTCTTCTGATTTTCCAACCATTGCAGCGCATCCATCTACATCCAGCTTATAGAGATTCTTAACTCGAATCCCTATCTTCTTGGTTTGAACCATTTTTTTATGTCGAAGGAAGGCTTTTCCCTCACTGAAAACAACGTCATAACCTTTGTCTTCCAACATTGTGACCGAGACCAAGTTCTTCTTCAAACCTAGAACATGCATAAATTATTTCAACAGAAATGGATTACCTGACTTCCTCTCAAAGGTAAGGGTCCCAATTCTAGTCACACTGTATCGACCATCATCACCCATCTCTATATGCATTTGGAGGTCCTTCTCCTCCAGATCACTAAACAACTCCTTGTCTCCCGTCATATGGAAAGACGCACCACTATCAAGATACCACACCGATCCCATTGTGTTTGAAACCAATAATGCGATCAAAGAGAAATCAAGTTCAAATTGCAAGGCTAAGGCCTCACCCACTGTAGCTCGAACAACCTTCTTTTTCTTCTTCTTCTGTGGGTATTTAGTGGCGAAATGCCCATGTTCGTGACAGTGAAAACACTTCACTTTGGAAAAATCCTGCTTCTTGCCTTTAGCTTCGGATTTTGAAGGGAATTTCTTCCCCTTCCATTTCCTTGCTTTGGCAGCCAAAGTGAAATTCTCTTCATCTTCATTCTTCGATGAAGAACCATCCCTGGTACTTCGCCTTATCTCCTCCTGCACAAGATCCAACCAAAGACGCTCCCATCCCGACAGTTTCTATAGTCCATTGACAGAGTCTTCGTAGCTATGCCAACTCTTTGGAAGCCCAAGGAGAGCCAAGATCACCAAGTATTCATCATCAGCAGTAATCCCCACACTTCCCAGTTCATCCTTGCAGTGGACAAACTTCGTGAGATATTTTGGAATATTGTCGCCCTTCTCCATTTTTATTTTTTTGAGCTTATCTTTAAGCGCCAACTTCCTCTGGTCGCCTTTGCTTTGGAACAAATATTTCAAAGCCTTCCACATTGAAAATATAGTGGCTTTCTCGTGAAGGCTGGACACAATATGGTATTCCAACAAAATTCTTCTTGTCTCTGCTACCTTCTTTTCCCATGCGTCAAGTCCTGTAGCATCACTAGAATTCGGCTTCGGAACATTGCTATAGATGAACTCCTTCAGTCCATTATCCTCCAGCACCACCTCCATCCTATCCTTCTAAGCTATGTAATTCAAGATGCCATCAAGGGCATACTCTAATTGCAACCCATTGAAAGACATTTCAATGTATACTCAACTGTCACACCAAGAATTTTCTGAGCAAATTCGAATTGTCCATCAGCACAAACTCAACAATTCTTCACAATTGCAATCTTCAATAATTAACACTACTCTGATACCATGTAGAAATTATATACAAGATGCATGTATATATCCAGATCCTCCTAATCTAAAAATATTTATATTCTTGCTAAATACAAAATCCTTCCACTGTTAATCTTTTGCGCAAATTTTAAACTCAATTGCAAACACATGAAGCAATAAAAAACAATCGCACATAACACAGTTTTTTAACGGGAAATCCTGAAGCTAAAAACCCCAACTATAATATATTATGTATCATGTAGATCATGTAAAAATCTCATACAAATCTTAGTATATCAAGCTCTCAGTACATTCAATCATCACACACTAACATGAAGAAATCTGCAAATCCATGCACTAATTTCTTGCCACCTGATAGCCTGCCTCCACTGCCCAATCCCTGCTAAAGAATAGCTCTGAATGAATTTGAATTACCCTTTCCTTGACTGTGCAATCCTCATTGGAAAATCCAATGTGTGTGTGATGCAATTAGTGCATCACTATAGTCACAAAAGATAGTCCATCTCACCCTTTCACCTGCCTCTCCACTAGGTCTCCACTGGAACTGATATGCACTGTAGTTAACTGCTATATTTTTTCAGTTGATTAATGAGTTATTATTTGTGAATTAATTAACTGATTAATTCACTCCACTCTCACTAGTGTATCATTCAGTTAGACAGATAGAACTATCTCAACTGAGTTTAACTCCAATAACTGAGTTAAACTGAATAACAACTCCATGAACTACTCTTCCAACTCTGTCATAACTTTGCCACTTCAGTTCTAACTGAGTCCTCCATGCATGAACCACCAGTAAAACTTAGAAATTGTATAATTCCTTCAGCCCATTGATTTTCCAAATCTGTATACTTAAATTAAATGCTCCAAGAGAATAAGTTGATATTTAGAGTCTAATTATTACAGGTTAATATTATTGATACTTGATGGAGATCAATGATTTATAGTATCTCTACTAATATTCTAAAAATAGAATTTCATCTATTTTTCCAACTTGACCAACCATCCACAAATAACATCCTGCAACTTCTGAAATATGATCACCATGTATAAAAATAGACATAGTTTAAAAATAGACTTGCACCTAAAATAGCCTACGGGCCCACTTAGTGAAGGCGACTGATTTTCACTAAGCTCCATCATCTTGTTAAATCTCAACAAGCAGGTCGACTTGTCTTGATCAAATCTGTGTTGGAGGTGATACGAGTGTATTGGATGATGCTGGCCTAGATTCCTAAAGGTGTCACCAATAGAATACAACAAATTTGCAGGTGTTTTCTCTGGCTAGGCAAGGAGGAAGGTCACACCTTTGCTTAGGTGAGATGGGAGAAAATCACCAAGCCTAAACATTGGGGGGTTTAGGGCCTCAAGGATCTTAATATTTTCGCAAATGCACTGGCTGCCAAAATGGTTGGCATCTCTTGACCTCCAAAAGTCTGTGGCAGGAAGTCACCTACTCCAAATACATTGCTCCAATCCCTACACTTGAATGGATCAGAAGCCCTCATCGCCCCCGAACTTGTTCAGTTGTTTTTTGGCATGCTATTATGAAATGTATAGCCCTCATCAAACAAGTTATTTTCTGGTGTTTTGGTGTGGGCACACATGTCAGAATTGGTTTGGATCCTTGGTCAGGTTGTGGCAAGGAACATCTTCTTCCTCAGGACATCAAACCCTTCTTATGCAAGATTGAGATCTCTAGGCTCAGTCAGGTTGCGGACAGGGATAACTCTGATTGGATCACACAGGCATGGAAAACACCAGTTGAACTAAATATCCCTGAGCATTGGTGGGGGTTTTGGAACAGATATATCAGGGCTCTCAAGACTTCTCATATCAAGATCTTTGACACTGAGGATGAATTGATCTGGGCCATCGTGCCCAAAGGTAATTACACTCCCAAAGATGGCTATTCTGCCCTCACTAGCGCATTTCAACCCTCGGATCAGAGCTAGTGGTGAAAACCTCTTTGGAAGTTAAGAGCACCCCCCAAAAATTGTCTTTTTATGTGGTGCATTCTTAATAATTGTGTGCCGACAGAGGAAAATATGGCTAAGAGATCTATACACGGCCCCTCTCGGTGTGCACTCTATAAAGAGCACTTTGAAGATATCTATCACCTCTTCCTCAACTTCCCTTTGTCTCATAATACATGGATGTTGATTACTAAGGAACTTGGCATAAATCGTCCATGGCAAGGGGACACTATCAACATGCAGGCTTGGCAAAACTAGTGGCACTCTTGTACCTCGACCAAGGCCTGCAACCTGCCCCTCCTGATCTCTTGGGGCCTTTGGTTGTCTCGAAACCATATCATATTCCAGAGCACTCTGATATCTTGGACCACCATTCACAATTCCACTTTATCCCTCTATCACTCCATCCTTGAAGAGGCCTGGAAAAAGGTAGAAA
Source organism: Pinus albicaulis (assembly GCA_034641835.2). NCBI lineage: Eukaryota > Viridiplantae > Streptophyta > Pinopsida > Pinales > Pinaceae > Pinus > Pinus albicaulis. The sequence continues at coordinate 330,197,154 of CM076582.1, forward strand.
GGGTTAATGTACATGAAATCATTGACAAAAATCTCCCTTGGGCTTATTTTGATGATGCAGCCAGGATCGATGGTTGTAGTGGAGGGGCCATTCTATACCTTTTTGGCCATCACTTCTATCAGATCAAAATGGGTTTGGGCCCAGGAACAAATATCTACTCTGAGCTGAACTGTCTCAGACTGCTCCTAATCTTTGCCTTAGAAAAAAAATGTAACATGATACATATCTTTGGGGACTCTAAGATCATTATTAACTCGTTCAATAATATTTCTACATGTCATGTACACACTCTTATAAATTTTCTAGATGAAGTACTTACTCTTAAAAATAATTTTGATATCATTAAAGTCACTCACATTTACAGACAAAGGAATCAAGATGTTGATCGCTTGTCCAAATAAGCCACGCACATAACATGTGGACAATGGCATACAAAATATAGGGGGTCGGATACATATCAACATTACCATCACCCATTCATAGAGGATTTTGGGCCACGAGTGCCTCCTGAACAGTCTGTCTTATTAGAGGCCTTATTTTTTGCTTTTTTCAATTTTTGCATACAAACTTCTATAGTTTTTGACGATCATATGTTGATTTGGGAAACCATAGTGCTTATTTTGTAAATGTTTTTTTTTTACTGGTAAAATGTTATGTTAACATAACTCTACCATATATTTTTTGATAGGTTACAGAGCTTGTTTGAAGCAATCTACTGCAAATGCAACTTGTAATTTTCCTTACAATTAATGAAAATTACTACTTTTTCCTTAGAAAAAAAAGGATAGTCTTGTCACGGAATAAGAAGGGTACTTATTTTTCCTTGATTGGGATTGTTGGGTGTAGGAATTACACTTAAGAAAAATCCTCAACACTTAATTGTCAACCCGGGGGATTCGTAAACTTAGAGACGAAGCACAGGCAATACCAGAGATGGTATGAATATCTCTGATATAAATCCCTACTTTCTTCAAAGGAAATATTGCAGAATTAAATCAAGATGAGAAAAAGATAACTTGAATCACCAAAATAATCTAATACTGAAACAAAAAAGAATGCACTTGTGAAAAGGAGATCAAAGATAAAAAGCCAATCACTCTAGCTGATTATTCTTAACTACTAAGAGTGTGTTTCTCTTCAGCAGAGGCACTTTAGTAGTCTCGTTAGATGGGCCTTTAAATATTCTTCCTTAGAGATTTCCTTCTTGCATTAATCTATCCTGCACTAGTGCAGGTTTAGAGTTTTATGTAGAAGGTATAAACTGTGTCTTTGCTGAAGGTTTTTCTACTTCATGCAAGGGCTCGAACTGTTCAAGGTTCAGAGCACTCAGATCCTGTGACAAGAAACTAGTTCCTGCACCAAATTGGAGCTTCCTGCACTTAGCTTTTAATTCTTGAAATATTTGTTTAATTGTCACAAGTGTTACTTTGCTGTAAAACCAGATTGCATATATGAAAAGTAAATTTTTCTAAAATTAATGAAGTGCAAAAATAAAGAAACATAAACATCTATCCTGTCATAACCATTTGATGAAAGAAAGTTGCGGAAAGTAAATAAAGACTTGCTGTAACACACCAACGTGCGCTGGTGAAGGTGTATGTTTCTTGCTTGGACTAGGTGGGAAATCCAATCAACCAAAACTGCAAAAAAGAAATGTCACACCAACGTGCACTAGTGCAGGATGATTTTTCCTGCTTGGACCAGGCGGAGAAAGCCAATCCGAAATCGGTGCAGGAAAGTAAATTGCAGGAAAATAACTTGCAATAAAATGAATTGTAGGAAAATAAATTCTATTTACTCTACACAACAGATCCATTTCACACAGGCAGGAATTTATGTGCTAAGAGCTAAATCACAATTCGACAATAAAACATGAATTACAAAAAGAAGGGAACGGGGAAAACATGTTGGGTTGGCTGGGCCCTAGCCAACCAGCGCGTTTCCCTCTTAAGAAAAAACTCTACTCAGTACTTAATTTAATCAATAAGTCAAACCATAAAACATGATTCACAGAGCCAAGGAAAAATTCCTTTTTATTAGATCATTAAGGAAAATACATGCATGAATACATGTTCAACCTAGATTTGGGTGACAACAAAATAACTTGTTATCACCTCTCTGTTCTTCTCTATTTTTTTTAAAAAAAATTCTCCTAAGTCCTATTTAAAAATTACCTTATATAGATATGTTGGCCGAAGGCCGAAACATATCGTTCAACCGCTTTATAACAAAATGCATAATTTAGATTGTTCGGTCTTCGAAATAAAACGGTTCTACAAAACTGGCCTTCAGCTTCCACACTTCACGGATCTAATCTCTAGTTGCCTTCAGATTATGTGTTGTCATGGTGGAAACTGCTTGAGTCAAGGCCGTGATAGAGGGGGTTGGATCCGCCGTGAAGATCTGCTGTGCTAGTCACTGTACAGGATCTGATCTTGCACTAGGATCAACAATCACGATAAGAATTCTAACCACCAAACAACATTGGAGATATCGATAAGTTACAAAGGATAATTTAAAAGTAAGAAATCATATAATAAATATTAAATAAATGCTAAATCAAATTAAAATATGAATAACAAAGGTTTGTGCAAAATATGTTACCATGCTTGGACTGGGGCAGGATGAGGGTGCATAAAGAAGGTAAAACAGGGGTAAATGGTTATGGTTTAGGAAGGGAAAAGTAGTAAAAAGAGAGCAAATTAGGGGAATAACATGGATTCTTTGTAAATTTTGATGTGTTTTTCATTCTACTTTACATCTATAGAAAATGGCTATAGACTTAATTCCTTGTCATATTTTGTATTCTCTACGTCTACCAATATTTTGACTTCCCACAATATTATGTATATTGGTGAATTTGGGCATCATCTTTACTATTGTTGGGATGTCCTCTTGCATAACTCGATATTCCTCGTATCCCATGACTTACCATCATCATTGTTCATGTTTGATAGGGTAGACATGGATAATGATACCATTGCAGAACTATCCCTAAGGGGAAATTGAGCCACTTTTATAACCTCAAGAAACAACAATATTCAAGACAAATGGCTTGTGCCTGAAATTGCTAATCCCACCAAATGTAAATCCTTGTCAAGGAATTTGCTAGCCCCCCAGTTTAAAGCTACAGGATGTCCAAGTTAGCTTATTGTTGTTGTTGGCGAATCTATCAAAGGTTGGATCCCACGCTGGGCTGAATATTTTGAGAAGCTTAATAAGGTCAATAGGCTTGTTGTATCTCTCTTTTTTTTTCTAGAAAGAAAAATTTGTCCTTTTCATTAAACAAAAAAAGCAGTACAGTCGCTATAGAATCTCGTAAAAGAACTAGGAGGAACAAATATATTACTAGTACATGCAACAAATACATAAAGACATTAGACTTGAAAACTTAGCCAGACAATAAGACTAGGAACTCAGTCACTGACAATCAATATTCGTAGAATGATTTACTCTTCACACTACATGATAAAATAGGAAAATATGCAACTTACAAGACAAGCATGCAAAATTATAGGACACTTTGAGATTTGAGATCAAGCATCTTACAATGGTGATCAGAGGAATTCACAACAATTGAATTGTTTTCTTTATCAACTTTTAGAATGAGAATGTTGGGGTTGGAATTGAGCTGACGGAGGGCTATAAATTCCTCTTTGGTAAGGTTAGGTTTGAGGAGCTTGGAGCTTCGAAGAATGCGTCCACATTATTTTTTAAACGAAAATTTTGATAAGGAACTAGCAATCTCCCTAGATATGAAACAACTCGCAAGCCACATATATCAGGAGCTAATATTTTAGCCTAGGACCAAGACATCGAGACATCACCAGAACTGGAGTCGATATTCTAGACTTCAAAAATACACCTATACTTCCAGCCTTACTATGACGGGTCATGTCTCTAGGGACATGAACTCGGGTGGATGGGATGGAAAACCACCATCCCTACCACTCAAGTTAAGCACCCATTGACTAAATGCATCCACATTCTTGCCAAATCTCTTTCCCAATATGGGAGGGAAGGTGCTGAGAGATGGATTCAATGGAACAAATAATATCCATAGGGAATGGTTAAGAGGACAAAAGCAAAATTGAAATATTCTTCTAAAAGGTTTAAGGAAGGACCATCAAGCTCAACATTTGAAATGTTTAATAGTTTAACATTAAGAGAGGGCAGAGGATGAGAATAGCCTAAAAGGTCTGAAAGTGGGGTAAGAGAGGATGTGGAAAAATGATTATTACCACAAGAATTAATGTTTGGAATAGTATTACCATAAGAATAAATGCTATAATTAAAGATCGATGATGAATTGAGGTTAAAAGAGAGACGAGGTATGTAATTAAGAGAAAAGGGATTCTATTCAAAGAGAATTAAGGAGCACAAGGTTAAAATTAGTTTTAAAATTAAAATTAGAAAATAGGCATGAATTAGAATTAGTATTAAAACTAATATCAAGCTCCGGATTAGATTTGAAATTAAAATGCTATAATTAAAGTATCATTAAAATAATTATTAAAATTAAAAATGCTATCATTAGAATAATTATTAAAATCATTAAAAATAGGAATAAAAATACCATTAAAATAATGAGAATAATCTTTAAACTTGAGATTCAAAATATCATTAAAAATGTTTTTTTTGAAATATAAACTCAAACCGGTTTAATAGTGAGAATAATCTTTAAAATGGAGATTCAAAATACCATTTAAAATGTTTTTTGAAATATAAACTCAAACAGGCTTTAGAATGATTATTAATATTTAATTAAAATTAGAACTTGTTTTTTAATTAGAGGAAGCCGTTGAGCTGCCAGGGCTGCTGGCATTAGCCACGAAATTGGATTGATTGGATCGATTTGAAGGAAGAGAAGGAAAATCATAGGGAATAAGAGGAAGTATATCAATGGAGAGAGGAAAAAAGCAATTGGTTCAGAGTGGGTCAATGTAGGTTGAAGAGGGCTGGATAGCAACAAAGAATAATTGGTTTCTGAAGGGGATGCGAAGTTGAATGAAAGGTCGAGGCGAAGGTTGAAGCAACGTGAGGGTTAAAATTTGTCAGCCTCTGCTGCCCAGGTTAAAAGTCCGTGGGGTTTTGACGATTTAAAGCTGGCATTCCTCGGATTACGTTCATCTCTGTATTGTTATTGGAATACAATTGCATTGCATTGCATTGCATATTGAAGCAATCCATTCACCATTAAAATATTCCTCTTAGAGGTTTTCTCTGCAAGGGTTTTAACTAGGATTTTACAGAAAGCAGACACTTATCTGATGTTTTTGCTGCCCCAAATTTGCCTCTATAATGTATCTTTTAGTGGTTTTGGTGATATTTTACAAAAAATGTGGATATGCTCAAAGTTCATAGAGAAAGGTATGTGCTCCATAAGAAAATAGGTGTAGTAGCACTCGCAATGTGTGTTGATCAATCATGTTGCAGTTGCCCGCGAGAATGCTTCAATTGAAATATTGAATGCTGCCCTCGGCTCTGCAGGATAGCACCGTGAACTGGTATGAATGAATCTCTTCCCATCATGTGAATTTGGAATTCTATATTGAATTTGAACTAGAATTATGAAATATAATTCGTGATTAGATGTACACTAAATTTTTCTCCTAAAAATTCTTAAACCTTGTGACGATTCCAATCCTGTAAATTTTCGATGCACTTGTGTTCATAGTGCCATTTAATAACCAAGCAAGACTTGCCTTTGTTTTGTTGGAAGGTACTTTGAAAATCACATTCCAAGTTCAGGGATGCACTGAACAAAGCTTTCTTACTTTGGTTCATGGGCCAGGGCAATTTATGCCAAAATTGCCCAGGACTTGCATCTCAACCTCAGGCATCTTTTTTCAATGAAATGACTATGCACATGAAGAAGATTACAACAACAATGGAACCTAACCCTAGTGCATGTTTTAATTCTTTGTTGAATTCACTAGTTTACCAAAGCCTCCATTGGGAAAATCCATCTTTTTGTATAACAATATCAAAACCTGACATAATCATAAAATCTATCTTTCAACATAACATCATCAAAACTAGCATAATCATAAAATCTAAACAATTCATTATAAAAACTTGGTATAAAGTTTATTATGATTATAGCATATTGAAATATTTAATTTAACTTTTAACTGCATTTTATCTCAATAAGCCTATGAGGAAAGGCTTTAAACTTGTAGTCAGATACATTTAAACAACAAAAGGAACAAGTTTTAACTTCAGAAGATGTTATGATACATTTTGGTTCTAATTGTCTCACAAATTGGAGGCTTAATGCTGGAGCTCTATCCGCAGTGTGTAGTAGAACCATGGCCACCGTCCAATAAACAAGATTGTAAATATAAATATTATAATTGCAGTAATATCTTTTCAGTCAACAGAGCAATACTGTAACCATTGGCATAGATGCGGCATTACTCTCACCCCACTGCAGTTTGGGGCATTCAAAGGGAATCCTATAGAAAGTGATATTTGGTATGCTAGTTTGTAGTAGTCTGTGTTATTACAACTCTTCATGGTGAAGATGTGCACCGTAAGATCAACATATTGAAATATTTAATTTAACTTTTAAAAACATTTTAGCTCAATAAGCCTATGAGGAAATTCTTTAAATGTGCAGTCAGATATATAAAAACAACAAAAGAAACAGGTATTAACTTCAGAAGATGTTATGATACATTTTGGTTCTAATTGTCTCACAAATTGGAGGCTTAATGCCGAAGCTTTGTCCGTAGCGTGTAGTGAGAACCATGGCCACCATCCAATAAACAAGATTGTAAATATAAATATTATAATTGCAGTAATATATTTTCAGTCAACAGAGCAATACTGTAACTGTTGGAATAGTTGTGGCATTACTCTCACCACACTGCAGTTTGGGGCATTGAAAGGCTGTAAGCTTCAACAACTTTGTATCTTCAAAACTTAGTAGCTCTTTTAACTCTGGGCATTTAATAATGTCTAGTGTTCAGAGCATTTTGAGTTACCCCAACCCTTGTATGTTAATCAGCTTCTTCAAGTCTCCCAGAGATAACATTTCCAAAGATACCAATGTTTTAAGACCTAGCAACTCCTACAATTTTCTGGACAAAGTTATTGTCAATGTTTGAAGCTTGGAAAAACCATAGATCCATCCTATCTTCTCCAATGATAAGCAACCTTTTAATTCCAGTTTTATTATTGTTGTTGGCAATGCTCAAACCTCCACTAGCTTAACACAATTTTCTATTTTGAGATATTGACATATATGAAGCATAGAACCCAACTTATGGATGAGTAACTGCTCGTGGTGGACTGGAAAAGGTAAGGTATACTTTGTATATTTGTTATAGAAGGATTATAATTCTAGCAAAATGGCTTCTGAAAATTGTGCTCATTTTTTTTATTCTTTATGACAACCATACATCTAGAATAATAGTTCCAGCAATTTGGCTTCTTAAAAGTTAAAACTGGCCCCTTTTTCTTGCGTTTTTTATTATAACTATACATCTAGCACAATTTGTTTGTGTAGCAGAAAGGTGGGTATGTTACAGGTTCCTACACAGTAGTAATCCACATTCTTGCTGTCTGAAGTCAGTGTTAACCTTGGAGGCTCACCTTTATTACTCATTGATCGTACATTATTGCCTCATAAGTTTTCTAGCATTCAAGTAATGATGAGATCCTTAAGATTAACAGAGTGTCATGATCAAAATATGACGTGACTACTAAAAATTGAGAGATGTTTTCAACATGGACGTCATTCTATGTTTTCCATAGGTCTGCTAGATTCTACTAGTAGGAACATAGATGGAATTGAGAAATTTATGGATGTAAGTTTGTAGACCATTTCAAATTTTTTCACAACCTATCTACCAGAAAATGGAATTGAGGGAAACCTATGCTTTTGAACCTCTTAATAAATGCAAGTCAGAAGAGAAAAATATTTTAACTCAAACAAGTTACAAATATAATAATTAGACTAGTACATGGATAATTGGTACAAGAAAAATGGAAGAAATTTGTGCTACTAGTAACATTAACCTACAATATAGGTGCTCCCTCGTTTATCACATCTCCAATATAATGATATAAGGACAAAGGATGCATAATTAGCTGACATAGCTAAGACTTAAGTTAAGTAACACGCTAGCTACCCTCATTTATTTACATCTCTGTAGCTAAGTCACCGGATTCGCCTAAAAGGGGCCACGAATCCCGAATCCCCGTATCGGGTACGTATATGTATGGGACTCTGCCCCAATTCAACGGATACGGCGTATCCCGACCGTACCCCGTTCGGATACGCCGTATCCCGTAAAACCGGATACGGCCGAGCCCGCGGGTTCAAAAAAACGTTGTTTTTTTATTATAAAGGGGGGCTTTTGCTCATTGTTTTTCACCAATTGAGGAGGATTTTTCAGGAGAGGGCATCAAGCCTATGGCCCTAGTATTTATATGTGATTCATGGTATTGTTAAATTCTTAAAGTAAAAGTGACATTCTCCTTAATATTCATTTTCATCCTTTTACATAAATTTTTAACATTACCATGAAATGACTCAGGATGTTTGAGAGTGGTTCCGACCTCATTGGATTTCATATGGAGAAAGTAGAATTTTAGATCTCATTCAAAATCCAGCAAACTTATCAGTTTTTTAGGATTTCAGGATTGGGTTATTGCAATGTTTCCATCGAATTTTGTCATGTATTAGGGTATGGAACTCGTATTTAATCAAGAGCACCAATCCCTCTATGTACCTTGATTTTAGTGACATTGGTTTTCAAACTCCTCTATCATGACCCTACTAAAAATGTACCCATCACTCAAACAAAACCTTGACTATCTAAGATGATAGATAAATCTATGTTTAAATCAATGAATTAAGTATGAATTTGTGTAAAAAATATCTAATTTCTAATATATATATATATATTTTAAAATATATATATATTTTTAATAAAATAATATATAACATATCGTATCCCAGAAGTATTCTATTCCGGGGTCACCGTACCCGTATCCGATTCTTCGAATCCTGGTATCCCCGTATCCCTGTATCCCCGTATCATGTGACTTAGCTCTATAGTAAATAGATGGCGTGCTTCTGTCACAAAACATATGGCAACAAGCCTTGAAGTGCCAAAGCTCCTTCTGTAGCTTATTGTTATGTTTACCTACTGGAAATTTAGTGCTTAGACCCATGGTCCCAATTTTCTGTAGACTAGGACTACTTGCTAGGAAAATTACAACTGGCTAGTTTTTTTCAAAGCTTAGGGCCTATTGTGGCTAGTGAACCTGAATTAACTATTTCTCAGACATACCACTGAAACTTTGCTTTAATACTTGATAGAGAGATGCCAGACATCATCAAATTTCAATTTTTAAAATTAAATCTCTTTCAAGGGATTTCACCAGGGCTCATTTTAACTTCCAGTTGTATTTTAGCAGCCTGAATGCATGTTTTCCCTCTTGTAGGACAGTTGAAGATTGTACATAATGAATTTTATTATTGGGCTTGTGCAAAAGAGAGTGATTTATATGATGCAGGAGCCATAGTGATAATATATTGGTTCAAGTAATAGGTTTTAGTGTGATGCATTGCCTTTTTGAAGTATATCTTGCGGAATTATTTCAAGATGCTTCTTAACACTAACTAACAAAGAATTTGTCACTTATCAAGAGGTGGGATGCCAAGTCATAGTTGTGATATGTAAGTCCGTGACATCCCAACTTGAGCCCCGTTGCAGAGAGGAAAATATTAAGCACCATGTGGTAAGCCAGTGATTGAATATTACTTTATTCTCATCCAACAGACAAGATGTAAAGGCGGTGAGCCAATCATAGGTTTAGCACATGAAGCTTAATTTTTCCATGCACAGAGGCCCACCAATCCACAAAGGAAAAACATGGGGAACTGAATCCTTTTTGGGTAATAAAAAGTATAGCATCCTACTTTTCCCGACCTGAAAAATGCCCTCTGAATCGAAGTATAATTTCATTTGGAATTTACTTTAAATATCATAAATTTACATTCACAACTCATGGGTTTGCATTGTACATTATATGGTTGAAAATATTTGTAGGGCTAGAATTACCATGCAGTTTTAGTCTAAGGCTTGAGATGTGTTCTCATGTACATAAAAATCCTCTGTAAATGGCACAGTCTCTCTTCATTTAGTGTATATGCATTAACTAGTTATGCTCCATCTCATCTGACAGGTCATTAATTAGAGGAAATTGAAGGAAATCGTAGTAGTGCTCAAATTCCCTCAAACTATAACAAGTGCTTCATTTGTTCTATGCAGATATTACAATAATTTGTTCCACCATTACAAGCAAGTGCACTTCTTCCAAGTCTAGGGACCCTTGGTTCCTCCTCCAGGTATGTCGTTAAAAGTCATAGGATATTTGCATTCAACAAATTTTCTTCCCTTTTGTGCACTAGTAAGATTCACACCTTTTTCTCAAGCGGTGTTGTATTTCCTATATGATTCACCAGCAGTTCCCCCATCGAGCTCAATCCCAGCCATGAATCAAATTATACGTGTTGATTGCACACGTCCAGTTTCAAAGGATCTCGAAGCAGATCCCAGAAAAAGGAAAATTGATTTTGCACAAGCTCTCGGAGGTATGAACCAAACGAATTGAAGTTATCCTGTTAAATATTATCCTTGTGATTATTTTTTCATTTCATTTAACTGTAGATATGTGTCACTGCTGCAGTTGACCCTGCATCATCAATACAGAGCATTATAACTGGTTCCATTGATGGTAAAGTTGACTATGCCTATCTTGTCACTGTAATGGTGGGAACAAGAAGAATGAGGGGTGTTCGCTACCATGTACCTCCTCCTATCTCTCGACCACAGGGTGCAAGTGTGTCTACATTTTGAATAATCGGGAGACAGACTTTATAAGTGGTATGCTGAATCACAGACTAGGCCAGAAGCGAAAGAGAAAATAAATGTCAAGGATGGATCCAAATGGCCCAAGACAAAACAAAACTGGTTATAATTTTTTCTTTACTGAGCAACAAGCTAGGCTCAAGTCAATTAAACCAAATAAGGATAGAGCGATCAACAAGATGATTGGTGATTTGTGGAATCAGCTTTCATAGGATGATAAATTAGTAATTATATTTGTGGAGACATCAGTTTAGTCTCTTTGGAACATATTAGCTTTATTGTCCATCAACAATTTTATTATCTAGCCAAATGCAATCCTGTAAGTTAAGTTGCTATCACAGTCTCTCCTAGTTGTTAGTGTTCTAAGTTGATTCTGGAGGCATGCATCTGTACAAAGGCCATTTATAGGTCTGAGGGCTATTTTGTTTATTTGGATTTACAATAGTTGACTTGATCAGTATTAGGAAGATCTAAGTAAATGAAAGGTAATTTGATTTCTGGTTAATGGAAAGTGGTACTTTCATAGGAACATTTTGAACATTTGATTATGGAGTAATTTAATGCTAAATTATTTATAGTCCTTTTATAGCTGTGTTCTTGATTTTAATTTAATTTTGAAGAAAGTGACATGAAATAATCTGTGGCATCATTTTCAAGAGCAAGGTTTAGTGGATAAAGAGCATTATAAGATAGAAATGTGGGAATACAAGGAAAGACAGAGACCTGAGAGCTAGGGTTTAGTGGGAACCAATGGCTTCCATCAACATAGTTTAAGAACTGCAAGGAAAATGATCCCCTCAACAATGATATGACACAAGAATGTCAATTAAGACTACAAGACAGTAAACCACTCCAAGGGACAATTTATTCAATATCAGAAACCCATTGTTATGAGACCGGCATCGCGGAGAAACTTTCCTATTGTTCTAGCACTGGCATCATGGAGAAAATTTCTTATGGTTCTGGCATTGGTATCTTGGAGAAAATTTCTTATGGTTCTAGCATAGGCCTTGTTGAGTACCATCCTTTCAAGAACCGTCAATCTCTAAAGGGTGAAAGTCATGTTACAGTCCAAGAACAAGGTGCCCATGGGGTTAGTAGCCCTTGACATTTATAACCCCACTTCTGAAAGAAAACTAACTGGGTGGAAGTGGGATTCTTATTGGACCATTGCTTTGAATTACAGACCAATACAAGATGTTCTATGGTGAAAAATGAAAGTTGAATTATGTCTCTTATATTGTTCAATCATGAGTGCAGCAATGGATGCTTTGTTGCAACTTAGACAAGCCTACTAACACTATAACACAAAATCCAGACTTTGTTGACACCGCATAGATAGAGAACATGTAAATATTTATTAGCTCAAACTTGATATGTATTATTTTGCAACTGTTGCTGAGAGACATAAGTAGTTTGCTGGAAGATATTGAGAATTACCGTGGCATATAGATGTCTTTATAAGCATAAGGAAGTTCATATTATGCAGTGTGCAAAAACCCCAACACGAAAACATACCCGATTTGAATATGAATGGTGGCCACTCTGAATGATTGTCTTAATTTATGCTTTCCTTGTCTCATCTTCATCCTCATGAATAACATCCAGGGTCTCCTGCCTCTTCAGTTTCCGCCATGATACAAGATGTAGGGTCTTTGTCAGAATAACTAGCAACCCACTACAACATCCTGCCTAATAAACCACACCATTGCCTAGCAAAATTATGGCATCCCAGCTCGAGTCCCTCAGCGCTTCCATCAATTCTCCTAAACAAGGAGATTTCACTGCTAATGGGAGGATCTCTGACTGTCTTGTTTTAATACAGGAATCAATTCACTCTCTCAAAAGTAGGAAATAGGATAGCATGTTTCTAAATTTCGATCCAGCAAAATTCTATAACGAGGTTCTTGGAGATTTTTTTCTTGAGGTTCTGTGCAGATTTGGGTTAATCTTAGCCGGAATTTAATGTATTTAAAACTACATATCATCAACCACCTTTTAATTCCTAATAAAATGGGTTGCATTGAGTTCCTCATATGATTCAGGCCGCTCTCTCCTTTCCTTTCCATTATTATGATGGAGGTTTTTGGTAGAGCTTGATCTCTACCCAGAAATGAAGGTTTTCTAAAGGGAATCAACACCTTCCCAAATTTACAATCAGTCACACATTCCCAATTTGCGTATGATGCTGTTCTCATGGGAACATCCCAAATAAAGAAAGCCAAATCATTCAAACAAATTTTGGAATTTTTAGAAGTGTACCTGTGCAAGAAAGCAACAAAAAAATATCCAGGATTATCTTTCTCAAACCAAATCACCATGATTTCATAACTCACGGGCTTCCAAAGTGAAGAAACCCCGACCAAATATCTTGGCTTCCCACTCACAACCACAAGAGTTGTAAGAATAAAATGGCACTACATCAACTTAAATATTATAAAATTAATTGAATCTTGGTCCAATAGCAGCCTCTTCCTAGCTGGTAGAATTATATATTTGCAGTCTGTCCCGAGTGCCATGCCAATCTTCTTAAGCTCCATCTTGTTCACACAAGACATTGCTCTCTGAAATTGAAAGGAAGTTTAGACACTTTCTTTGAAAAGGAAGTAAACCCAAGAAAAATTTCAACTTGCTACCATGGTTGAAATTTGAAAATAACAGAACCCAAGTGGACTGGCATGTTTGGATTCAAAAACTAACCTAATGAAAAAACCTTTGGCTGCAAAAATCACCTGGAAATTTCTAACATATCCATAGCACTGCGGTGTAGGATCCTAAAGGAGAAATATCTCCCTTCAAGCTATCCTTTATCCCTTTTACAGGACCAAGTACCAAAAGGATCTGCTATATGGAACAACGTGATCAATTGCATGGATATGTTCGAAATTGGCACATCTTGAGGGAAATTGGTGAGGACAATTTTTTGTTTTTGGTTACATCTTGGAATGCACTCCCACTTTTTTTATGGAAACATGGAGCTATAGGCTGAAGGCACAATGATAATGGGATGCATTAAATCTGCAAAAAAATCTGGGCACCAATCAAATAATTGTGGAAGGTGACTCTAATATGATTATAGATTCTCTTCACAATCCTTCTCCCAACCTATCATGTGAATCAATATCCGGTGGGGAAATGTGTCTGGAGAAAAACCATATGGGAATCAATCAAATAATTTTGGAAGGCGACTCTAAGATGATTATAGATTATCTTCACAATATTTCTCCCAACTTATCATGGGAATCAATATCCCGAGGGCATATGAGTTTGGAGAAAATTATCATGTTTTGACTCAATCAGGTTCAAACATGTCAGGAGATAAGCCAAACAAGTTGTTGATTGGCTAGAAAACAAAGATATCACCTCAAAGCATCATTTCTATATTAGTATATTCATTGATAATGTAGAAAAATTGGAACACCAGTTGGTTCAATTGGTGTGTGTTAAATTTAGATAACCATTGTATGTTCTATGCTTAAACCTGATGCAGGAGCATCCTACTCAAAAATTTATTGTATATTTGGTTAACTTAGGGGGTCTAATGTTTGATAAGGAATTTGACTTATTAATAGGAAATTTTGTTTATTTTTGAATATTTGAGTGAGAAATGCGTGTGAGGTTTTAAATATAAATATCCTCAAATATGTGAGAATATGAGAGAGTTAGACTTTTGAAGATCTCATGAAGATCTTAGGGATTAGGAGATCCTAGAATAGGGATTTAGTTGAGTTAAAAGTGGTTCTAGAGGATCTTTAGGATATGGTTGAGCAGATTGTGGATTTGAACCATAAATGGTTGCAAAATCCCTTTTCTATATTATTGTAAGCCTTGAAGGCATTAGGGGAGGCCATTTCAAATGAAGAAAATCAGGCCATGGAGAGAGAGATGAATTAAATGAGGATTGTGAGTATATGTACAGTTTGATTAATGAAAGGAAATTTTCATTATGTTCATTAATCTTTGGATGATTGTTGATTGAATTCCAGTATATGTGAATCATGAATTAATGTGGTTTTGGATATATAATTAGCTCTTTTAATGTTCTGTGGTCTTGGATCAAGGTTGAATATACCTTTGTAACTCTTTATTACTTCATCGAGTGGTTGTGTATCTACTAAATATACTTTTGCGGTCAAGTATACCTTTACGACTCTTTTTATTTAATTTTGTGATCTTATTTGATAGTCTTTAGAGACATATTCTTTGTGGGTTGAAGTACTTCAGGTTTGGAAGCGGTTCTACGGATTCAAGTCACAGGATGTGTGGTGAAGCAAAGTATAGACTGCAGTGATGGAATTGTGCCATGGTTAGGTGGTGGAAATCATTGAAGCATCATTGATATTGTGTATGGATCCAATGGATAAGGGAAATATGAGCATAGCTGTCGAGCATAGTTAATGAGAGCTCGTTAATTAGTGTGGGCATGTGAGCGGTCATTTGTGATCGTCGATTTGCATGACTTGTGTATGCTTATGAATTTATAATTCTGCAGTGAAAGATCCCTGCGTCAATAGAATTTTTTTTCTCTTTTAAGGTGATGATTTTCAATGCAGAGGGTGTTCAAGTATTGCTTGCAAAATGCGTGGGAGAGAGGCAGAGCAATCATAAGGCAGTATTTACAAAGTGTAAAGTTATGTTGAGAGAAAGTGGCTGCAATTTGGGAAGATCAGTGTAGCATCAATAACGCAAAGCTGAACCACGTTGCAAGGGTAGCACAATCATAATAAACAGATAGAGCAACAGAAGAAGGTAGTATTGTTCCTGTTCCAGAATTTTGTTCTTGTTCTAGCAGTTCAGTTCCTAAAAAAGCAATTGGGTTCCTGTTCGCACCTCCAACATTCTCATACATCAAGCTCAACTGAAGGTAAATGAGCACATGGGTTTGAGGCACAAAGGATCAACATGCTCATGCGTTCACTCTATCACGCCTAGGTATTGTAGATAGTGCAAAACTCAGAAAAATAATCCTTCCATGTTTATGTAACTGATATGAGGGCAGTTAAATGAAATAGTGAGAGAGAAAAAAGGGTTGAAGTCTCTTTATTGAGACTTATAGGGTAGCCTTTAGTTTTAAAGCTACCTATTGTGGAGTCATAGACTTGGTAGGTCATCAATAGTAGTTTACTTCAATCTTTATTATAGGTCCAATTCAGATTAGAAATCTGTTAAATTTAGATAACCATTGTATGTTCTCTCCTTAAAGTAGTTTACTTCCATATTTCTTATAGGCCCAATTCAGATTAGGAATCACATAATCATTGAAATAAAATGCTGATAGAACATAATAATAGATCGACAGAAGAGAAGCCAATATAATAAATCAGAATTTACAATTCTTCTTGTCCAACAAAGATAGAG